>BMAU01020402.1:0-316713 GCA_019973935.1 Trichonephila clavipes
CCCCGAGTTAAATATAAGCTTGTTTTTCCGAAGAGAAAACCACAGATCATGTTTCTGTTAAAATGTGCTACGTGAAATGCAATTTCACTGAGTGTGACGAATTTGTTATGATTCTCTATCGGCAGTGTGAATGGAGAATTGCAAATGCGTGGTAAACTGCTGAAATTTAGAAAGAGGATAACTTGTGTGTAAATTTTAATTTGAGTTAAAATATTAGTTTACTATTAACTAAAAATTTCACACAGCACAATTCTCCCTTTCATTGAATGCTACTAACAAAAATGTCAAGAACAAATCAGTCAATTTATTATTATATACTTTCTAATAATAGCTTTAACTTAGTTATAACTAATATATAAAGTTACTAGCCGTTACCCACCCGCTTCACTGGGTATTTCCCGATGTTGTACACTGCTGGACAATTGCTAAGGACGGATCACAAATTGCTATGTAACATAACATTAAGCGAGACATGAGGCCTAGTAGGATAAAATATAGTTGCCACACTGTTCAGACATTAGAATAAAGAATATTTATTGTTCTGGAAAGTACAAAAGCTGTGAAACATTTGAAAGAAAAAAAAATGTTCATTTGATCTGCGTACGGAGAAATGGAACAATGCATCTAAAAGTCAGCAGGCACCTTAAAGTACCACTCTGGTACGGGATATGTCCACCGTGGAATGTGATGCAACATTCCACACGTCGTACCATACTTTGCACAACATTTACCAGCAGCTGCTGAGGCAATTTATCCCATTCCTCTGTGAGTGCACGGATGAGGGTGTTCTTGTTTGTCGGAGGATAGTTTCGACCAGCAACTTGCCTCCCCAAAGCATCCCACACATTTTAAATGGGGATTAGATCTGGAGAACGCGCTGGCCATACAAGACGTTGAATACCCTCGCTGTCTAGACAATCCTGAACAGCGAGTGTTCGATGACATGTTGCGTTGTCGTCCATAAAAACAAATTTATCACCGACAGCACCACGGAAAAGATGAACATGAGGAAGTAGAACTTCATCAATGTATCGTTGGCGCGTCATAGTCCCATTCGCAACCACATGTAGGCGCGTGCGGCCATTCATCATGATGCCGGCCCACACCATGATACTGCATGTCGGATATCGGTCCTTTTCCTGGATATTTTCTGGACGATAAGCAGTACCACTCTCGTGCCAGATCAGTTGGCGTCTACAATCCGATGACAGACTGAACCTACTCTCATCTTAGAATAGTACGCATGCTCAGTCCTGTTCAGTCCAATTGTGATGCTCACGACACCATTGCAAACGGGCAGTACGGTGCTGTCTGGTCAATGAGACACACACAACAGGTCTGCGTGCGTATAGTCCTTCTCCCCTCAAACGTCTGGCAACAGTTTTTCGGGAGATCTGCTTTCCTGAGGCAGCAAGAAACTGATTTGCCACCTGCTGAGCTGTGGTGCGTCTATTCCTTCTGCAGGCATCGAACGTCTAACACGACCTCCCCCGTGCCATCTACTACACATTCCAGTAGTTTTAAATGACTTCCACAGCCGTGAAACAACGCTGTGAGCGATGTCGAACTCCCTGGCAACATCTGTTATTTTTCGCCCTTCTTCGATCTTTCCAATAATTCGGCTACGCATAAAATCATCTATGTGATGTCGGGAAGCCATGCCAAAAATTTTAAGTTCGTCTATTAAATCTTTCCCGTAAAACTTTGACTTGAAACAACAACTGTCCACACGCGTCAAAACCTTTAAAGCTCTTATGAACGCTATCACGTTATGAACAGACGTGGAAAAAAAATTGCGTACTCATACTTCTTACTAATATCCCGCACTTATTCTAATTTTCCACATTTTGCTTCCTTTCATTTTGTGGTTGCTATGAATGATAGTGTTATCCGTCCTTAGCAATTGTCCAGCAGTGTATATATGTATACTGTTTACATATATATTAATTCTTGATATCTAGCATTAAGAATTCGATTGTATTGAGAAATATATTTATAGCTGTTACACTCTCCTTGATATAAAAAAACATAAATTATAATATCTAATTTCTATTTATAACTAAAATAGAAGGCGAAAGATTTTTTTCGCTCACTTAACCTAATAATCTAGTGGATTTCCACCAAAGCAACTTTCAGTGGATCTCTACTCCCTAAAATAAACATGCGTGCTAAATTTGAAGTCTAAATCTAACAGAGCAAAAGCGGAATTTTTATCATCAATACCTCGTTGACAGCATTCTTAGCGGATTCCAATTCAAAAAAAGAAGCATGCAAACCAAATTTTATTATTGTAGTCTTAGCAGTTCGAAAACGGGAATTTTGTCTATCAATACGCTCCAATAACTCTCCTCGCTCCTCCCTGGAGTTGATTTCTGTAAAATCCATTCTTAGTGGAACTCTATTCAACTATAAAGAAAAGTGCTCAACAAATTTCAAGCAAATGAGTTAAATTCAAAAACAGGAATTTTTCTATAACACGCCTTAATTCCTCACAACCCACTCCTTTTGGGGTCAGTTTTCACAAAAATCTTTGTAAAAGGAACTTTATTCCATGAACGGAACATACCTTCTAACTTTCAAGCAGGTGTTTTTATTAGTTGAAAAGCGGAAATATTTATGTATTACGCCCCTTAATCTCCCTCAGTGATTCTTGGGGATCAATTTTCCCCAAAACTATTTTGTAGCGAATCTCTACACCGTGAAAGGAATTCGCTTATACCAAATTTTAAGACTGAACGTCTAATAGTTTAAAAATGGAAATAATTATCTATAACGCCCCTTAAGCGCCCTGAACGCCCCTTGGTGGTCGATTTTTGTAAAAATCATTATGTAGGGAATCTCTACTTTATGAAAGAATTCTGTGTACCAAGTTTTTACGACAGCACGTCTAATAGTTTAGTAATGGAAATAATTATCTATAACGCCCCTTAAACCCCCGTAACGCCCCTTGGGGTTCGAACTTTGTAAAATCCGTTCTTAGCTGACGTCTACTCCATGATGGGAACCAACCTACAAAATTTCAAGTCTGTAGGTTTAATAGTTCCGGAGATATCGGGATTAGTCAGTGTGAGTCGCTTTTCTCCTTTATATATGTAGATAGTTAATAATAGTTATAACTTTTATCACAATTGTCATTTTCCGGCGGGTGACACTTTTGTAAAGGCAAAATAATTTTGCTTACATTTAAATAAAAATTTATCTCCAACTTGAGACAAGAGATCTATCTAATAATAATCGGGAAATTATGACTTAAAAATGAATTCGTTAAATACAGCCAACTGTTAGTATATCATCAACTTGACTTGATGTCCCGTAATTTCTTTAAATTCTTTTAGCCGTCTTTTGGTGCGCATATAGGTCCAATAACAATACGCCTTTCACCAAAATTAATCAAAATAAAATTCGATATTTAACTCCTTCAGTATAATTAGCGCTACTTAAATAAAGTTAATTAACCCGAATAACAATAGCCTGAAAGGAAAAATTAGCTGGATGTAACTGAAATGAAATCACAATCCCGTGATTTTTATATCAGGCTGGATGGATTCAAAGTGAAGCAGCTCACATTATTCCGCGCGATCTTTTATGGAATCTAGTTTTAAAATAGTCCTCGTAATTAAGAAAACCATTCAAGCATCTGGGCTACCACAGTCGTGCAGGCAACGTCACTTTATACATCATAGATGAGAGAGCTAAATTGTAATCATAAGTTAAGATAACAAGTCCCAGGCTGGGAAAGGTTGATTCAGACTTTCATCCCTTTGGTGAGTCGATAAAGGAGTACCAAGCGTGCTTTGGAACTGAACACTGGGGGTTTCGCGTCAGACTGACCACTTCACTGAAACGTCTGCACAAGCACCCCAACGCTTAAGGTCGTGTAAACTGAGATAGCCACAGTAGACCTTGGCCCTCTTGGGCTGTTGCGCCACCGAGTTCTGTTAGTTAGTATAGCATAAGTTACAGATGACTTGCGAATTTATAAGCGGAAGACGAAGTATTTTTTATGGCAAATTTTTAATGGTGTATTAATTTTTGGCTTTCTGTTTTGTATTAAAGTACCTTTTTTCTAATCAAGTACATAGTATTAGTAAAGGCAAAAGTGCTATTCCAGTAATTATTCTGCACAATAATACGGATTGTGCTGTAAATGCTTTGAGATTAGCAAATGCTTATCAAAATAATTTTTTTGAAGGACCTCTTCTTTTGTGGTGATGTTGGGGACCCACACGGCGAAAGAGTCAGTGGCCGAGCACGTGGTGATGTACGTCCTTCGCCACCCCAGCTACCAGCAACGCTACTACTACCACGACATCGCCCTGCTGAGGCTTGAAAGGCCCGTGGTTTTCAACAACTACGTCATGCCAGTGTGCCTGCCATCGCCCTCCTTGCCGCTCATGGATGACGAGGACCTGGAGGGCAAGAAGGTGACAGTCATGGGATGGGGAGACGAATCTTTTGGTGAGTGTAAAATGCGCAGACGTTTCCGATGCTATGTTTCTATTCAGAGTAACGGTTGTCTGAGAGCTTTAGAAAAAAATTTAAATATCAGGGAGTTGTAGATTTAATAGACATAAAAACTTTCATTAAGGTGTGTCAAATAATTGTTTATTTTTCTCATTTTTAAGAATGGCTTACTTCATAATTCTGGCTACGTTATTTGTTGAGGGCTTTTTTGCTTGTACGCCTAATGGTTGGGCAGCATGTCAGAAGTGAATAAATTTGACTTAATGGGGGACGATACTCATATTGCATTTAAATTCAAATTCGCACTTAGTGTCTCAGAAACAGTCATTAATATTAATAAAATTTGAGATGAGAAATCAGATCCCACATTAGCAGTAACAGTTGTTAGAAGTTTTTCAGTTTTGAGCATGATTACTTCAGTTCCCTCCCAATTCATCTAATAGGAATAGACATTCACTCCACAAAAATAACTTCAATCAAGTAATCCCCTGTTCTTATTTTCTTGCGTGTAAAATGTTACATTATATTTGCAAATTTCTTTATTTCATGAGAGGCAAAAGCTATACTTACATAGATTTCGTGATTAATACGAGGGCATTTCGAAAAGTAAAGATACACCGTACGCCAGAGAAAAAGAAAAGTTTTGGCGAGCAAGTTGGCAACACAGGTGTTAACCTTGAACCGTTAGCTTTCTCCTCGCGGTCGTTCGGCATTTCAGCGTTGATTCTGGTTGGAGTAGGTCGTGTTTAAAATGGCTGCGCTGATTCACAATCCTGCCAATTGCGAAGTGCGCTTCGTCATACGTTTTCTTCATGCAAAAGGTCAGCGACCAGCGGATATTCACAAAGAAATTGTTTCTGTTTATGGGAACAGTATGAATCGACAAAATGTAACGTAATGGTGTCGTCATTTCTCTGAGGGTAGGACCGATGTTCATGACGAACAAAGAACAAGTCGGCCATCTGTGATCTCGGATGCCCTTCTTCAGAAAACGGAGGAAACAATTCGTGCGAATAGACGTCTCAAATTGAAAGTATTGCATCAGATCATACCAGAAGTGTCAATTACAACTCTTTATAAAGTTGTGACTGTCAAGTTAGAGTACAGGAAGTTGTGTGCTCGCTGGGTTCCAAAATTGTTAACAGAAGAACACAAAAAGAAAAGGAAGGGCTTTGCACTCGACTTCCTCACACGCTATGCAGAAGCAGGGGATTAGTTCCTTGATCACATTGTGACAGGTGACGAGACGTGTGTATATCCCCATATACCTGAATATAAGCAACAATCAATGCAATGGCGCCATTCGAATTCACCAAAAGCCAAGAAATGCAAAACTTCGATTTCAGCGAAAAAAATCATGGCTTTTGTTTTTTGGGACAGACAAGGCATTCTTCTGTTGGAATTTATGCATCCCGGAACGACAATTAATGCTGCTGCATATTGCCAGACTTGAAGCGTCTTCGAAGGGCAATCCAAAACAAACCCAGGGGGGAATGCTGACAAATGGAGTCCGCTTGCTTCATGACGACGCTAGGCCTCACACAGCGCTCGTAACCAAAGCACTACTCAAACAATTCAAATGGGAAGTATTGGATCATCCGCCATACAGCCCGGACCTTGCTCCCAGCGGCTTCCATTTATTCTGTTACCTGAAGTCACATCTTGGTGGAAAATCATTCCATGACGATGATGAGATCAAAGATGAAGTTGAAAAGTGGTTCCGACAACATGCGACAGCCTTCTATGACTGTGGGATATAAAAGCTTGTGCACCGACTTAAAAAATATTTGGATAACGGGGGTGATTATGTAAAAAAAATAATAAATAATACAGTTAATAAGATGTAACTGACGTTTTCTAAATAAATGTTTTTTTAAGAGCCATTGTATCTTTACTTATCGAAATGCCCTCGTATTCTAAGCAATTTTTTTCTATCATAACGAGAGAGAGAGCTGTGTGTTTTTGCTTTCTTGGCATTTAAATTCTGTTTGGAATAAGAATGAATTTCTGCTAGGGCATGCAGACTTTTGGAAAGCATCTATTTTTTCTTTCTCTTATTGATGCGTTCTATCATTATATGCGACGCAGACAATAATTTTGGCACTTGTGACAATGTCGACATTGTGGTGCATATTATGTAACAACGTACGCGAAATCTATCCTCTCTAACTAACCAAATAGCACTTTGAATTAGAACAACCCCATTCAGCATACCAACGTCACCACTAAATAGAATATAGATAGCAAGTGGGATAGAGAATAGACAATATAGCCAGGTTAGTTACTGCCTGATTTGTAGTTATTTATTTCTGAATTATCACCCGTAATTATAGTCATTCCACAAAAATAAGTTTTTAGAAGATTTCTCGTGGGCGAGGTTTAGAGGCTGCATTTCATTAAAGATAAGTACCTATTATTTATTACTAGTTTATTGTCTTGTCAACACATCGCGTAATCAGGTTTAACGTTGAATTAATAAAAATGAAATGTTGGGCTTATCTATCTGTATCCTTTCGAGTCCAATTTAATGGCCTTTCAATCGCTCCTGCGTTCGGTTCCCCCTGAGTATCTGGTTAATGAGCTGACTTCCCACTCAACCAACACGAGGTAAAGGTACTGCGACAATTGTTATTTGTGAATACAAGAAATAAATTTTCTCTATCAGGTGGTAAAACCAGTCGAGTTCTGAAAGAAGCCTCTTTCCCCATCGTCTCGAGACAATCCTGCAACTCCTCTTACTTCCGAGTGGCTTCCAATAGATTTCCCAGAGGTATCATCGCCAGCATGCTGTGCGCGGGGGCGCCCAACGGTGGAAAAGATGCTTGTCAGGTAGGATTTTATGACAACTTATTTTAAAATATTTCAGTATATCTTCCCTGTCTAGTAAAAATGGTTGCAAATTCTTTCTTTTTTATTTTTAAATTTAAGTGATATTTTTTCCTTGAATTGTTTACCCACCCGAGGAATTAGGATCCAAAATCTGGGTGTGCTCAGAAAATTTTAAATCAGAGAATGAATACCAGGTTACTACTAAAATAGCGTTTCACCTGGAAAAGGCTCGTAGCTTAATTCAGTCGATGATCAAAAGCGCTATCTTTTTAGCACTTACTATTTATTTCCCATGCCAAATTAAAATTATCTGTATTTCAAATTAATTCTTCAATTGAAAAAACACGTTGGTCTTGTATTTTTTAAAAAAGAAAATAGCATATTTGATGATTTTTTTTCAAATGCGAATGCTACCTGAAACCACGTTTGATTTAAAAAATCATAAAAGAGCAACTTTAAAAAAATGAGAGAAAATATAATTAAAAGCGGATTTTATGTAAAAATATATGAAAGAGGAATTGAGAGACTCTCGTTGCGAATACATCATTTCATATAAAATATAACGTGAAATATTAAAATAGGTTTTAAAACTTAATTTTATAATTGACAGAATTCATTCTTTATAGTTCAACGTTTCCTTCATAAAAGATTAACAGCAACCAAATAGTTTTCCAAGCATTAATTTCAATACATTACAAGTATGTTCTCTCTAATACATACTAGATAATATTATCATGTTTAAAATTTGTGGATGAGTGGTAATGCATCGCGCTTCCACGCCACAGGTCTGAGGCTCAAATCCCGGGCTGGGAAAGGTCGACTCAGCCTTTTATCCCCTTTAATGGGTCGATAAATAAGTACCAAGCTTGCCTGGAAACTGAACACTGCGGGTTTCGCGTCAGACTGACCACTTGATCGAAACATCTGCACATGCACCCGAGCGCATAAGGTTACGTAAATTGAGATAGGCACAGTTGGCCTTGGCTCTCATAGGCTGTTGCTCCACTGAGTTCAGTTCAGTTTAAAATTTTTAGATATGTTTATTTTCTACTGTCAAACTGAAAATGTTCTGATTTTTCTAATTGATTATACATAATTTTTTTTATTTTTGTTATAATTCTATTTTTACATTTGTCTAAGTTAAAATATTATAACTGCAGTGGAAAAGTAATTTATGAATATATTTTACTTTTGCTAATAAGGACTGTTTTTACAACTACAAGAATAATAATAAAATTTGATTTTAACAGAATTTATTCATTTTTATTTTAAAACATACAATTTCTCTGGGAAATCATGATTTACGAAAAATTACAGAAAAATATTGAGTTATATTTCTTTAAAAATCTTTTCAGGGTGATTCAGGTGGACCTTTGGCCACCGTCCAGAGCGGCAGACACACGCAAGTTGGGATCGTGTCCTTTGGGTATAAATGCGGAGACAAAGAATATCCCGGTGTCTACACCAAAGTAGCACCTTACCTCACTTGGATCGCCCAAAACGCTCGATGCGACGATCACAAACACAGTTACCCGGATTATTACTCCAGATGAGAAAGTTGAAGGCTGCTTTTGTCTGTATTGGTGATTAAAACGGTAGCTTCGAAAGACGAATGTTGAAGATGTCCACTCTCTGGATCTTTCTAACGTAACTAAGCGACTCGACGTCTGTGTTTCTTCAGCAGTCTCTTGTAATTCTCGATTGCTTCTGATGCTCAACAAACTTTTAACTGTTTCATTTGATCTTTAGAGTTTTCTTTAAATTTTTAATTAAAATTTGGTTTTCTAATAATTATCATTGATAAACTTGGCTCCTCCTGTGTATTGTTATAATTCGCACAATGTTTGGTCTACTAATTGAAACTATTAGTCTTTTTTAAATTTCAGTTGAATGCGCATGACATGCAAGCATTTCTTTTAAAATTCAAAGTCTGAGACGCTGTTTAAGGTGTGAGTAGATATTCCTAATAATAATGTACCGTGAGAAACAATTTTTACAATGCTTCTTAATATAAGAAATGGATATTACAAAACAATGTTTCAAAGACTTGTTTTATAAAATTTTAAAAATCTTTTGCGGATCTTTGAAGATTGTACATAGTTACAATCTGTTAATTGATTTGCATCATGAAAAAACTGTGTTATTTTGAAAAGTTGACAAAAATTTTGTTCCGAAATAATTTATGTTTCATAATAACGCGTTCATGACATTGAATGTAATAAAAAACTCACCATTAAGAGATCCGCATCCAAAGAACGTGTAGTTGGGAGCACAACAATTCTGCACAGTCGCGTACCCCCGCATCGCAGGCCGCCAAAAATACCTACCCTTTATAAAATCGACTTTGCAGGGGGCGGGGGTAAATGTTCTCCGTTACACCACTGATTCTGCACTGTCTATTATATTCCCTTCAGGAAAGGGTTGTGTGGAATATATAAGAGCAATGGAAGGATTTTGTGTAAATAGTTTTTTTTATTAAAAATTTCCACTAGCTGCGGTAAGGATTGAGTAGGAAAAAAATCCTTCATATTTTCATTCCTGCATCTTGACATTTCTGAATAAGTATTAATCATATTACCTTTTTTTGTGAATAGATAATAACCCCGTGTAAGGTTAGAATGAAAAGAAATCTTGAAATTGTTATTTCAACTACTGTCATCTCATTCTGTATTCCGCTTTACATAGCGTTAAATGAAAAATTATTATTTTATTGTTTCAGTTAATAAATGACTGTTCCCGCCAATAAAATTGATCTAAAATTGTGTAACAAGATTTATCTTAAAACCTCTCTTTTCAATCTTTTCAGGAAGATTGACAGGATTTATGTTTAGTTAAACGAGTAAAAAACACGCATAAAGCTTTCACGTAATGAATAAATAATTGACATAATATTCAATTAGCACATGTAAATATACGTATTCACCTACTTTTCAGAATGAAAAAGAAATGAAAACTTTACCAACAATTGGAACTGTTTACATATATCAATCAAATCTGTTGTTCTCTTTGAAATAAGTTTACATATTTTAATACATGACAACTGTTTTCAGGATTTTATGTTTAGCTGGCAAATCAAAGCTGTATGACATGACCTTATATGTTGTATTCAATGACTTTTTCTTAATCTGGTTATTACTTTGTAACAATTGTACTATATGAGATACATATTCTAGCAAAACTATCATATTTCTTTATATTATTAATTTCTGTAAAGTCGACTTTATTACTTTAAGTATTGCAATATATTTTCAAATTGCTTTTATTGTATTAATTATTTTAATGAAAAAATATTCTCAATGGAAAGCTTTTATCATACTTTTAGATTTATTACTAATTTGATAGCTATTTTTTTAAGTTAAAAATTGTATGTTATTATTCACTATTAATTTGTCTGAATTTTATCTTTCTGGATACATCTGAAAGTTTTACTTTTGTTACTTTCTTAATTCAGTTTCAATTCAATAGAGATATTACATGCTTGGTAAAATGCAATGGATATTGTACACTTTTCTCTTAAAATAATAATGAGCTTTATGATAGGGGTATATCTACTCCTAGTTATTTATTAATTATTGAATTAGTGTTTTATTATTAATACTGAAGAATTATAAGATGTGAATGCATCGTTTTTCAGCTTATGTTACAGTTATTTTTCGGTTTTATATAAACAAATATATTTTAAGTGCATTAATTTTTAATAAATTCTCATACATTTTTTTAAAAAAATAATTTATATTCCCTCACAATGAAAACCATTTTTACATACCATTCATGTATTTATTTTCATTTTTTCATTGCCATAGTATTCTAAGTGTAGTTGATATAATTATAACATAACTTCACATATTTTCGCATACTTGTATATTATTACTTTTTAGTTTTTAAAATTGTTTTTTTAAAATGACGATGAGGAAATATCTCATAAAATAAATAATATATAAGCTCATGACTTTTGTTTTGTTTATTATTTATTAACATTCTAAAACGGATCGGTAATTTCATTGCACATTTTTATATTTGATCCGTTTAACATTATAAAAGTTACTGAAATATTTACTCTACTTCAAATCGGTTATTGTCAATATTTAAAAAAAATGCACAGTAATATATTTTAATAAAACACCCTTGATAAAATTCCTTTATTTATAAAGATTTTTCTTAGTTGGATTTAAAACATTTCTATCTAGTCTTTACAAATAATTTTTAAAATGTTTAATAATAATTACCAAAAAATTTTACAAAATTTAAAATGAACTCGAAATTTTCAAGAAAAAGGACCTTTCTTGCTGATTGCAACAATCTTTCAAGTTGCACACAGACACAAAAAATAGTAAAAGGTGTTTTAGAAGACAATTTTCAGCTATTTTTAAAAACTGATATAATTATTTAAAATATAATTACGTTAAAAAATAATTGTATATAGAAATATAAATGAAATTTAAAAAAAAAGTTTTTTAGTGATTGTACACTCATGGACAAAAAAAATTGGCGCACCAAGAAATAATTGCGGGATCGTAATGAAACTTGGCATGAAGATACATGTCAGAGAGATATGCAAATGAGTAGAAATGCAGCGTGATTGCGCATTACGTACAGTCGGTAGAGGGCGTTTTACGTTGTTCTCCGTAGAGTATAACATGGGCAGCCATTTTCCCTGAGCCATTATCCTCACTTCCCAAAAGCCAATAGGAAGACTCGCTCTTCCTCTCTGATTCCTCACTGCAAAATTCTTTGAGATGTCAAGATCCATGCCTCGAAGCCCCGCCTACTGGCCTGCTGCGCCTCGTCCAATCGCAATGCTTCACATCTCAAAATGAAAACACTACGATTTGCCATGCAGAAAAGAGACTTTTGCCAGATACGGGATTAAGGGTTCTTTGAAACCCAGATGCCCGAACAAATTCCCGCAGATTGTTTGAGTGTGCTGAATTGTTTACAAAGAAAGAGCTGAGGTAGAGATACCATTACGCCACTTTCGAAGACAATATGAGCAGCTGTCGCAGATTGAGAGGGGGAGAATCATCGGCAAGTTGGAAGCTGGGTGGTAAGCTAGACGAGTAGCTCGTCAATTAGGCCACTCTGACTGTGTTGTGAGGAGGTGTTAGGACCAGTCGATCCAAGAGATGTTATTTACACGAAGACCAAATCCAGGACGCCCTCGACTGACCAGTCGTCGAGAAGACTGCCATATCGTAAGAAATGCACGCGTACAGCCAACTGCTCCATCGGCCGCATTTCAGGCACAGGTAGTACCTTTACTAGCGGCCACTGTGTCTTCTCGAACCATACGAAGGCGCCTGGCTGAAGGACATTTCGGATCGCGGCACCCATTACATGTGCTGCCCTTGATGCCCACCTGTGAAGAGATCCCCTTGGATCTTACTTTGAGAACGAGAATGATTTTGAGTCAAAGAAGAACCAGTAGCCATTTTAATGAATAACTTTCTTTATTTGGTTATCTTTCCCAAATAGTCAGACTTTTAATAACAAGTAATTTAAAATAGATGTATGAGGTTTAAAAGGGACTTTCCTTTATATTAACTTAAATATTTAATGATCCAATGAATTAACAATTAGAATATCGATCACGCAGAGATTACCGCAATAAGAGATCCCAGAATTATATTCAATAATATTCCTATTGACATTTAACTTTAATCTCACTCTTAATATAAAGCTTTAATGAGACTTTAATTATAAATCAATATTTACCACACTGCAGCTCAGCTCTTCCTGAGATTAATTTATCCACCTAGAAATCTTCAATAATAAATCTCTAACTTCACTATTATACCTTCCTGCTTCAATCTCTCTCTCCTACTGCTTTTTACTTTTCTATTCCGTTTGACTTAAATACTTCATCTAATCTGCATATAATAAGGAATCCCTGTCCTCTTTTTGGAGCTGATTGGAAATAGGTAGGGGAATTAAATTTCCCTAAAAAAGACGTCTCAGAAGGTTAGTGATAAAGTTCCGTACAGATTTGTCACACACCCATCGACGCGTCCGTTTGGAGTGGTGCCGCGCACGAGGAAACTGGGCTGCAGGGGAATGGAACCAGGTCGTCTTTAGCGACAAATCCGGATTCAATCGCAGCAGTGATGACAATCGTGTTCGTGTGTGGAGACCCGTTGGGGAATGCCTCAATCCTGCATTTGCTTTATTGCGACACACCACTATGTGTTGGTATGGGGTGCCATTGCCTACAATAAACGGTCACCACTAGTATTGATCCGTGGCACCTTGACAGCCCAGTAGTCAGTCCATGACATCCTGGAACCACATGTGTTGCCACTCATGCAACGGCTCCCAGGAGCCATTTTTCAACAAGACAATGCTCGGCTTCACACGGAAAGGGTGTCACAAGACTGTCTTCGCATTGTTACTCCCCTTCCTTGGCTTGCTCGATCCCCAGATTTGTCTCCAATCGAGCATATCTGAGATCATTTGGGATTGTGATTGGGCATCCCACAAGGAACAGCAAATATGGAACGAAATGTCTCAAGACATCATACAGAAGTATGCCTCAATGCCCGATCGCCTGGCATCGTTCATTCTCGCTAGAGAGGGTTCAACAGGGTATTAAATTCTCTGTTCTTTTGCCTTTTTCTCTGAAATAAATAATCCTTTTTTTTTCTTTGATTTTCTATTCATTTACTTATGTAAAGTAGTCAATATGTATGTGAAATTTCGTTTCATTTTGACTACTCCTTCTTGATGTGATAATTTTTTTTGTTCATGAGTGTATAAGCTATTCACAATAAATGGAAAGAAGAACTATTAAATCGGAAATTAGATTAATCACCTTTCTAAATTTTGACAAAATTATAAAATTAAATAATTCCTACTCTGGTGAATTTTTAATGCTTTATACGTAAAACTCATTCCTTTCTGACATTGTTTGTTTTTTAAAATATTCTTGTTGGACAAAAATGCCTTATTTTAATAATATGGGAAAATGACTACAACCTAAGGATGATAAATGATTTATTTAACAAGATGAAATATCTAGATTATATACTGAACAGCAAAGGAGAACGTCTTTCTCCTACGTCTAAAGCTTAGCGTCCCTGACGTCCGTCTACATATTTTCCCGTGTGTCCCTTTAGTCGGACATTCCTGACGGGGTGTGACGTCAGTGTGGACTGCTCCACCCTAAGTACAGGGGGAGGGGTTGTCCATTGCACATATCCAACCCTACATCGGCCATCATGACCGGGAAGGCGACCTCGCCTGATTACATACAATGAGAAAAAGTACAGATACACAGCAATGAAATGTTAAAAATGTACACAGTTACACAGTAGATGAAAGAACTATACACAACACAAAATATCATCAAAGAAAAAGTACAAAAATACTGAAAAATGAACAAATTTAAAGTAATATTTCATAAATAGAAAAGATTTCATACATTACCACTGGGGTAAAACAAATTATACAAATCAGATCAAGGCTAAAATAAGAATCTGGAATAAGGAACAGGAACGTATTGAAGCAAGATACTCCTACTTCTAAACACTTAAATTTGTACTAAAATGAAATAAGAAAATGTTAGAGTCATTCAATAAAAATGGAATCAAAAATAAATAAATAGATAAAAAGTCTGTTGTTAATGTCCATAACGAAAGTCTTTCACAGGAAGAAAAATTGTGAACAGTTTTTAATGGAGAAATCAAGTAGAGTTAGTTTGGTTTGGCCAGAGTTTCCTGAATTCTGCACAAGTAGACGTTTTTGATGGTCCATCGACAAAATCACACTTTTCTACGTCATAAGTGTCATTGTGCTTGACTTTTGTAACTTTGTATGGTCCGAGGTATATTTTTGCTTAAGTTTCAAGCCTGGACCAAACTGAGTGCGTTTAATTGCTACTAGGTCATGTAGTTGATATTTATGAGCTTGTCTGCGTCGGAGATTGTACGTGCGGCGATTCTCATCTTGAACTTTGTAGATTTGCTTTTTGGCATCTTGACGGAGAGCATCACGTTGTTCTTGGAATTGAGCTGTAATCTCATCGTTAAGAAGTTCGACAATCTCAATGTTCTGGCAAGACTTCATCTTGGTGCCGAAAAGGAGCTCAAATGGAGTCATCTTAATGCTTCTTTGAAAAGTTGAGTTCAGGATTTCTTGCAGGTGGGGTACGTGAGAATACCATTTCTCGGGATCGTCGACAGAAAGTTTTGACAGCACAGAAATGATGGTGGAATTTTGTTTTTCAATTTGGCCATTAGATCTTGGGAGACCAGTTGTAATGGAAATATGAAGGAGTTTTGCTTTTTACAGTAATCTTCAAATGAGGAGGAAGTAAATGCGGATCCTTTATCAGTGATAATCCTAGCGGGGTTTCCGAAGACATGTCTTTGGTTTTCTAATCGATTTATGACTTCTGCAGCGTCCGTAGATCTAGTGGGATACAGCCATGTAAATTTACTGAATGCGTCAATCACTGCAAAAACATGCTTATATTTCTTAGAAGTTGTCGCTAGGGGACCCAAATGATCTAGATGAAATGTATGGAGAGGTAAATCGTTTTTTTCTATCGGGTTAAGCGTGCCATCTTGTTTACCACGTTTCCGGTTTGGGAGAATGCATGTAACACAGTTTTGAATGCATTTTTCAACTTTGTCTTTAAGTCGTGGGATGTAAAAGTCTTTGCTAACTAAATCTTGTGTGCGTAGAACAGCAAAATGGCCACGTTCATGTGCAGTTTTAATGATGTTAGCCGGCATTTCGTCAGGTACCACTAGTAAATGGGTGCCATTGACTGTTTTGTAAAGAAGTTTGTTTTTTACGATATAGTTGTCATGTGGCGTTGTTTCTAGAAGCGTCTTTATTGTTGTTATTTGGTCATCAGCCTGTTGTGCTTTGAGAAATTGAAGATGAACACTATTTTGGATTAGCATACAATGTGGAGGTCGACTGAGAGCATCCACATGAGCCATCTTTGAGCCTGTACGGTGTTCTATTGTATAATTAAATTTTTGGAGATAAAGTGCCTATCTGGCTATCCTGGGGTTAAGCTCTTTTTTACTTAATGTTTTGACGAGGGCGTCACAGTCAGTAATAATTTTGAATGATGTTCCTAGTACATAGATGCGAAAATTTTTAAGTGCTTCGACCACTGCAAGGACTTCTAGTTCAAAACTAGTGTACTTTCGTTCATGGTCTGATGTCTTTTTTGACACGTGGAATACAGGGTGAAACTGGTTGTCATGTATGGATTTTTGGAGTAGGACTGCACCCAAACCATCGATTGACGCGTCAGTGTGAATCTCAGTGGGAGAATTTTGGTTAAAAATACTTAAAACGGGTTGTTGGGTAAGTAAGTATTTTAATTTTTGAAATGCTATCTGTTGTTCAGCATAAAATTGGAAAGGGGAGTCTTTACGAAGGAGGCCACTCAAAGGTTTTGCTATGGTCGAATATGAGGGTAAAAACTTTCTAAAATAGCCAGTAAGACCTAGAAATCGGCGAACGTCTTTAATATTTTTAAGATCAGGATAATTAATAACAGCTTTAGTTTTTGAAGGGGAAGGAAACAATCTACCGTTTTCTATAATATGGCCAAGAAACTCAATTGTATTATGTAAAAATTGACATTTTTTAAAATTTATTTCAAGTCCGTAATCACAAGCTACCTGTAGAACAATTTTTAGATATTCAAGGGCTTGGGACTCATTAGCAGCGGGAATAACGACATCATCCATATATGGGAGAACAATACTTTTCGAAATCAGATGTCGGAAAATGGCATTTATGTACCGCATAAAGGTGGAAGGACAAGTACTCAATCCAAAAGGCATTCGTCTAAATTGATACTGACCATTGTGAGTAACAAAACTAGGAAATTTACGGCTCCTTTCATTTACCGCGACATGGAAAAATCCATTTTTTAGATCTAGAGTAGTAAATTTTTTAGCATTTTGGAGACAATCTAAAATATCGTCAATTAAAGGAAGAGGATAGTTATCTTGTGACGAATCTATACGGAACTTTATCACTAACCTTCTGAACCGACCTTTTTAGGGAAACTTAATTCCCTACCTATTTCCAATCAACTCCAAAAAGCGGACGGGATTCCGTATTATGCAGATTAGATTCAGTATTTAAGTCAAACGAAATAGTAAAGTTAGAGCAGTAGGAGATAGATATTGAAACATAGAGTTATAGTGATTTTGAATTGAAATATTGTTGTTGAAGATAAATTAACCTCATGAAGAATTGAGATTCCGAGTGGTAAATATCATTTTGAATTTAAAGTCTCACTCAAGTTTTAAGAGTCAGATTAAAGTTAAATGTTCAATAAGAACATTATTAAATATAATTCTGGGATCTCTTATCGTGGTAATTTCTGCGTGATCGTTATTTAATAAATTAATTAATTGGATCATTAATTAATTGAGCTAATTTAAAGGATATTATCTTTAAAACCTCATAATATTAGTAGTCGAATTTGTTAATAAGTCTTTGATTCTATTTGGGAAAGATATCCAAATAAAGAAAGTTATTTATAAAAATGGCTACTGGTTCTTTTGTGACTCATAATTATTCTAGTTCTCAAAGTGAGGTCCCGAGGGACCTTCACAATCTTTAATAAGTTTGCGATTTAAGCGTCTATAATCAATGCAAACTCTTGATTTCCCGTCTTTTTTCTTTACTACCACAACTTGACTAGCGTAAGGGGATGAACACGGCTCAACAATTCCATTTTTAACCCATTCATCAACTTGAGCATCCACTATATCTCGTTCAGCAAATGGCAAACGTCGGGGCTTATGAAATATCGGTTCGTCGTCGGTGAGAGCGATATCATGCTCAATGTTTACAGTTTTTGTTTTTTTAAGCGTATATGTCGATAGCAGTTGTTCGACTTCAGCTCGATTATGTTGAGAAACATTTGGACCGATATCAAATGTGGGTGAACCGTCAGAAATCGTCATAATAAAATTTTCATTTTCATTATCAGATGGCCTTAAAATTTGTGCAAATTTTACGCCTGCAGGCGATATATTTAGATGTGCTTGTTTAATTACGTCACAACCGATTAAAAGGTCATAATTTGTACAAGAATTTGGTACAACAGAAATAGTAACAGGAAAAATTTGATCATCGATAGTAATTTCAGAATCAAAAGTTCCTATCACATTAATTCGCGAAAAACCAAAACCTGTTAATAATGTGTTGGTTTGTTTCAGTGGCGGTGCATCTATATTTATGTAAGTAGAATTTCTTAATAGTGTTAAATTGCTGCCTGTGTCTACTAACCCGTTAAGTTTACGTCCAAAAATTGTTACGTCTTTACACATATTAATAGGAGAAGGCAATTCATGCACAGCATTTACACCAGAAGGTGGTGTAGAAGTGCTATTTAAATTAGCTCGTCGGCATTTAAATGATTTGTGACCATAAAGATTACATGAGAGGCATCTGGGTCCACGTGAATGATTAGGACAAGATTTTGATAGATGACCTATATCATTACAATTAAAACAACGTTGGGGATTTTTAGCTGCGTCGGAAGCGTTAAATTTTGTGGGTTTTCTTTGGAAGCTTTGTTGTTTAAAATCGCGTCCTCGGCTTTCATATGAATGACGAAAATTCAGTGAATTAGAGTTATGTATTCCCATGTTTTTAATGACAGTTTCATAGGTACGTAATTTCTGCTTAAATTCGGAAAATGAGGTTGCACCATAGAGGATTATTTTATATGAACGAGGCCCATCAATTCCATTAATTACGTACTGGATAATTGATGCTTCGTCAATTTTTGAATCACATCTATTTGCTAATTCACGCATGGAATTAAAATATTGCATTAAAGTCTCGGTTTTATACATTTTTCTTTTTTCTAATTCACGGTGAATTTCTATTGAAGTGACTGAATCCGAAAATTCTTCAATTAAAGCTTTTTTGAATGACTCGTATGCATTTAAATTTCTTTGAAAAAAAAAAAAATGATTTAGCAGTTCCACATACTAGACGTTTCGCGAAAATTAATTTTTGAGAAGAACTGATAGCTGGGAATAAATCAAAATTTTCTTCAACATCGTGAAAGAAACTATTTACAGAATAAAAATCTTCCCCGGTAAATTTTCTACTAGTCGCCGAAATATCCCGCAATAAAGTCCAAAACTGGGTATTCATCTCTATAAGGGAAGCTTCGTTTGAATAGGGAGGAAAAGTATTTTGTGTACAAAGAGATGAAACGTTTTGATGTGCCGGCATGAAAAAATAACCTTGAACTCTGGGCAGGGGAGAATTACTGACCGGATGTTGCTGAAACGGCGAGTGCTGGTCTGTCCTTTCCGATGAAAAATTCTTGTCTAACGTGATTCGTTTTTGAAACGTGGTTTTTGAAACTACGTTTTCGCCTTCAGAAAAGGATGCCTCTGAATTATTTAATGTTAGTTGGAATTCATCTAAGTTCGTCAAAGCTTTAAATATACTATTGCATAAATTTTGCTCATTTGTTTCTACGTCTAAATGCAATAAATTAGCGACTGAGATAAAATCAGGCAATGAGAATTCGGTTAAAATTTTTTCTTTGTGTTCTTCAATTCTAAACTCTTTAGGGAATGTAGAAAAATTTCTTATTTTATTTCGCGAAGAAGGTCAAATTCGGTGAATCCTAATATAGAATTTAATGTTTTTACAGCACGAGTTGTACTACATTTCAACGAATTAGCAATTATAGGAATATCGCCTAATTTAATTTTTTTACAGGACATCTTAATATACAAAATTAATCACTTTGAAAATTTAGACGGTGCAAGGTTGTAATCAAAATTTCCCTATCACACTCTGAGTTAAAACTACTAAATACAGTTATTTTAAAGCGAAAATAAACAAACAAAAAAATACGTTTAATTAAATTTTGCCTACCTGGGGTTGGGGAGCAGTCCGTACAATAAATCCAAATCCAGTTGAGGCACTAAATGAATCAAAGAAAAGAAATTCCAACAGCAACACGTTTTTACGCTTTTTGCAATGTAGTCCACCGAAGAAAAAAAATATTAACGCGTCTTAAAAATTTTCTCTCGTCTAGAGGTGATTTTCCTTAATATGCAAGAGAAAGGTCGAGCCCCCAAAATATGGGAAAATGACTACAACCTAAGGATGATAAATAATTTATTTAACAAGATGAAATATCTAGATTATATACTGAACAGCAAAGGAGAACGTCTTTCTCCTACGTCTAAAGCTTAGCGTCCCTAACGTCCGTCTACATATTTTCCCGTGTGTCCTTTTAGTCGGACATTCCTGACGGGGTGTGACGTCAGTGTGGACTGCTCCACCCTATGTACAGGGGGAGGGGTTGTCCATTGCACATATCCAACCCTACAATAATCGTATAAAATATTCTCCAAATCAAATTGAGTAAATTTCCTGAAGCGATTTCCTTATTTTTGGTACATATATTTAAATTTAGAAATTGAAAAACTATTTTTGTCTTAAAAAGAGTTTATATCAATTAAGTTTCAGTGAATTTAGTCAGCATACATTAAGCACATACAAATTATATAAAAGTAAATAATATATTGATTCAAAGTCTTTCACACAACATCATTTTTGTCGAGTGGATCTTAATATTGAGTTCTAAAAGGAGTTGAAGAACGAACTAAGCGCAAAGAGTGTTGCATAAGATAAAGAATACTGAAATGAAAAAGAATTGATGCCCCAAATTCAGATATGATGTTTTGAATTCTATTAATTTCTTTCTTTGAAGTTACACTAGGACTAATGGCAAAGGATCTCGTACATTCCAACCTCGTTTAATTGACGGGGACCACCCTCCTAAGTTCCACACGCCTTCAACTTGAGCCTCAACAGACTTCACGTAACTCTTCCCAGTGGGCATTCAGTGGCACCAAGACTCGACAACATTCATTCGCCCCCACATCCCTCAGATAATAGAATCACTTATTTTTAACTGTACAAAGATATAATTGTACTTTAATATAAAAAATAATGAAATACAAAAGAGTACTATATATGTATTTGTTGATCGAATTTTTAACAAACTCTTTTTTGAAAACTTGGTAAAAAAAACCTTGATGAAATAATGAGTAGGAAATATAAAGTAATATATTAAAAACTTTACTCATCTCAAGAGTTATTTTCAGCAATATAATCCATTTCGCAATTTACTCATATTGATATTCATGGTATAAAAAAAGAGGGAACGGTTTAATTAGATCGGGCGGAAAGGAAGAAAAATTTATAAAAAATGACCTCGACAATTTTTTTCTCATATCCAATCTAATCGAATGTTTATTTTTTTTAATGACCTGCGTCTTATTTTTATAAGCACACTCTTCATTTAATCTTATGTTTATAACTTATTTTGTAACAATTTTGCCGTCCCAAAAATCAAAGTAGTACTTCTACGTAATTGAGGTCATTATTTTGTATAAGATTCTTTTAAAAATGTTTCTAATTTGTGTGAAAAACAAAAGATGAAAATTATCTCATTCAATAATTTAAAAATTGTCATTGTTTGCAAACATTTACCCTCCAAATGGCTATTGTTTAAGCTGCTATAAAATCAGACCAACCACCCTCAGTAATAATGAACTCAATTTTCAAATGTTTTTTCAGACTTGATACATTTTTCTTATAATTCATTCAGTAAAACTCATAGAAAATTAAACAATACTTTGTCTGAATCGATTGATGTAATATAATCATTTATACGTGATCAGAAATTTAAAGAAGGAATTGAACATTAACTATAAAAAATCTTACGACAGTTGTGTGTGAGGTTGTAGTATTTTTTTAAGAAGTACTTCTACGTCTTTTTCATTTTTTTGTGTGATGTATTTTAGGATCAAAAATTTTTTTTAAAAAAATGTTTGCATACAGGAATGGACTAAATTAAAATTATTTGCTAAGGTCACCAGTGCTGTAATGTAACCGTACACAGCTTACAACCACACAATCTAAACTAATTTCTTCTTAAATGGCTTTTAAACTACTTAAAATGCACATATCGTTAAAATTTATGTATAAAATATAATTCTTTTTAATATGCATTTCATATATGAAGGGGAAAATTTATAGTTTGACTAATTTCTTTATTCATTAGCAGTTTTGCTTACTATGGCAATCAAAATATTTGACATAATTTGAAAGTTTAATCGTTGAATATTCAAAAGAACCAATAGCATCGGAGCAAGCATTTATTTTAATAGAAAGTAAAACAGGGCCAGATTTTTGATGCTCACATATCTTGGGTACTTATTTGTGTTATACAGCATAGTACTTTGCTATGATTGAAGAACCAAGTGCATTCTTTTGTTCGTGTTATATTCCGACGGAAAGGATTAGAAATAACAAAATAAGAATCTATTAATTTTATCATTCGTATAGTTTATAATTGCTCGTTATTTTTTTTGTCAGTTATTTCTCTTTAATTAGCTCTTATATAATTATTGCAAATCATTTTCTACTATTTTTGACATTCTTATTACGGATCCCACAAATATTTTGCCGCTGAGTGAAATAACGTTTCGGCGGTCAGAGTACAGCGTCATTGTAACATTTTTTAGCGAGTGTCTCCAAACAAACTTTATAATCGATTGAAATGTGAGGAAAAGTTCTAGATTTCATCAGTCCTTTAATTTTATCGTTGATCATATTGATCATTTCATAATTTTTCATCTCCGCAACCGAGAGATTCAAAAAAAACTTTTAACATCTTTTTCTAAACAGAATTTGAAAGAGACCACTTAGAATACTTTGATGAATGTCAGTATTTTGCATACATCTTGTGGTTTTGACATACATTTTTAAAGTAAAACTTTGAGTTTATAGTTTCAAAGATGTTAATGTTGAATTTAAGGCTGTGTTTTCAGTTAGTGTTAAAGAATAGGACCCAAATTCGGAATATTTTTTCTTATGTTATTATATTCTGGCTACACTATCCTGTAAAAAATTACTTATTTTATCATACTACTCAATTTTATACGCGTTGACACATTTTTTCTTTTATAAAATGTGTTTCGCATTTTTTCTCCTATACCGTAATGTTAAATGAGTTTCCCTTTACATGTTAAAAGGAAAAACTAATTATTTATGAATATATAGAAATTTTAAAAACACTATATTTTCCAAATACACCAGTTACAATGTCACAAATTTTCATAAGCATTGAGGAATTTTTTCTGTCAAAAATGTGTTCTGCGTTAAGTTAACGCTCTCGGCAACATGGCGAAAATAGCTTTAACTGCGTATAACCAACACCTGGTATAACCCACTTGACTAGCATGGGCAAATATTGGTCGCATAACGGCCTTATAGGAAAGTACTTTGCTTTTCATACTTATACGTGTATTTTCATTGTTATTAAATCAGGTAGGATTCAAAAGTTTCCGGAATGAGCCTATAAAGTGAAAACTTGTGCATTATAGAGAGACTGCGATGACGCTTCAGTGTTAACGCGGTCCCTCCCTTCTGCAAAAGGGATTTTTCCAAAGTCAAGTGGTCGGTGGCTCACCAGGGCGTCGTATTTAGTAGGTGGATGCATTCAGTAAGCGGCGATTGAAAGAGGAGAGAATGAATATCAAACTTTGTGTTCACATGAGAAAGAGTGCCACGGAGACTTGCGAAATTTGGAAGCATGTGTGCAGCAGTGATACCTTATCTCGAACGCTAGCTTTTGAGTGGCATCCACGTTTCTAAGCAGGGAAAGTGTCTAAGACGAAGAATGCTCTGAACGTCCACAAACTTCCCGCACTGCTGAAAACAGCGACAGTACGAAAGAACAGGCTTCAAACAATAACAGGGTGAAAGCGAAAACAACTGTTTTGCCACATTCACTTTACTCCCCAATTTCGCCCCCTGTGACTTCAGAATTTATCTAGAACTGGCACATCGCTTTCAGGGTCGTCGATTCCAATTTGCAGATGAAATTAAAAGTGCATTGCAGGCTGAATTAAAGGACATGGCTAAAAATGGATTCCAGAAATGTTTCGATGAGTTTTACAAGCGATTGCAAAAGTGTGTTGTTACTCAAGGATCTTATTCAAAGGTGGACGTGTTTCAGCAATTTAAGGGGACACATTATGATTCAATTGACAAAAATCGGTCAAAAAATCAAATCAAGTTTTTTTTAGCCTAAATTATTTTTTATATATTTTTCTAAACTCTCACAAAATTTGAAAGCTCTAAGTTTAAAAAATGCAGAGTTATGATAACTTTTACGTTTGTTTTTATTCGCATCCCAATGGTAAATCAAAACTTTAAACAGACTTATCTCGGAAAGATAAAATAACTAATTTGTCTTCATTTAAAATGCCAAGGCTCGTTTTCTATTGGGCCTAGTACTTGGAAATTTTTTTCACTTGTTGCTTATAGTACACGGAACAAAAATTGGTATGCATTTTTGAATCAAAGCAATACTTACTTTTTTAAAAAAATAATTGAATTTAGAATTTACACCACGGCCCACGCCCACGGCTTCAAAATACAAGGTACCTTACCAAAAAAAAAAACAGTATTACCCTCTCATCATAATTAATAAGAAAAAAGAGAAGAATTATTTGAAAGTTCCATAAAATTTAAAAGATACTATCAAAAATATTAACAGCTCAGAGCCGTTCTAAAAGAAAGCTTCTCACCAGTAGCTGAGGACATACTACCAGTGAGAGAGCGAGAAATAATTCAATCGGCAAGTATGGAACATATTTAATGAGGCACCATCCCGGAGGGAGGTAGTAGAAATCTGTGCTCTTCTCTAATTCGTCCTTAACGGAAGGAAATCAGAAAGTAGACACGGAATTTGGAAGATAAAAAATATGAAATGGAAAATACAAGCAATTAATGCCATGGTGCTTGTGGTACATGATGTTTAAATAAAGGGGAAGGACAAACACTGCTGAATCGTGCAGTGATGACGGGAGTGTCACTGAACAGCGAACTAAAAGAAAAGGTGTTGGCACAGAAAGTGTCCATAATGTGATGCCATCTGCTGGAAAATGAGTAAAATAAAAGATGATCCACAAAAGATGTGGAAAAGGAGAATAATTTACATAGAATTAAACTACCACGCAATACCGATTCAGAAGAATGTGGGTTTAAGTCGAAGTAATTTAATGGAGATGAAATCTTGCACATTATATATATATATATATATATATATATATATATATATATATATATATATATATATACAAAATGACAAAAGTTAAAATTAGAGATTTTTTTTAGAGAAAAAAAAAATTGAAAAGAGTTACCAAAGACTATATTTAGGATCTCCGAAGTCTTTTAAGGACTGGAAAATGCTGATATATGTGGTGAAGAGCAGCTCTAGGTCTTTTTGCAGAGCTTGGGACCGAGTTATCATAGGCAGGGATGACTCGGATAGATTGGTTAGGAATTTGAGGTAATCTGTCAAAAAACTTTTTGGACAGATTTTTAATGAAATCAAGAATTGGATCAGTTTTGAGATCTTTGTGCAAGATTTCGTTTCTGACAAACCAGGGAGCATTAGTAATTTTTCGAAGATGTTTATTCTGAAAAACGTGCAATTTTTTCAAGTGAGTTACTGCAGCAGAAGCCCAGATGGGAGATGCATATAACAAAATTGGTTGGAGAAATAATTTATAGAGCAAAATCTTGTGTCTGATTGGGAGAGAGAAATTAAGAAATTGCAGCACGGATGTGTGGGGGGGAGAAGAAGTTCAATTTTGCATCGAGAATGAACCCTAGGTACTTAAATTCAGTGACCCAGGGGACGGGATGGTCAAAAATGTAGATATTGGGTAAGTTTCCTATACACCTTTGTTTCTTAAAGATGAGGCTTGCGCTTTTTGATGCATTAACTTTGATTTTCCAAGCAACGAGCCAGAGCTGAAGCCTTGTGATGTAATTTTGTAATCTTTCAATAATTTTGAAATTATAAGTATGTTGACTAATGATAGTAGTGTCATCCACATACATAGCTAAATGGACATTGTCAGCCTTCGGAATGTCGTTAATATATAGGTTAAAAAGTCTTGGTCCAAGCAAATTTCCTTGAGGAATTCCACTTTTTACTGGATGAGGGCTGAAAAGGCAGTTTTCGACTCTAACTCTAAACTCTCTCGAGTTTAGGTATGAGTGAATAATTTTTAGGATTTGGTCCGAAAATCCAAGTCCATCTTGGATATTAAGCCATCATGCCAAATTTTGTCAAAGGCTTTGGCTATGTTCACAAATAGCATACCCGTGGCCTGATGGTTTTGAAAGCCTGTGTGAACCAATTCAGTGACTCTGAGTAACTGGGTTACTGTAGAGCACTTAGTTTTAAAGCCGTGCTGTTCTGGAATAATAATATTCCTGGCTAAGCAGTGTTGGTTCAGGCGGTTCAAAATCACGAATTCGTATGATTTACTCAAACTACTAAGTAGTGAGATTGGACGATAATTTTGAGGATTAGAGTCATCAGAATTGGGTTTAAGAATGGAGATCACCACGACCATCCTCCAACTTTTAGGGAAGTAGTAATTTTCCAAAAGCATGTTGAACAGCAAAGCAATGAAAATGATAAATTTAGTGGGAGGATTTTTAAGGATACGATTTGTGATGAGATCAATACCAGGAGATTTGTTTGGTTTGAGATTTTTAATGAATCCCTGTATTTTAGAGGGAGATGTTTTTTCCAGATCCATACAGGTAGGGGAATCAAGGAATCTTTGGATCTTTCTTTGTATATATGTGCAGAGAATCTAGGATTCTCCACATCAGTATTTGGTTCAAATTGTTTTTGAAGGCTGTCAGCAATTACCTCGGCCTTTTCAATCGGGGAAACTGCGATACTGCCGAGAGCGCCCTTTAGGGGGGAATGTGATGAAAAGGCTTTTTCCGGAAACAGGCCTCCAAAGTGTGCCTGTTTCGGGAGATAACTCCTCAATTGTTTTCTCCCATCTTGCACGGGAGAGGTGTCTGATATCACTGGCGATCTCATTGCTGATAGTACGGAGTTCATTTTTAAGAGCAGGTTCTCTAGATCGTTGCCAAAATCTCCGTACCCTATTTCTGTGGCGAATTTTGGAGCGAATATCTGGAGGTAATTTAATAGGTGCGGTTTTAAATTTGGGTTTTGAAGCAGCCACAAGTGCTTCTCCAAGCCGACCAATCGCAACGTCGAGATGCTCATTGCTGGGAGACGCCGGAATGGGAAGTGACTTATTTTAAAGAAGGAATCGGAAATTCTCCCAATTGGTGGAGAGTTGCGCTGGAATTTTTATGGTATCGGAGTTAGTGTATAGAGTTAAAATGACCGGTAGATGATCCGAACAAAGATCATCTATAACTCTGTCATAATTAAAAGGGATATTTTTGAAAACAGCCAGGTCGATAATTGAGTCACGTACTCCCGGCCGAGAACGTGAATTAATATGTGTTGGAGTGTAAGGTGCAACAATCCTTGCATTGGGATAATTTTGAATAATTCTTTTAAGACGAAAGCCAAATTTGTTCGACCTGGTGTTATTCCACGTTTTGTGAGCAGCGTTAAGGTCTCCAGCAATGATTAAGTTATTACCTGAATTTAGAATTTTAAGAAAATCCTTTTCGGGGAATTTTCTGTTGATTTCCGCATAAAAACGAGCATAAGCAGAAACTACTCGGAGGGGAGGGAAATTATTAATTTTAATTTCAATAGCAGTAGCATCTATATACTGTATCCCCGGAAAGGGGCTCTGCTTTGAACGAAATTACTTTTACAGTATATAGCGGTACCTCCTGCTGTTCGAGTTCTAGGAAAAACTATACGATTATCTTTATAAAGATGATAATTTGCAACCAGGGTGTCCTGACCAGGTTCTAGTTTTGTTTCTTGGACCAAAAACAAATCAGGATTTTGCTCCAAAACGAAATCTCTGACTTCATAAATTTTGGAGCGCAGACCGTTTGCGTTCCAAAAACCAATTGAGATTGATTGCACGATTGAAAGTTAGGCTGAATTGTGGGCAACATAATTACGTCCATTTTTTAACGTGACATAGGCCTGAAAAATTTCACAGGCCTTATCGTCAGGATGAGAAAGTTTTCGGAGTGCTGTGAGTGCTGCTCGGAAAGCCCGAGCCAACCGTTCATCATCGACTCCTTCATCATTAGCTATCTGAATTACATTTGTGAAAATGGTTGAAAAATTGGAATTTGGGGTGTTAACGTGACTAATCTCCCTGATCTGTCCAGAAACAACTTTAGAATACGAGACGGAGGGAATGACAGCGCGGTAGTTTGATTGAGGCTGTTGGATCTTGGATTGAGCATGCATGCTACTTTTTAAGTTTAGATCATTACGAGAGCCTAAATTTCTCTCTTGAATTTTATTTTGTGGCAAGTTATTAGGATTATTTCCCTTAGGATGTTGATTTTTATTTTGATTGCCCTTTTGGGGCGCTTTTTTATTATTTTTAGTCTTCGGAAAACGGGGGTATTGGCGCCAATTCGCCGCATGTTCCCCACCGTAGTTGACACACATTAGTAGGTCTTCAATTGCACGATTACAGTTTTTAGCCTCGTGAGGCCCTGTGCATCTAAGGCATTTAATTGGGAGATGGCAGACTTCCGAAGAATGGAAAAAACCCTGGAATCTCCAGCATTGATTGGGTTTTTTGTTGCGACTATTGTCATAGCGCTCAAAGAAATTTGTGTGCCAAACATTTCAGTAAACTGAAAGATAGTGTCAGCTTTGGCATCATTTACAAGTTGTAGGTAAATTAGAGGCATGGGAGCTTTGGTTTTAAATTTTTGTAATCGGGAGATTTTATGGATCTGAAATCCTTCTCTCTCGATTTCAACACGTATTTCTTCTACTTTAGTGGAAGTAGGAGAAGACCACGGATTAATAATTTAAGGGACCGATCAGATTTAAGCATAAATGATTTATACTCAACTCTTTCATGTCGAAGGAATTGAGCGAGTTTACGATATTCGTCATCACTTTGGACAGTAATGCGAAGGAATTTACCGGTTAGTTTACTTATTAGAGTTGGGGCTAATTGCCTAGCTATGGAAATTAAAGTGCACCAATTGTCAGGAGGGTTGTCAAAAATTGGTGGAATTCGATTTTGTGGGGTGCCACAGCCGTAGGATTGCTTTTACCAGTATTCTTGTCCTCAATCTCAGAATCACTCGATTCAGCTGGTGGGGGCAGGGCTTGAGCGGGGTTAGAAGTCTGGGAGGTGGTAGGAGGCAAGGAAGAATTTTCTTACCGATTTCCTTAACGGTATGTCTTGTCTGGTGTTTGAAACCCATCATCTTGAATTAGTCTTTTTTTTGTCGGTTTTCAGTCTTAAATTTTTTAAAGTTCTCTTGCTGGGACAGTTCAGTGTGGTGTCAGATGGAACAGTCTCTTTTGGAGTAGAGTCCACAGGAGTTAGATGGGCGCGTTGCTCTTCCACTTTCTTGATGAGGACGTCCAGGGCCTCTATAGATATGGGGAGCCGGAACAGCGGTAAGTTCATCCTTTCCTTGGCGGCAAGAAGGGCGATGTGGATGTTTCCCAATTCTGCACTAGTGGCGGTATACTCGTAGCTAGTTGCTGGTACAATGGAAAGTTTCCTTGCCCAGATGGCGTAAGAGTCTCTGAGATTTATCAGTTCTCTTACTGATTGTTGATTATCGTAGATGAATTCGTCAGTAATCACGAATCTGGAAGGTGAGGATGGTATGTGAACACACATTATTGATAATTCCATTTTGAGTCAAATCCATGTCATTAGCGGTAGCCATAATTCGGTCCAGGTCAAAAGGATTGGAAGCAGAGCCAAAAATAACCTACGTGCACAAGCTGTGCAGTCGCAGGCAAGCAAAAGAAATGAGCTCAGAGAAACTAACTCTGTTCTCGACGGAGTCTGGAGCTAGAATCCTGGCGAAGAGGTAAGCGAAAGCTGCGGCAAGAAGAGAAGCAGAATTTCTGATACCGGAAAGCGTGAGGAAAACGACCTCACTTCGGGAAGGTGTAAACTCGAATCTAGAATTTACACCTTCTTTTTAAGGAATTTTCAATAAGCATTCGTAAAAGAAGTATCATACGAATACCAAACATGTTATCACAAGACCCATACCAACTTTTGTTATACATAGTTTGATGTACTAGTAAATAAAATTTCATATACAGTGGCACAAACAATTGAGGATACACCTTATTTTTACTTGATAAATCCAACTTTCAATCTAAATAACACATTAACTAGAGGCGCAAACGTGATTTAATTTTCACACGTAACAAAAGGGTTAATTTACAGTAAAAATAAAGAAAATCAACAAAAAAAATATCTAAAACTAAAAATTTCACAAGTATTTGAAATAAACATAGGCAGATCTTTACCTCAAAAAATTGAGGATACACCAATGAAATTTTTGTGACATATCACATACAAAGACAGTGTCAATATTTGGTTGCATGTCCTTTGGCTTTTATAATGTCCTCCAAACGTCTTGGTACCGATTCGACCAATTTTTTTGGTGGTATCTGGAAATATTTTATCCCATTCTTCTTGTAACACTTGCTATAAATGGGATTTGTTCCTAATTTGGTGTTTTTGGACCGCTATTTCGAGTGCGGCCTACAAATTTTCTATGACATTGATGTCAGGGGACTGTGGTTGTGTGTGCAATTGCTGTTTACAATGAAAAAGACACCACATTTTGACATTACGTGCCGTATGTTTGGGGTAGTTGTCTTGCTGGAAAATAAAATTTCCATCTAAACCCAATTTTTTTGCATTTTCCTTAAGATTGTTGAGTACATCAATATAAAGCTTATGATTCACTATGCCATCTATAAAAACTAAATTTCCTACCCCATTTGAAGCCATACGACCCCAAACCATGACGGAGACACCACCATGTTTAACTGTAGGATGTAAATTTTTTGGATCCAAAGCGGTGTTCGGCTTTCTCCAAACGGTGCGACGGCCATCACTTCCAAAAATGTTGAATTTATTTTCGTCACTAAATATAACTTTCTTCCAAAAGTTATTTGTCTTCATTTGATGAGTTTTTGCGAACTCCAAACGCTCTTTCTGATTTTGTAAGCTTATGAAAGGTTTCTTTCTAGCTACTCGACTGCTATATCCAGCATGTCTGATCACATTTCTCACAGTTTCAGCACTTACACTTCTGCCCATTATTCGAGAAGTTTCGGCAGCTAGTTTGACTGCACTTAGTTTAGGATCAATCTTGATACTTTCAAAACTTTCCTTTTGGCTACATCACTCAAAATACTTTTCCTTCCTCTTCCACTTTTATTTTCAATTAATCCATCGCTTTTAAATCTTCCAATGATTTTCTGGACACACGAGTGGCTTCTACCGACAATTTTAGCTATTTCACGATAAGATTTTTCTCTCTTAAATAACCTTAATATAAATTTTCTTACATCAATACTGGTCTCTCTCTCCGAGTACCCATTTTCCATTTAAAATTGCGACTTTAAATTCACATAACCAATTTCAAAAGACAAAAGTAGCAGTCGAAAAAGTTTTAAGATAAAATTGGCCAAACACAGGCTATTATAGTAGCAAGCAGAAAAAAACTAGTGGTAGTTAAACAAACATTTCATTGGTGTATCCTCAATTTTTTGAGGTAAAGATCTGCCTATTTTTATTTCAAATACTTGTGAAATTTTTAATTTTAGATATTTTTTTGTTGATTTTCGTTATTTTTACTGTAAATTAACCCTTTTGTTACGTGTGAAAATAAAAAACACGTTTGCACTTATAGTTAATATGTTATTTAGATTGAAAGTTGGATTTATCAAGTAAAAGTAAGGTGTATCCTCAATTGTTTGTACCACTGTATGTGCGTCAATTTTTGTAGAAGAGAGCAGCATTTTAAAATCACTTTATAAGTTTCAAGTTTTTCCCTTAAAAATTAAACGGTTAGCTTTCTATGAAACTTTGAGCACAAAATCTGTTTTCATCATACATACACATAGTAGGCAAACAAAAAATTATGAAAATCATTAAATTAAAAAAATTTGTGTAAATTTACTATGTCCTCTTAATTGGAAATATTTTTTAAGTTATAGATTCAGTCCGGGAACTTTTGAAACCTACTCGTACAAACTAGGTAATAATTACTGTGCAAAAATTTGCGTTTCACAGGCACACAGACAGAACGGACCGAAAGACAAGCCAGATGATCGGTAAGGTAGGAAATGTTTGCAAATCAGCATGATACACTGGGAGAGCATCTGAAGGGTTTACACACTGCTGGACAATTGCTAAGGACGGATCACAAATTGCTATGTAGCATAACATTAAGCGAGACATGAGGCCTAGTAGGATAAAATATAGTTGCCACACTGTTCAGACATTAGAATAAAGAATATTTATTGTTCTGGAAAGTACAAAAGCTGTGAAACATCTGAAAGAAAAAAAATGTTCATTTGATCTGCGTACGGAGAAATAGAAAAATGCATCTAAAAGTCAGCAGGCACCTTAAAGAAAGGTATCAGTACGGGATATGTCCACCGTGGAGTGTGATGCAACATTCCACACGTCGTACCATACTTTGCACAACATTATCCAGCAGCTATTGAGGCAATTTATCCCATTCCTCTGTGAGTGCACGGATGAGGGTATTCTTGTTTGTCGGAGGATAGTTTCGACCAGCAACTTGCCTCCCCAAAGCATCCCACACATTTTCAATGGGGTTTAGATCTGGAGAACGCGCTGGCCATACGAGACATTGAATACCCTCGCTGTCTAGGCTATCCTGAACAGCGAGTGTTCGATGACATGTTGCGTTGTCGTCCATAAAAACAAATTTATCACCGACAGCACCACGGAAAAGACGAACATGAGGAAGTAGAACTTCATCAATGTATCGTTGGCCCGTCATAGTCCCATTCGCAACCACATGTAGGCGCGTGCGGCCATTCATCATGATGCCGGCCCACACCATGATACTGCATGTCGGATATCGGTCCTTTTCCTGGATATTTTCTGGACGATAAGCAGTTCCACTCTCGCGCCAGATCAGTTGGTGTCTACAATCCGATGACAGACTGAACCTACTCTCATCTTAGAATAGTACGCATGCCCAGTCCTGTTCAGTCCAATTGTGATGCTCACGACACCATTGCAAACGGGCAGTACGGTGCTGTCTGGTCAATGGGACACACACAACAGGTCTGCGTGCGTATAGTCCTCCTCCCTTCAAACGTCTGGCAACAGTTTTTCGGGAGATCTGCTTTCCTGAGGCTGCAAGAAACTGATTTGCCACCTGCTGAGCTGTGGTGCGCCTTTTCCTTTTTGCTGATAGGACGATATATCAGTCTTCTGCAGGCGTCGTACTTCTAACACGACCTCTCCCGTGCCGTCTACTACACATTCCAGTAGTTTTAAATGACTTCCACAGCCGTGAAACAACGCTGTGAGCGATGTCGAACTCCCTGGCAACATCTGTTATTTTTCGCCACGCATAAAATCATCTATGCGATGTCCGGAAGACATGCCAAAAATTTTAAGTTCGTCTATTAAATCTTTCCTGTAAAACTTTGACTTGAAACAACAACTGTCCACACGCATCAAAACCTTTAAAGCTCTTATGAACGCTATCACGTGATGAACAGACCTGGAAAAAAATTTGCATACTCATACTTCTTCTTACTAATATCCCGCACTTATTCTAATTTTCCACATTTTGCTTCCTTTCATTTTGTGGTTGCTATGGATGATAGTGTTATCCGTCCTTAGCAATTGTCCAGCAATGTATTTCTATATTGCTTTATGCAAATAATACGATTTTAAGCAGCTGTCTCAGTTTCAGAGAGTCAGCGGTGATCATATTCTTTACTGAAAGTTGGATGCTTGTTTCTTGTCACCTGTCACACGGATGGCGTTTTGGTCTTTTGTTCAAGTTAATTTTTCCATATAAATTTAATTTTTTTTAGATTTCTTTTTTAGAAAGCTCCCTTTTTTTCGTGTTCTTACGGATTGTGGTATTATTTGTGTCGAATTTGAAGCACTTCGGCATGACATTATATTAGAAAAATCATTTCGTCCTTAATTTTTTCGTACCAGTGAATGATTAATGTATTTTTTAGCTCTGTTTTTTTAATTTTTCAGAAGTTTGTTTTAGACAATTGAATATAACTACTTGAACAGCACGAAAGTACAATGTCAATAAAAAAATCCAAGAATCAGTTTCACAATTGGATGCAAAGCATTCCTTTTTAATTAATGTAATTTAATAATTTTCTAAAAAAATATAATATTTTGTGACTAGGTATTGCAAAGCCAGTTAACCGTGATACGGAATACCGGTATTTTGAGTCATTTGTACAATTTTGTAATACCGGTATTCACAAGTTAAAATACCAGTTTTTAGGTATTTACTAGAAATTTTTTAAATTGTCTCCAGTATATGTTCAAGGATCATGAACATTTGTTTTTATGTCTCTCTAACGGGCGAAATTAATTCGACTGAATATAAAGTTGCCTCGTATAATTAAGTGAAGTGATAAAATATGTGAATCATCCCAGAAGGCGGGCCCTAACTATCCTATTATAGCTCAGAGAGATACCGCAGGATTCGTAGTCTGATATTCTTATCTGTAAAAACAAGGTTGTAGTTGTAAAGAAAGCGTAATACGAATATTTCGATATTTTTTAAATTGGCGGGGATGTTATTCATATTGTATTTGCATATAATATACTTTAGGGTTCAAAATATTTTCCAGATTCATAATATATACTCATAAATAATAACCCATAATAATGAATAAGAATAAGATAATAATGAATAAGATTTAAGATCATACACATTTCAAAAATTTGCAATAGTATCAAAGACTGAATAGTGATATTTATACTTTTTTGTGATTTAAATAAGATGTTCCTTTACTTTTTTGTGATTCTTTATATACCGTTATTATTTATAAGTTACAAATTATTTTTTGTGATATTTATACCCTTTAATAAAACTGGCAAATAAAACAAAGAAACACCCGCATTTTCTTCCTTTTGTAAAGTTTCTACTACCGGTATTAAAACCGGTTTCCCGGTATTAAAATCTAAAAAAATACCGAATACTGGTATTGAACTTTTGATCCGATATTGCAGTCCCCATTTGTGACAGTTAGATTTATTTGGTGACTAGTAGAAATTTTTTTTTCTTGGACTTGGTCGTACGTTGCTTTTTAATTGCAACGGGATTTTCTAGTTACGATTTTATTATTCTTTATTACAAAGAATTTTATTTTTAATAAAGCTATTTAAAAATGTAATAAGTTAAATTTATTTTTAAATATAAGAGATTTGTGTGGAACAATCATTCTGTAAAATTCAGAATTTTTTTTTTATATTTGTTTTGCGCTCATCAATAAAAATAAATATATTCAACTTACAATATTAAATCTATAGGATAATTATTATATTATTACTGTATATGTATAACTCAATCAAATACAATAATAATATTTTAAAATTTTTAGACTAAATGTGTCTGTTCGTACCTTTCCTTAATTTTTAGATATTACAATGAACAGAAATCATTGATGATAGCAATTTTTGCTTTTTTTTGACGTGTTATTTTCGATAGGGATGTATTTACGCACATGGATTTGCTTTAGGACTAAAAAGGTTCATCAATATTCAAAGCAATTAAATTCACGCAAACGTTGAAGTTGTTTTGAGGAATATGCTTAGTCTTTTATATTACTACTCTGTTGTTAATTCATTGAAAAAAAATGTGACGAAATTTTATAAAGTGTTCTTATAAAATTATTAAGTAATTTTGAATTATTTAATCTAGCATAATTCTATTTCTATAGCAATTTAAAAAAAAAGACAAAGGAATTTTTTGTGGTATACATCAGGATTTCCTATTTCTAAATGTTTTACTTTTAAGAAATAAACTACTCCCCGGCGAGTTGAAATATCGAATAACTTTATCTTGAAACAAAGTTTCAAAAAGAGATGAAATAAGACGTAGGTTTTTGCTAAGAAAAACTAATATTTATTTCAGTATAAAATGCAAGTGGATGAAATTAATAATTCTGTATATTTTAAGTCTCTCTTCATTCAAATTTTAAAATGTATTTGGACGCGGTAAAATATAGAGAATTGGGTGAAATTAAGGCAAAAAATGCACCGGCTCTATTCAGAGAGTGTCGAAAATCACTTCAAATTGTAAACAAAGCGATATTGAACGAAAACACTGGGCCAAGGTAAACAAAGTGTTTCATTGGGTCGTTTAAAGGTGAATGCACGTATCAAAATGTGTCGATCCATGACGTACGAGAATGACCTTTGGCTCCTTAATGGCTGTGACGTCCTTGTTCATTGAAAAAGGAGGAAATTGCGGTCGTAACCTTTGTGGAAAAATAACAAGAAAAACTGCTAAAAACTGTACCGCGAAACCACTCCAACACAATAAACAAAGAAATTTGGAAGTGACATTGTTTTGATTTTCTAACGGTCGCGCCACTTTATATGAGCAATTCGTTTTAATCGTATAAAAACAAAAGCAAGAATGTACTGTTTTGATTCCAAAATTAAAAAAAAAAAGAGTAAATATTTTTAATTTAAAGTTTTATTTTCAATCATTTTTTAACAAAAAATGAACGACTACTAATTTTAAAAATATTTTGAATAAACAATTCTTTGGAAATTCATTCGAAAAATTTATGTGGAGTTTACATTTGCTTTAACGTTTAAGTAAAAAAATTTAACTTATAAAAAGTTTATTTTCTATTTAACTGTGTATGAAGTGCGGGCACAGTGCTTGTAACGAAGAAAGGAATAAAAATTGTCTATAAATACTTAAACCAAAGCATTTTTTAAAAAAAAATTCTATCATAATTAAAAAACAAAGATGTTTACATTATAATGGCATTAAAAGCCCTATAAACTAGAAACTAGTACTTTTGTATTGATGAACAAGTTATTTAATAAAGAAGAGTGTTTTTTTTAATTTCTCGGCATCTTCTAATTAAAAAAAAGGGTTGTATTTTTTTTTTCATGACATATGCTTGAAGAAAAGAAAAGTACTTCGAAATATTCGTTTATTTTGCACATTATATTCCAATGCTCCAAGTTAATGAGCGACGCCGTACCATAATGCAACAGGAGGGCTATTGACGATGGATCTCATAATTTTGAACCGCGGTCAAGTGAGGAAGACGACACTTGAGTTGGCATGCCCCTCTCCTAATTACCCCGCTCCACTAACGGGAGGCCATTGAGCCTCGACAGATTTAATGTGCATCAGCCCCACTTCAGTGGGACCAGTACTCGAATCCGCGACACTCCGACCTCACCAGCTCGTTATCATAATCACTAGACTGCCGCTGTTACAAGATAACTTCTTTTCTCAGTCGCTCGACAGCCCAGGGTGGGCATTGGCTTTCTCAAGGAGCCTTCTTCATGCTAGTGTTCTCCAATTTTTAGTTCTCATAACTAGGCAGTCTTTTTCTAGGCCATCAACCCATCTTAGATCTGGCTTGCCTTTTCTCCGTGGGCCAATTGGTTGGGTATTGGAAACTTCTTTAGTGGTGCGGTTTTCGTCCATTCTGACAACGGGGCCTTCCTATTTAATTCGTTGTATTTTGACGAAAACGATGTCAGATTCTTTATATGAGTGATAGAGCTCTAAATTTGTCCTTCTTCGCCACGGGCCATTTCCTTGAATTGCTCCAAACTAATTCTTAAAATTTTCCTTTCGTAAATACTTATCATGTTCTCATCTGTTCGAGACATGGGAGCAGGTTTCACATGCATAAGTTAATACTGATCTTCAAAAACTTTTATACAATATAACCTTTGTTTTTCTTTTGATTAAATTTGATTTCATATATTGTCATATTCCATTAAGACATCTATTAGCTATAGCAATTCTCTTTTGGATTTCAGTAGAACATTCTTTTTTATAGTTAGTGTCAGAGCCTAAATAAGTGAAACTGTCAACAATTTCAAATAGTGCAAGGCATATATTTGGTCTTACGTCATACACTGCTGGCCATTTAAAATTGCAGAAAGGAATTCTAAAGAACGTCAAAATTACACGAAAGGAAGAGGTTGGGATATGCAAACGATTAGTACGCTGAAGGGCAAAACAGCATCAGAAGAATTTCATAAAAGAAATATGTTAAAGAGAATTTCTCATATGTGTGTGGAAGGTGCTTTGTAAGTTAGGAGTTTTCTCAGAATAATGTTTTGCATCAAATAAGATGAAAAAATGCTTACGAACAAGCGTAGGAATTCGATAGAGCCAGGATCGTTGTCTATAGAGAGTGGATTATCGTTCCGTCATATCACCTGTCGTACTGGTCGTAATCCAACCATTGTCAAGTGAACATGGAATCAATGCATTGCTGAGGGTCAAACTGAACGGCATGCAGGACCTCCACACCTTTCCATGACTAACACTCAGAGGAAATACCTATTGTGATGTCGGTTCTGCAAAATCAAGAGCCACATCACGAACCATTAGTAAGGAAAAGGGCACGTCTGCGTCTAGCCCAATATCCGTTCGTACGGTGCGATGACGTTTCCAGAAAGTTGGGCTGTCAGCACAATGACTAATAGTTCATCTTCACTTCTTCTTCGTCTTTTTATTAGGAATAAGAATGACAAAGTATACTGACAGGAACAACCTTTCAATTCTAGAGCAATTTCAAGGCAAAATAAAACAAGAATATATCTAAACCCCTCATTTGTATTTTCAGGTATTATGTACTCAAACAAAATGTATTAATAATTTGTAACGAAGAGTAGCTAATCCAAGAGAGCATAACTTTATGTTAAAGGGGCCTTCAGTACCATCGAGTATAACTTTCTGTATGAGTTGATTTCTTTTTTCCATTTTATTTCATTAATTTGTGTTTTTAATCAGTCTAATTTCGGTATTGCCATGAAATTTTCTAGTTCAAAAAGCCTTTTATTCATACTGTTATGTATATATATATATATATATATATATATATATATATATATATATATATATATATATATATATATATATATTACTATTTTTTCGTTTATGGTTTAATAATGTTACTCGATTGCCAACCATAATTAAATTCTTATTAAAACAATTCATTTTGATGCTGACCGTATGCAACGTTTATTTTATTTTTTCCACGATTACAACCTTTTATATGAACATTAACTTACTCTACAAGTTACATTTAGCTTGAATTTCAAGAATTAAGTAATATTAGCTTTTATAAAACGACGTTCAGTTTTCATTTTATCTGATTTAAACTGTTTTATTACATCCTTACAAGAGCACTGTATTATTTTATTGAGGGTTAATCAAATTTAAAATAATCTAATGCTACCTTCATTTTCGAAAAGGTTTTCAAACTCCTGGTTTATTTGTCCGGAAAACATTATCTTTTTACTTCTTAAGCTGTTTATCATAAGTTTTTTGGTAGAGTATTACTTATTTGAATGATTAATATGGCTTTTTGAAGTTCGGAAATTAGTCTCTAATTCAGTTTGAAATTATTAGTCGCTAATACTCTCAGTAACTCATTTTAGTTCTTCATCAGGCGGTATCAGAGAGAGTTCCGATGTCTTCAAAATACTTTTCAAATGGATCGACAAAGCTGCAGTATTTTGGAAAATTACAAGTTATTTTTTAACTTTGGTCGAATTTTTGTACAAGAGAAGAACTTATGTATGTAGATGTTTGCCAGTCTAGATGTGTGCTGGTTTGAATATCGAATCAAACGCAGATAACTCGAGTGGAATTATCAAAGAGACTGATAAGTCAGAGGAATTCCATAATTCCCTCGTGAGTGAGTGAATATTAACGTCGTGATGCGACGCCGATGATAACTTATTTAATTACTTTCTTTTTCTTAATCAAAATACTAATTCCTTAACTTTCCAGGTTCTTAAGTTACATCGCATCATGACTTAAGTTAAAATTAAACACTAATAATCTATATATAAAATTCTGTACACTAAATTAAAAGGCCGGTTCTTAAAGTAACAATTAATTTTATTGAATTAATATATTTAAATTTAAGTAACTGTACATATACTGCATAGCAAGATTGAGATTTTACTTAGCTTTGAGAGAGGTAGTAGGTGGGATGGAGTGGGGACATAGTTGCCACCCGGAGTCCCGCGGAGTCTAGATTTAAGGTCTGGATCTGATTAGTCTGTCTCTGTCTCTCCGTGTCCGAGTGTGTCCAAATCGAGGAGCATCCCCTTTTTGTTCTATGCCACTTTACTGCCAAATTCTAGAGCGGACTAATGCGTTCTCCACTTAATTACCTCTGATTGGTCCGGAACCAGCGCAGAGTTACCGCACAAAGTTCAATGGCATTTTTAAGCGCGGGAAAATCCAATGACACACCCCGATATTTATGGGTGTAATGCCCCTTCCAGGCGTGGGAATGTAGGCACCCTTTGCTAAGGAATTCCCCCTCAGTGGTGGGGAAAGAAAACACATTCCACCAAACTGAGTTCGCAATTTTGAAGTTCTATTGAATATTCCTGAATGAATCCGCGCCTCCCATCAGTCGCAATGTTCAGCTATAATCGAAGGCTTTTGGAGACGGACCTCGTAATTTTGAACCATGGTCAAGTGATGAGGACGACACCTGAGCTGCTGAGCTGGCCCCCCTCTCCCAACTTTTACACCAGACTAACGGGAGGACGTTTGAGCTCTCGATAGATTTAACGTGCATCGCTCCCCTATACGGCGGGTTTTCAGTGGTACTGGGCTCGAACTCGTGACACGCCAGCAACGAACCCATTACTTTGACCACTAGGCTACCGTAGCCACCATAACTCCCGAGTAGTTTGGACATTTGTCCTGGGTTCGAAGTTATAAAATTAACCACTAATAGGCTTCCTGTAGGTCCAGGAAGACATTACTTAAAACGAAACTTATAAATGCCCTCATATAAGATTAATTCTTACATTAATTAATGGTATGATTATGCACTATTCATCAATATCTTCCAGAAATTCTCTAAAGAATAGTTTCACTCACGACTTTCATTTTACCGAACCTTTTATGGTAAATAAAATTTTTTTCTAAATTAAAGAAAAATAATTAGCCATCCTGAAAGATCCCAATTTCACTTCATAGGAATTGTGCCATGAGTGAGTGTCTTATTAACATGGCACTACAAAGCAACGAAGAATTATTGGCGACGTAATTTTGAGCTATGGTCAAGAGACGAGGACGACACATGAGCTGGCAACCCCCCTCCGAACTTCCACACCAGAGCCTCGACAGATTTGACGCATCAACCCATCTACACGGAGAGATGTTATCAGTATTACTGCTCGAACTCATGACATGCCGGCCTCGAGCCCGTGACCCTCACCTCTAGGCGACCTTTGCCTCCAGAAAATAAATGATATGAAAAACATAACAATTTATATTTTTTAAACACTATTCACTTTTACAAATATTTTGTTTTTATTTCTGTAAAATATCGACCAGGAAAGAAAAAAGCGTAAAAACGAGATTAAGAAGAAAGAAAAGCATATTTCATGGAAACATATTTTAGAAATTCTTTAATTAGAAGAAAAATCGCAGTGACAAGCATCGTATTTTTTTTTTATCGAAATACGCCTTTATTTTTGATGGTTTTGAACGGTTCGGTATAGATTATTTCTTTTATCGAACACGTATCTGATTCATTTGAAATATTTGTTTTGAGCGTTTCGTTAAGAAATGAGTTTCCCTTATTAAATACTTTAGATGTTTGTACTCATAGAGACATACTAAATCAAGGTAATCAGTTTCCAGTGAGTAAATATTTTTATGTGGTCAAATTTGGTCAAAGTATATAACTGCACAGCTAAGATAAACACATGGTACTTAAAAGCATTATGCATCTAGTGAAATATAAAAACGGTTAAGTTTCAACGCAATACATTTTTTGTGTTTGAAGAAAAGTCTAAAATTTAGGATTCTTTCTAATTAAGTTATCTTCAGTTCAATATCAGAATCTTTAAGACCTAAAATATCAGCGAAAAATTCAAACATTTAGCTTTAGTGAATACATCTGTCGCAGGAAAATGACGAAAAATTAGGAGTTTCATGAAATCCCTAAGGGATAGAATCAATTGACGGGAGATGTTAAAATAACGTCTCTTTTCAAGGTCATTTGCGTAATGGAAGTAAGTGATTTTATGAAACCCTGAACTGTTTCAGTGAAATGATGAAATGAACTAGTCAGGATTTGTATTGGCAAAATGCTGTCCGGGGGGGAGCGGTAGCGTCCTTTTACTTCCTAACCATGCAGGTAGTATTATCGATCCTGTAGATATCAACCCCATATCTTTAAAAAAATGGCACCTTAGGATTACACATAGGGATTGTTATTTTAGTGTGTAAGCGATCGAGAGAAAAGATGCTACACATAAAAAAATACCAGCTTAAATTTCTAATTATTTGTTAATTAGTTTCGAATAAATAATTTGTATTTCATTAACCATTGTTGTATTACTTCCTCTACTTTTAATAATGCACCGTATTTGTGCCAAATAAACACTTTTAAGCTCTTGACAATATCATTTCTCTGACACATGTCAAGGATATTCAAATCCCTTACTTTTATCAGGGGAATGACCCTGAAGAGACGTCATTTCAACATCTCCCATCCACTGACCCTTAGGGATTGGATAAAATTCCATCCTTTTCCTGTGACATATAGATAGAAGCAAAGCTCTTTAAAAGAAAAAAAAAAGAATTAACATATCAATGATTAGAGATCATTTAAAAAATATTGTAACCAGTTTAGTATAAACTTTTCCGCAGAAGGCAGTGAAGGAAACCGCAAAGAGTAAAATCATTTGTGAGATTCACCGTCCTTGGGCGTGTGCATTGCTTTTGTAAGCTTCAACGAATTTCTCTCAATTACTTAACACATTTCATTTTACTTATTAATTTCTATAACTTCACCTTCTCAATGTCATTTTTATATTTCTTTCATTTTAGAATAATACGCAATCCGACACAACTGATAGAATCTACTATTGAGTTACATAATAAACAATTTATAATCGTATTTATTGGCTCTTGTTTTTTAGAAAAAGAAATTCAACACAAAATTTGAAAACAAAAACATTTTTTTTTGTGTGCGCACTTGGAATGTATAAACACACAATCAATGAATCCCATATTAAAAATGGCTGATAAATATGACTATGACAGGGTACTTTGGGCAATAAATTGAAAGAAAAATACGCAATAAAACAGTTTAATAAAACTCAAATTAAAGAACTTAGCGATATTAATAATCCCAGAGCTTAGAATTTCCCTCCAGCATAAAATATATCGCATCAGCAATAAAAAAAAAATGAATCTATATAATTTGTCTACTATGAATTAATACAAAATAAAAAAAATTCCGTACATGGGCTTGTCGTGAATTTTATTCAGAAGCATGTGTATTAGATTACACGATTCCTTACAGTTAAGAACATTTGGACCAAAGTCCAACCATGAAAAAGATTATTTTTACAAACTTGAACCTGAATTTAAAATTGTGGTCATGTTTTATTGTGTTTATATCAGCGATCGCGGAACATTTTGAGCTCACGGACCAGTCAATTCATAATTTAAATCCCGCAGACCACTAATAGGATTTTTAAGTGTTAAATATATTTATAAAATTTTTTTATCAAAGAACACAATGAATTCATCTTATAGCTTAACGTGATGAGTGAATATATTCCACATTTTTGTGGGGACCAGCGAAATTTTCTCGTGGACCTCTTTGGCGATCTTTGATTTATATTGTTGCTAATTCTTTAATTTATCACGTTTTGTGCTAGTGAATGTGAATTGTCTGTTAATGGGTCTATTGTTTTACTAATCCTTAAAGGCTGTTAAGTCAAATTAGCTTTCACTTAATTAAAAATTACTTCTACTTCTTCTCTATATAGAACAACGCTGTTAAACATGTAATCTCTTTTTTGATTTTTTAATGTTATTTTAATTGCAGAATTTTCAATCCTGTTTATGTTTATTTAGAAACTTTTGCCTCTTTCCTGCATTCGAAATTTGCACATTTGCTCTATTTGATTTATCACCTTATTAAAATTCAACGCATTTTATTCAATTTCTACTATTAGCTCACACTCTCTATTTATTTATTTATCTTGGTGGAATTTTTAAATCGTTAATAAAATATATCTTAAAGCGCTCAATTGAGCTGAAATTCATTATACATGGTTATTTTGGATGATAATATAATAAATTAATTATAATTAATAAAAATTAATTGATTAAAACTAATTATTTAAAGAATTACAAATACAGCCACGTTGGTGACTTGTGTCAAAACTTGAAAAGGTTTTTTTCTCACGTTTTAAAGCATTCAGTAGAACTGAAATTTTGTAGACACGGTTGTTTTGGAAGACAATACTATACTTTAATGATAATGAATAAAAATTAATGACCCCTTAATGTTGTGATTCTGTCATAGGCATATACATATTTATATTAATTGTAACTATTTAACAAAAAGTAGCTAAAATAAAATTTTTCTTTGTTGATCTAAATAGGGAAATTGACTTAAAATTTTTTTATATTACTTGTTATGAGATAAAGCTGTCTGTGAGTCTAACGGTAAGGTACAAAAGAATGAAAACCTGAAATATTTTTACACGTGAAAATATTCTCTAACAATGATACAAACACATATGTTTCTAACTCGTACACCTGCTCATTCTCGTTGGTTTTTAAAATTTAGCAATGTCTACCTAATTTTTTTTACTTCAAATACACGATTTGCTTCGTTGCTTTTTTAAATTTACGTCACCCTCTAGCAACCCGAAGGATATCGTGAAAAACTATTATCATTTTGAGCCATAGCCAAGTGACCAGGATGGCGCAATAACTGGCACTTCCGCTACAAACTTCCACACCTTGCCAAAATGAGGACTTTGAGCGTCAACAGATTTAACCTGCATCAACCCCTCTACACTGCGAGTCTTAAGTGGTTCTAGAACTCAAACACGTGACTCGAAAACGTCGGTCATGACCCTAACCACTCGACTACCACAAATTTTGGAACTGTAAGTGAACTGGCAACAGTAGCAGGACTGTATTATTATGCCATTATCTTCATCCATGTTTTGGCCTAGTCCTACCGCCTTACATCATTATTACTGATTTAGTCGAAAGACGCTTGTCAGCCGAGTCGGTTTGTGAGATTGTGAGTCACACTCCTTTGTTTGTTACGGATTGCTGTTTGTCTACTTAAAAGGGTCACGGGAAACATTTATGAATAGAGACCCAGGGCCTCAAGATATCTTAAGACGTTATTAATTTTGATCACATACAATTTGTAATATTATTATGAATATATATACAGTCGAATCTCTATAAAACGAAGTCACTAAATCCCGAAAATAAATTCGTTATATGGAAAATTCGCTCTACAGAGGTTCAGCTTTCATTTTTCTTTATAAACCACATAAAAAATATTTTAAATTCATAAACACTATATATAATAAAAAAAAGTAATTATTCACACCTTTTTGTAAATTAATATCTATTTATCTTATATATCATACCCATACAAAAAAGAAAAGAAAGAAAAACTGAAAGGAAAGTCTTTTGACGCCTTTATCCAATTCCTAAAGATCTAAGTCTTTTTCTTTGACGCTCAAACGTTTTGACATTTTTGAGCAACTAGAAACGAAGTTACCAGTACGGCTGATCAACATTAGATATGAACGGAGATTAATGAAAAGACACGAGACAACTCCACTGAGAGTGAAAGTCCAGTGAACTGGACAATGGGGGTTAAAGGTTGCACTTCTAATGCTTTCGTGGCGAGTAATAAAACCAGTTCAAGATTTATGATAAAATGTGTGAAAAGAGAGAATAATTGAAAATGTCAAGAGATACTTTAAAGACAAGGAGAAAAAAACTCGAATCCCAAGAGAAATCTGTAGAAAATGCACTTCGCTATTGGAAGGTTATTTTACGAAGAAAATTGCGAAATATTTTTGGTTCGAGGAAAAAGTTCGCTATAAAGAAAAATTCGAAATATAGAGGTTAATAATAGGGAGGTTCGACTGTATATATATATATATATTGTGAAGATATATATGAATATTCTCAGACTTTTAAGTTAAGATGGTGCGAAGCTCTTGCGTTAGAATACAGGAAACACTTTATGAAACATATTTATTCAGGGGAAACAGTCGATTTTTTAAATATAAATGATTAATGTTCAGTGACGCCATTGAGGAAGAGGGTCATGGGTGCTGTGGACTGTATTGGATGTTACTTTTCTGTGCTATCCAAATAGTTATTTTCAATTATGTACCGCAACAAAACATAAAAACACAAAAAATTTGAGATGAATCTTATCAAAACTCAATGGTGGGAGACAGGTAGAATGTTTCGAAAGTCTGGAATTTTTAGTTTCTACTCAAAACTTTCAAAATATTTATGGTTTTAGGAGAAGAATGATAGAAATTCACACACACAAATTTACTACTCTGTCAATTTTGAATCAGATCCTCTTTCCAGTTTATTCTAAATAGTAATATCAATTTTTAAAAGTGTTTAAAATTTTTTTTGAAGTGTACAGTATTTTAACTATGGGAAAAATTCGCAAAAATTCTTCATTAGATGACAAGAAAAAAAGTAAAAAGTTCTCATTTATATATAAATCAGCTTATGCCTAAATAAATTGATTTTAACTTATATCATAATCAAGGAAATACTTTTATATTATGTGTTAGTGGAGTTCGCCATTTGTGCGTGTTAAACGATGGGACTTCTATAGGTCGCTTTACCACTCTAATGAAGTCAATGTAACCGTAAGAAGGAATCCTTTTCTATAGTATTCGAGTTCAGGAATTGCGTTCTTTAACATTAGGTAAAGCATAAACGAACAAATATTCTTCAGATCTTTCGGTGTAACATTTTCTGTTTATCTTTGATTGTAATAATAACGATCAATGAAAAACCAATACATAAATAACACATTTAATTAAAAACATGTGATCGGAATACTCTTTCCAGTCTTAGGTTCCTACTGAACATAAGACCTTATGTATTCTTTTATACGAAAAGAAAAAAAAATTAGAAAATGTAAGAGTATATACGAAAAAATAGCAGCACCTATATTTTTATTACATGGCAGCATTCTTCGCTACTTAACGGTCCCAGTGCTGCTGAAGATCCACTGTGTAGAGGGGGCCGTTACACGCTAAGTCTGTCGAGGTTCAATGTTTCCCATTGGCATGATGTGGAAGTTAGGAGAGAGGAGAGTGCAAGCTAAGGTATCGTCCTTGACCGAGGCTCAAAATTACGCGGTTCATTGGCAAAAGCCCTTGTGCAGCCTAACAATGCGACGTTGATGTAAGTCTCACTTCGCTATTCATCGGAACTATACATTTGTATTTTTTAAAACTGTCCTTTGAGAATCGGATGGAAAAAAACATATCACTAGAATTAATAGCGTATAGGAAACTCTTCTTCAAGTACGCAGGCTGAAAAAAATTGTTTCGTGACATTTAAAAAAAACCCCCTTGAATTCGTGAATCATTACTTTTTAGCACAAATAAATTAAAATTATTTAAAGTATTTAATCCTAGGGCAGTGCTTCTCAAACTCAATACTGGCGCTCCCCTTTTCGATCACAGTTTTTATCGCGCCCCCCTTATACATTAATAATGCACTGAATGCAACAACAATGCACTTTGGCGCTAAAGCTACAATAGGCGATCTTAATTATAAACCATACAAATTAGTAACATAAGTATTAAATTTTGTATACTACTTTTAAGCAAAAATAAATAAATAAAATAATACGATAATTATTATGTTAATTTTCCTTTCTCTAATTTTTAAATTGAACATATTGCAAAATGCGGTGGCTGCTTAGAACACAAAATATAGATATCTGCTAAATATAGAAAAATAACTCAGAGGGTGAATTTCTAATCATAAGCATTCCTTATAAAAACTTTGCTTTGCAAGACAAGCCCATGGAAGTCGTTAATACTTATTAAACTTGTTCTTAATTTAGTATTAATTAATTAGTTATAAAATACTCTCTGCAGCACTTATACATTAAAAGTATACCGGCTGAAGTGCCCGCTCTTTGCACGAGTTCATTTATAAGAAAAAAAAACATTATTGATATAATAGCTGAATTGTAAGGGGAGCAATGTTTACAAAAATGTAAAATGATTTTTTTAAAATGGTTGCTCAAATTATAATTAGTTTTAAGCGAATTGTAATTTTAAGCCTCACAAAATTAGCATTTATAATTGATGTTAAACAGTAGTGCTCACAGGAATTTTTCAAGGGGGGGGGGATCCGGGATCGAAAGTTCACCAATCTTGTATCAGGTTCCTTTTGATTTTGTCGATTTTCGGGAACAAAACACAGTAAAAAACTAATTCTTGAATAAATAATTAGCATTAATTAATAATATTAATCATTAATAACAAATACTTAATTAAATTTTGGGTATTATATATAGGGTGTTTTTTTAGAGGTACAGAACTTTAAATTGCAATAAAACAACGATGTATTATTCGATTGATATGAATTTTTTTTATTCGAAAGATAATCTTGTGGCATTACATTTTAAATAGGAATTCTGGCATAGGACTGCCACGGCTGGCTCGGATGTAGTCCAATCTGGACGTCCAATTTTCGATGACTTTTTCCAACATTTGTGACCGTATATCGGCAATAACACGGTGAATGTTGTCTTCCAAATGGTGAAGCGTTTGTGGCTTATCCGCATAGACCAATGACTTTACATAGCCCCACAGAAAATAGTCTAGCGGTGTTAAATCACAAGATATTGGAGGCCAATTCACAGGTACAAAACGTGAAATTAGACGGTCACCAAACGTGTCTTTCAATAAATCGATTGTGGCACGAGCTGTGTGACATGTTGCGCCGTCTTGTTGGAACCACAGCTCCTGGACATCATGATTGTTCAATTCAGGAATGAAAAAGTTAGTAATCATGGCTCTATACCGATCACCTTTGACTGTAACGTTGTGGCCTTCATCGTTTTTGAAGTACGGAACAATGATTCCACCAGCCCATAAAGCGCACCAAACAATAAGTTTTTCTGGATGTAACGGTGTTTCGACATACACTTGTGGATTAGCTTCACTCCAAATGCTGAAGTTTTGTTTGTTGGCGTAGCCATTCAACCAGAAGTGCACTTCATCGCTAAACAAAATTCGCATATGAAAATCGGGAACAACGGCAATCTCGTTTTGGGCCCATTCGATGAATTTACGCCTTGCTTGATCATATTTAAAATGTAATGCCACAAGATTATCTTTCGAATAAAAAAATTCATGTCAATCGAATAAAACATCGTTGCTTTATTGCAATTTAAAGTTCTATACCTCTAAAAAAACACCCTATACTTAGAATTATAATCAATCGGAAAAAAATCATGGGCTTTGGGGGGTCCGGATATCTAGGACCCCCCTCCCTTGTGTGTGTTACTGATGTTAAATAATTAACAATAATATAAGATTCCGTCGAAGAATAATTGTATTATTTTTAATATTTAAAGCGAAAAGACTTCAACATGTTTTAACCCGGGAGCAGGTACACACTCGATACGGTCGAGCGGGGTTATTGAGTCAACCCAATACTTTTTTTTTAAATAATTTTTTTATTGTACACGATACAAATCGTGATTCCAGTGAATAATTTAATTAAGAGAAAGTTTACTTACCTACTTTCAAGGACTTTTCAATTTTTCTTTGGTAACAAATAAACAGTTTTGCCAGAATTAACGATTTCGTAATCTGTGTGTCCCGCGCGACCACTTCCGAGTAAAAAGTATATTCATTATGATAATATGTATGTTACTGCTAAAAAATTGTGTGAAATGTTTTTCGTTATGCTTTATATGTTAAGAATACTTATAAAAATGTGTCTTGGCCAAGTAATCCTTCATAGTGTGCTATCTGTGGTTTTCCAAATATAAAACTGTTTTGCATGGAAAAAAGCGCAACAGAGAAATACATTGCTTGAAACTTCCCTAAATGAGAAACAAACACATAAGAGAGGGGTCATAACTAACTGTACCAATAACTTAGAAGGTTAAACAGATTACAGTTATAATGTGCAGTATTTCAAAAATAATGACAGTGATGAATTTTTTATGTTCCTAAATTTTTTCGATTCTGAGTCTGGGATTTGTTTTTTCTCTGAAAGAGTAGTATGTTGGGTTCTCTCAAAAAGAAAGCGTAATAAAAAAATCTCTCATCATGGGATTACAGCAAATCAAATCAAAGTTTTTTTATTTGGTTATAGGATCAAAGATAGCTAATTAGGTATTGAAGAAGTTTTTATTTTTGATGACTTAATATCGCGCGCGCGCTCCTATAAATTATATCAGAGTGAAATTGCATTTTTTATTATGTCTCAAAGTATTTTGTTTTAATTCATTCCAGTAAACTAATTATTTTTTAAATCTTTTATTTTCGATGTGCTCGTGCGCCCCTCGTAAGGTTATCGCGCCCCCAGAGGGGCGCGCCCCACAGTTTGAGAAACACTGTCCTAGGTTTATAATTAATATTACTTTGTCGAATTCCCTTTCATAATAAAATTAATCAGTTTACCAAAAATGCTTATTTGTATCTCTATTGTGTTTCTCGTTCAAATATATGACACATTGTTCATTCAAACATCTACTGTATTTGAATTATGTCTACCAAGAAAAGGGTGACCGTTCTTCCCTTTTTTTTATCGCTATACCCTAGGAAAGTTGCTTTTCATTTCGATAGGAAAAAAGGAGAAAAAAAATTCTTAAAAAAATACCTTCCACCCCCTATTCTTTTTTAAAAGTTTTGAAAAATGGAGAAATTCCATTACTTTTTTGTCAATTTATTGTATAATTGTTGAATTTACAAATGCAATAAAGCTATTGTTCTAATTCTAAAATTAAAAACATGAAAAGCAAGAAAAATATTAAACCACATAATTTCAAAATATTTATTGTGCGTACATATAGCTCAAAAATATTTTTATATATAAAATTAAAAATATTAATGAGTTTTCTACTCACATTGTAAGGTGTCTGCGTCAAAACTTTAAAAGCTTTTTTCTCGCGTTTTAAAGCGTTGAATTGATCTGAAAGTTTCTATATACGATTGTTTTGGATGACATTACGATAATTTAATTAAAATTAATGTAAATTAATTGACTTAAACTGTATAATTATAAATTTTACTTATAATTCCAAATTGCTTACAACACGAAACAATTGAATGTTGAAACCAGAAAATTAAATTATCTTCTCGTAAAATCAAATTGTAAAAACTGATTATCGAATAAATTCAATTTGACTTAACGTTCTCTCTTTCGCTCTTAAAATTTAAGGAATAAAAAAATTATGTTACGCAAAGTGTGACGTTGCAAAGAAAACCCACATGTTTTAGGAACTCAGTTTTTACAGGTGTTATTTCGTTACTTTATTTGGCTTTATTTCTTCACATTTAATAAATAAAATCTTTATACACAAAAAACCCATTTTACATTTTGAATATTTCGACACTGTATGTGGATACAATACTAAGCATAATATACGAATATAGTTTATGAAATTATCCAATATTTTATTTTAACTCAGAATTTTGAAAAAAATTGAGTCTTGATCTTGATAAAAGAGTCGTCCTCTGATAATAACATCTTTTGCTTTAACACTGTACACATTTCGAAATGCGCACAGTGAGTCTTAAGTATGACACAGCGCTCCACTGCTCGGATATGATAAAGAGAAACTTCGGAAATATGTATCTGTGATTTATTACACCGTATTCTTGAAGGACAGATATCGCGATCGCCTCTGTCGCTCACCTCCTTTTATTTCTGATGGATAGTTCCATTGGGATTTTTCTCTACATGGCTAATACCTTTCCAATGATATCACATTTATTAAAATCAGGGGTAGCAAACTCGCGGTGCACAGGGAACATTTTTGTGGCCCGCCAATATATCAGCGAACAATATAATATCAAATAATATTAAAAAAATTTCTCCCGAAATAGGAAAGAAAGAAAGTATAAGAAGGAAATTTCAAGTGTCAGGACGTAAACATTAAATTTTTCTTGTTCCTTTACATGTTTAGGATAATGTATTATTCGAAATAAACCTACGTTTCTGTGAATATTGATTTTTTTTGCGGCCCACCTAAAGTGAAACCCTGTTGCTTTGGCCCAAGTTAGCCTTTCAGTTTGATTTAAATCATTGGAGGGATTTTCGCTTTCCCCCCAGAAACAAGATAAGAATATAAGATACTGCATTTGCATATTTTTACACACTGATTTGTAAATAAAATGCAAAAGATTAATGGGGTGACTATATAAATTGTATATCGTAAGTTTATAAAGAGATAAAGTTGTCGCACCAGGAAGTTCGCAGCAGTTGCTTCCCAGCTTATCTCTTGGAATGACTACTAATTCAATTTGTATGCAAAGCAGAATTTGGAAGTAAAAAAAGGAACTCATTAGTCTGGTTGCGGAATTATTACTTTCAAGTACCCTTTTCAAATGCTTCTAAATACGAAATGCTTACTCTTAATTTTATAAAGAGCATTCAGGAAGTTATTTTAAGGTTTATCTAAATTTATAATTTAAAGCAAGTAGTACAACGATTGTAGAATGAGTTATTAATTGCGTGTCTTTAATTATTGATTCAATTAAAACCTTATAAGGCTATTTTTTCTAGTAATGTTATTCTAAAACACATTTTTGGAACAAATTGATTTATTAAAAGAAATTCTCAAAATATGCTTTTCACCATCCACTGGAAGCTGTTTAAAGGTATTATATCTTATGGTTTGCATTTCCTTTTATACCACATTTTATGATATTGTTATGTAGTTCGGGGCTCGAGGATTTTATGCTGTCAGTCTCAAAGAGCAAGACACTTCTTCAGAAGTGATTATAATTTACTGTCGAAAAATAGTCCTTAGAAATGCAGGATACAACAGTAAAATTTGTAAATAGGGATGGCAATCTGAAATCGATTAATCGAGGTATCGATTTCTCGGGCAAGAAAACTCGATTTTTTAAATCGATATGTAGCACTGAATCGATTCAGTGAATCGATATTCCATCCCAGAAAATCGACATTCAATTTTTTCTGTTTTGTCAAAACCATAAAATTACTTACAATTAGTTGAACGTACTATCTTTAAAACATAATTAGTTAATGTGCTTTCTATACTTTACTGGCAAGAGCAAAAAACCTCTATTTATCAACACGTTCACTCAATAGCCATGATGTATATGAGTATCGTGGGATCATCTGTTCCTTGTGAGCGCCTTTTTTCGATTGCTGGCAACATCTCAAGTGATGAGCGGAACCGCTTGGATCCCAGTAGACTTGACAAGACTGTTGTTTTTAAAAAGCTTATATTTTAAGCATTGGGAACTCTATGCTATATTATCTTTTTTCTAAAATTTTTAATGTAACAAATACATTTAGAAAAGAAATGTCTTCTTTTATACATGATACTTTGATATGGTAATAAAAATAATTGTAAATGTCGAATTCCTTGAACTAAAAAATTTCCCTGATTTTACTGATAATAGATCGTTTATTATGGTATCTTTCTTGTTTTTTTCATAAAATGGATTTATATTTACATTGTAAATGCAGACTTGAAAAAAAAATCGATCTTTTAAACCTCGATTTTTCTGTGAATCGATTAAACAGGTTACAATTCAAAACGATTTTAAAATCGATATTTTTCGAAAAGAATCGCCATCTCTATTTGTGAAGTAATTCCCAGAAGGTCTTCACATCTTCTACAGCGACTCAGAGACAATTATCAGTGTCTAGATATACAAATACGGGATGTATTCGAAAACAATCGCTCGATCGAAGCAACTCTTCACTAGCTCAAGTCAGTACTAAGTTTCGGTGAGCAACTCCCTATTTATATGCACGGATGTTTCTCGAAAAATCCGCTTACGCCATAGATCATGATATTAATGTATTACTCCAGTAATTTCCAGAAGTGTCCATAGGGTCATCAACTCGCCAAAAATGGTCTCCAAGTTACCAAAGGGGTCGTCAAAAATGATACCAACTTGACTCCATCGCCAACATTTCACCAAGTTTCCATTGAATTCGCCATTATAATATGAGGAACAGCGTTGCGTGCGAATATTACAATTTTGGCATAAAATAAATACAACAGAGCGTAATATCAATGTATTACACAACCATATATAAATTATCTATTCTATTTTAAACAGTCAGTACACAAAATTTGTAACAATATTTATAAAAAATTATTCGTAAATACTAAAATATACTGAAGAAATCATAAATCAGATACATTTTGTTTTCTAAAATTTAAGAATTTATACATACTACTTTCCGTACAATTTCAGAAAACAAGGTTCAGTACATTGAGGAATATCGCAAGCTATACAAACGTATCTTGTTCTCATTTGATTTAGTAGAGAGGATACGGCAACCTCTATGTGTCTTTCGTCAAGTGTTTGCATATGGTCACCAACTTTAATCAATCTTACGTCATCCGGAACAATTTTCTTGCTGCTCAGGAAATTTACAGCTCACTCTTTGTGCTTTCGACTTGAATATCCTGATAGTAGTTGTACTAGCAGAACAAATCATAAATTGGAAAACAGCTTCCCAATCGCATTTAAAAATTAATGAAGCTGGTGGTAGGTAGCTATACTTACCACAGCCGTATAAAAAGCTAATAGGTCGCGGCTGTAAGAGGGTTCGGAGAAGAAGCAGACATGATCTTAAAAATAGCTACTTTTATTCGATCTTGTGACGGGGCTTTATCGGTGTTTCTACTAAATGTCCCCTTGGGATTTCTTTGGGGCCTGAAGGACAATTCTTTCCAACCAACCCAAGAAGAGAGCGTGTTTATACAAATTGGGAATTATATATAATGGAATGTTAGCATTCGCAAGGATCGCTAAGTGAAGCTCTGAGCGCTAAGTAAGCTAAGTGAAGAGAGATAAAGTTCGAGGAGAAGAGTCTTAATTCTGTGAACCGGTCTAGTAGTGACAGTCCAGTTGAATTATAAGTGGATCCGAGACCAGCGGAACCTTGCCTTAGCCAGAGCAAGCCAGATTAAAGGACAGATTGAAGATTTACGGACCGTAGCTGTGCGTCCAAGGAAATAGCGATAAGCTTGTTCATTTGAACCTTAAGGATAGAGCGGATATTGTTAAGTTAGGAATTCATCTAGAAAGATAGATTGATGGTTATTTGCGCTATTTATCAGTAATACGTTTTGCGTCTCTTCACTCTTGATCATTATCTTCCTAGAATAGTGTTGTTGTATTTTATATAAATTAAGATCATAATAAATTGATTTTATTATGGCAATGTTTAGTGGTTCATCTTTCGTTCCCTCAGACACAGGTCGCGTGGATAGTGGAGAGAGGGTATCCCCAACGGTGGGGATATCGCAATCTTTATGAAATCTACAATTTTATAGCTTAACTCTGGAAGCAATCTGAAATCCTATCAGTCGGATATACAAGATTATTGAAATTCTCTTAGCTTCATTTGGAGCGTCTTGTTACGACCCTTTTCGAATCTTGATAGCTTGGTCAGCTTCAAGGTTATTTGCTCCCACAATTCCTGGTGGATTCTACGACGACTATTAATTTCCAGTTGCAGTTCATCTTTTCTTATTCTAAGATTCCACGCTTAGTGTTCAACGATGAATCACTAAATTCACATACTCAATTACAGGGTTTAAATAGTAATTGCATTTGCATAAAATCAAGTCATTTTTACGGGAAGAGGTTTTTGAATTAAAATCGCTGTTAAATAATAGTTTCCCCAAGAGGCCTAGTAGAAGAACCTGAATAGTATCCGTTACAAATATTACTAATAAAGTTACTTATTTACTATGTATACATTATTACAGTAATTTTTAAGTAAATAAAAATTAATTATACAAATTTAGTTTTAATACTATATCGAATGAGCCTATTGTGATCATTAGAAATTACATAATTTTTTAAAATTTATAACAAGCTGAAATTGCGTTAAGCAAATTTTATTTTTATTCATATTGTTGGTCTTTCAAAAAAAAGCACGTAAGTAAATAATAATGCTATGTATTTAAATTATTTCTGTAATGAGAGTGGCAACAGTCAGAATCTATTCAAAACTTACTTGAGTGGAAATGTTCCGTACAAAAATTTACGTGTTTATCTAAAGCTTCTTTCTTTTTCAAGTATGGGTACAATTCTTAAACGTATGAATCATTTAATTTTTAGAATTATGTTCGAGTTTTTTGGGGGTTATGAAAATAGTGATGACTTGGAATTGTAATTTTGTTATACTTGAATTTGAAAAGTTAAGAAAATGTGCTTTTCGAAAGTAAAATATTTAGTATTCAATTTTAAATACAAAATTATTAACGTCAGAAAAATGCAATCTCAGTGTATTGGCAATCTTCAAATTCATTTGAAGAACTAAAATCAGATAATGAAATATTTTAGAGAGTTTTTAGTTTTGACCAAAGCAGATGTTTGCATCTAGATTTTTGAGATTCAGAAATTTATTAGATACTGTTAAAGTAGATATTTGGTAGTACATATAGAGTTGAGACACATACACACGCAAATAACAATAAAATGTAATCTCACTTAAGTAATTATCAAACAACGTCCAAATATATATTGATTCTTCTTATCCTTGAAACCTTTTTTCTCCCTAATGGACTGCATATAGGCAACCAAGTCATTGCAGGCACGGTAAGGCCCCAAATGGGAGAGCCATGTCATGGTGGCACCATCTAGAAGCGGCTCTCACAACCAAAATTCGACCATTGAATTAGTTTTAATCCAAGCTCTTGTCAGATAATAAATATTGCCGAGAGTACCAGAGCCAAATTGATACTCAAGGGATCTTTTGCATGCTACATAATCATATGACATGCGTGTCTACGATTTTCGCATACAGAAAGTCTACCGATACTGGGCTCCAACCGGGTTTGAACTCACAACCTTGGGCTTACGAAGCGAGGATGCTAGCTGTACGCCATCCAGTCAACTTTTATTAAAACTATTTTGTAAAATATTTACTGTCTAAACTTTACTTATAGGTACCTTTAAAAAGTCTTCATGGGTGGGGGGATAGATAACTGAAGTGTGTTGATGATAAAATGAATAAAGTTTAGCGTGTAATATAAAATATTAATATTAAATACTTATGCAAAGATATGATTAATTGTATTCTGAACTCAGATTCTTGAATCATCGTATGTAAAATATTTGAATTAAACTTTTTTTTGGAGTCAAGATGTGAGGTGAATTATTAAAGAAGAAAGATGTACTACAGAGAGGTATTCCAAAAAAAAACGTGAAAAAAAGTCTTATGTAAGAATGTTACAATGTTGAAAGTCAAGGCTAAGTAGAAGTTCACAAGAGGTTAAAAATCAATCAAAGAAACCACTTTATTTTATTTTGGTTCTCTTTTTAGCGTAATGTATTTTTTCAAGGATTTAAAGCACTTTCAATATATATATATTGCTTTAAATGACTTGTTTTTCAAAAGACTTGGGGGAAAAACTGATTTGAATAAAAACAAGATTTACTTTTTTATGATTTTAAAACGTTTTTCCTTATTATTAAAGCAATAGTCGAGTCTAGAAAAACAGCTAGCTTGATAGAAAACAGAATTAATGTTTGAATCTATAAGATACAGAGTCAGTTTTGGTTGTCGAAGAAATATTTGATTATATTTCAACCCTATTTAACAAAAAGATAAATTTCCTCTAACATATTTTAAACACATATGTCCATGAGTATATCGTCTAGTAAAAATTCGTATCGGGAAGAAATCTTCGCGATCAGATGTTAAATAAAGCTATATTTCTCCTTGTAGAAATAAAATTTCGGATGAAAAAAAATAAAGTACTGGTGTTTCAAGAAAAAATTTATATTTATATTGAATTAAAAAAAATCCCAGAAGGATCCTGAGAAATATTGATAAAAATACAAAGATAGTTACACATAACTATACATTAACACTACCTATCAATTAAAGGAAGAAATTCACTCTCGGGAAGCAGCCAGCAAAGTTTAAAAGACGCGAAATCACTGTTTTCACAGGCATACAATTATTCCAGTTAAGAGAAATGAAAAGTCACATCCAACAAATTACACGCGGAAAATGTAGCACACACATGTTTTTTTAGGACTATTTATTTAAGCATGATGATGGTTGAGGAAAAGGATCCAGGAACGAAAGAACGCTTTTTACTTTGGATTTATGAACTTACTTGAAGACTCTCTAGGGTGGAGATAATCTTAAATTCAATAACCCTCCTAATTCAACTTTCTTATAAATTTGTATAAGTTAAATCAGTTCAAGATCTCATACATTCACGTGATTAAATAACTAGAAATTGTATATTTTTTTTATTATAAGCTTTTATTTAACTTGTGCAATGTAAATTGTTCGGGTGGAATCTTGCAACTCAATTTTGAAGCTGATGTCTTCAACCGATCGAGCTGAAATTTTGTATACACGTTTAGTTTGGATGACAATGCATGTTTTGGCCAATTAGATTCTGATATCGCGCGCAATAAGTTAAAAAGATATTAATTAAAAACCTTTACCCCCACCCCCCTCCGTTAGCTTTTTATTCTGCCGAGCAGCTTATCGCATTAAGCTTAAAGAAGTTCTGATTTTTCGACCTTATTTAAAAAACCATCTCACATGCTTTCTATCAAGCTGAGACAAAAAATAGTTACATAATCAGAAAGATAATTTATTTCGCCACGATACGGTATAATTTTTTTAAAAGTAATAATATTGTCTATTTTTACGATTTTTTCTAAAATGAGTCAAAATCAATGCGTTTTCATGAAAATGATTTCTAAATCATTCCGTATGAATTTTTTCCCGTGTTAATGAATCGATATTCTGCACTAAGAAAGTTCAGACTTTTCTCTTTTAGAATCAGTCATTTAAAAAATAAAATGCTAAAAACTTCTTTTTTTTTTTTTTTTTTACGATTTCAAAAAAAAAAAAAAAAAAAAAAAAAAACTGAAATTTTTAATAAAACATTTAAAAACTTCGCCATTTTTAAAGATAATCACACGAAACATTTTTTTTCGTTTGTAGAAGAGTATTATCCAAATTTTGCACAAAGATTGAAAAAATTTGGTTTAAAATTACGGATATTAAAAAAAAAATTGTTTTTCATTTTTAATATAGTATTACAGTAAAAGCAAAAAAAAAATAGTTTTAATATTTCTTGATTATAATTTTGCTTTGTTCAATGTTGTTGTGGTCTTACAGCGTTTATCCCCCTGTCAATTATCCTCTTGTGGCCCGAGTGAAATATCTATCATATGTACGTGGCTCGGCGGGAAAAAAAATTGAGTACCCCTTAGCTAGCCCGTTGAAAATTAACCGGCAAATGACCTTGCAACAATGATGCGTTGAATGAGATGAACAGACTGAGAAACCTGACCAGCGATAACTTAAAAGTTAAAAATAAATTAAAAGTAAAAAAATTTTTTTTTAAAAAACAAGCTTTTATTTAAATGCTCTGAAAAGAATAAAATAAACTATTCTTTTAAAACATTTTTTGCTGTCCACTTGTAACGTCATTACACAATTTATGATATAAAAGCTTGTCGCGAGATAGTACTCGTATTTACTTATTTTGAAAATTTTTAAAATTAAAATCAATCAGGTCAAGTTATTTCATTTGCTTGTTTATGTACACAGGTAAATCTCGCGACAAGCTTTTACATCATAAATAATGTAACGACGTTATAAGTTGATAGCAAAAAAAGTTTTAAAAGAATAGTTTATTTTATTCTTTTCAGAGCATTTAAATAAAACCTTGTTTTAAAAAAAGTTTTTTTACTTTTTATTTATTTAATGAAAACTTTTAAATTGTGATCGGCTTTTAAAGTAGAAATGACATTGAAATATTTTCATTAATCTCAAATGAATTTTGTCTAAATTTTGTGTTAAGTTTCGATATCAAAATAAATATTCCTGTTTTTGTAAAGATTTAATTTCTACTGTGCGAAAAGGGCTAACAATAATTTTTCGACGAGTCTAAAATGAACAAAAATAAATAAATAAATAAATAATAGTGATATGATGATTTTTTTTTCTGTTATTATGAACTCGTTGGAAAGACCATCCTTGGCGGTTTGCCTTACATATCTTTCAGAATTTGGTCGGGATGTGGTAGCCCAGTGGTCAAGGTATCGGATTATGGCAGGCATGTTATGAGTTCGAACCCAGTACCATTGAAGACCCACCGTGTAGGGCAGCGATGCACGTTAAATCTGTCGAGAGCTGAAACGTCCTGCCGTTGGTGTGGTAGTTAGGAGAGGGGGTGCCTGCTCAGATGTCGTCCACGTCACTTGACCATGGTTCGAAATTGCGTGGTCCGTCGCCAAAAGCCTTCGTGTAGCTGAACAGTGCGACGTTAATATTCACTCACATACAGTATTTTGTCAAATACTTTCATATCAGTGGTTCCCCAACTTATTGAGCCCATGGATCCCTTTTTTATACCAAATATTTGGCCACCATCTCCCAAGAAAAATAACTCTACTTTAATGCAAAGTAGAAAAATTATAAATATAACTTTTTGATGTTCTGAAAAGGATAAATAAAAATAATATTGTTAGATATTATATTACAAGATTTTTATAAATGAACTTTTATAAAAGAATGTTTGGTTAATAAGCTTATGTGCAATATTTCAACTGTAAATTTAAAAATACTTGCGTTACGTATTTTATTTATCTTCTTAACCAAACAAAGACTAATACTGACTGCAGGCTCAAAAGTAAGGAAAACTTTTTGTTTTCACCTCATGTCTCTTGACTCTTACTGAAACATGTTTCTCTATACTGCAACATTTTAGACAAGTTATTGCATGTCCTATTTATAGACGGCCGAGATCGGACTGACTTCCTCACTGCAACAGTTGTCATTACTTGTATTTTGTGTACTTATCTATAATATATTACTCTTAAATTTTTAACCCGTAAAAATCGTGATTAATTTATTTCAGACGTCTGACTACGTTCGGAACCGTGATTTTGCAAAAGCGTACAAACGCATATTTTTTTAATATTTAATGGTACTTAGATAAGAATACGCATATAAAATTGTTTTAAGAATATTGTTACAATAAAAAAAATATTTTAATGTAATATTTTGGCAAACAATGAACTTATAATTACTTATTTTCAAAGTATTCTCCTTTTATGAAAAATGCTTTCATAACATTAATATTTAACTTACATATAGCTAAGACTTCTCCAGAGGGCTTGAACTACGACTTTTAAAAAATTTCAAATTTACTACCAATTGAAATAATTATCCGTGTTTTTGTTAAAATTCTCCAATCTGATATATTAAAATATGGATAAATCCTCTTCTAACTTATGTTTCAAAAATCCTAGTTCAGGCTCTGTACGGATATTATTAATACAGAAACATTTTCTGAAAAAAAAAGAATATTTGGAAAATAAATAATTCGATGCTCATTGTTTACCAAAATATTGCATTTAAATAATTTTTAATTATAATAATATTATTAAAAGAATTTCATACGTGTATTCTAATCTAAGTGAACCTAAATATTAAAAAAAAAAACTATTCGTTTCTACGCATTTGAAAAATCCCGATTTCGAACACACGTAGTTGGATACCTTAAAATGAAGACAGTTTACACATGACACAAGGCTTTTTTGAAACATACGACACATACAACTGGAGATAAAAGAAAATAAATTTTGTTTAAAAGGATGGATTTCGTGGAGAATTAAACAGATGCATAGCGATGGAAAGAGCTCAATAGCGTGTATATATAAAGGGCGTTTTTTTGAGAGGTATAGAACTTTAAATTGCAATAAAACAACGATGTATTATTCGATTGACATGAATTTTTTTTATTCGAAAGATAATCTTGTGGAATTACATTTTAAATATGATTTCTGGCATAGGACTGCCACGGCTGGCTAGGATGTAGTCCAATCTGGACGTCCAATTTTCGATGACTTTTTCCAACATTTGTGGCCGTATATCGGCAATAACACGGCGAATGTTGTCTTCCAAATGGTCAAGCATTTGGAGCTTATCCGCATAGACCAATGATTTTACATAGCCCCACAAAAAATAGTCTAGCGGTGTTAAATCACAAGATCTTGGAGGCCAATTCACAGGTCCAAAACGTGAAATTAGGTGGTCACCAAACGTGTTTTTCAATAAATCGATTGTGGCACGAGCTGTGTGACATGTTGCGCCGTCTTGTTGGAACCACAGCTCCTGGACATCATGATTGTTCAATTCAGGAATGAAAAAATTAGTAATCATGGCTCTATACCGATCACCATTGACTGTAACGTCGTGGCCTTCATCGTTTTTGAAGAAGGATTCCACCAGCCCATAAAGCGCACCAAACAGTCATTTTTTCTGGATGTAACGGTGTTTCGACATACACTTATGGATTAGCTTCACTCCAAATGCGGCAGTTTTGTTTGTTGACGTAGCCATTCAACCAGAAGTGCGCTTCATCGCTAAACAAAATTCGCTTATGAAAATCGACGATTATTTTTGAAATAAAATTGCACAATTTGAAAGCGTTGTTCAGGCGTGAGTCTATTCATGATGAATTGCCAAACCAAACTGAGAATAAATCACTTGACAGCTGTTAAATCGGTCACCATCTTGGAAAGTAATGCCAACTTAAACTTCTATACCTGGAAAAAAACACTCTGCATATATATATATATATATATATAATTTAAATATATATAAATCAATCAGTTCTATAATTAGCAAATAATTGAAATTATATGAATCCTAGAATATATACAAAATCCCATTTCAAAATATCATTGGCGAATATAAAAAATAATGAAATACCAACGTTTTTTTTTTTCAAACAAAATTAAAAATTTATAAGGTAAAAATTTATAAAATATTCATTTGCAACCTCGGACTTAGGACCAATAAGTGGAGTTAAAATAGATTGATGAGGCCAACCTCCCCCTATTGCAACTTGGTAAGCTAATCTGGAAATATTCAAATTCTCAAAAATTTAAAACTTTAAAAAGTTTATATCTAACAAATTAAGCTATTCGTCATCGCATTTTGAAAGGTATCATAACATAAAAATGTTAAAATTCTAAAACAACTCGGTGCATGATATATCTGAACCATCAATCCTCAAAGATGATGCACCCGTCTTTCAAATGGTCGCATAGAAGGAAAAAAAATCTCTAAAATTTGAAAGTTCAGATTAAGAATCCAGTATATTCGCAAATAAAATACCTGAAAACATCAACACACATTATATAATTCATCAAAAAATTACCAAGGGCATCCTAACGAAATAAAAAACTGAAGAATGATGTTCAATTTCGGAACAATTTTTCATCCCTCCTACTCAACAATCACCCAACTCCCAATAATGCCACGTGGCCGAGGTAGCCTAGTGGTCAAGGTATTGGATCGTGGCTGGCATGTCACGAGTTCGAGCCCAGTACCACTAAAGACCCGCCGTGTAGGGAAGCGATACACGTTAAATCTATCAAGAGCTCAAACGTCCTCCTGTTACTGTAGTGTGGTAGTTAGAAGGGGGTGCCATTTCAGGTGTCGCTGAACAGTGCTACGTTGATATTCACTCACCCACTAATGCCACCACAATCCAAAAGATCCATATTCTCACATTAGAGTTAAGATTTTAAATATTTAATATTAGATGCATATATATATATATATATATATATATATATATATATATATATATATATATATATTTAAAGAGCTGGGGAAATATGCACACACACATATCTATTGTTTCTACTCGAAAAAACAATCAATAACTTCTGTGAAAATTTAATTTTTCGATTACTGATTCGATCTATCCAAAAATTTCTTTATCTGAAACATTTAAAAGTACTGGAGTTTTAATTTCCTTTAAGGAACACGATTAATAGGAATGGTTTCTGTTTTCAAGAACTCTGCACTCTTTATTTGTGTAAAAAACATTCGAAATGACAATTGCCGAAAAAAATATTCTGTATATACAGACAGTATTGTTTTAATCAAATGTTTTTTTTTTAAAAAAACTTACTTTTACTTTCTCTTGAAGTAAATTAATTGGTCTCTCGCCCCGTGCATCCAGTTGAGAAAACCGAAGAAGACCTTGAGATTCGGTCAAAGCCATGAGCTCTTCCTGCTCGTTAATAACCACCGCACGAATTCTCCCACCAATCAGGTATTCCCTTTGACGCAATACCCATTACGAAAAAACGAGAATCTCAACACGCGGGGAGTGTCGAGTGACCACTGGCAATGCAACACTTCTGCGACAGGACAGTTTCGTTTTCGGACATGTGCTGTTGATGCTCCTCCATTGGATACTGTTTACAGTGAGTAGGACTCTCGTGCATTTATGCGTAGGATTTCTAGTCTTAGACTAGGACATCTTTTAAATACATATATTTAATGGATTTTTTAAATACTTAATGCCGCTTTTTAAATGAATTAGATTTGACTAGATCATTCATTCTATTTTTTATCCTCTATTTTGATTGTTCTCTAATTTAATGAATGCTCAAATTTATAATACCGAAAATTCTTTCGTTGCGTCTATACTGTTGAACAATATTCGGAGTTCATTAATAAATTTAGAAGAACCTTTCGATGGTTTCTGTGGACAAAGTTTTGCCGTAATAGGATTAAGATCTCGTGTAAAATTTCTTTTTAGAACTGGTGCAATATAGTTAAATTTGTAAGCAACAACGATCGATTGAAATTTAAATTCTTGAAACTATGTTTTTAATTAAGTTTGTGTTAGAATTTTTATTTTTTCTCTTACTTGTTCTTGGAGTAATTCACTTAAAGTTGTTTTTGATGGAATAAAAATAATTTCGCTGTTACTTTATATAATTTTTAATTCAGTAAACAATGATTAATTTTGTAACTATATTAATGTATGTGATTCTAAAAATATTTTGATGGCCAAACTGACTTGTGTATAGTATCTAATTATCTACTACACATTCTAACTATTATATCACAGCTTAATTTTTGTTTTCATGTGTACACAGTACTAAAATATAAGTTTTACCATATATTTGAGCCTTTTTTCAATGCTTATAAATTTTATTAAATTCGGTTTAAATTTTGTTAAGCTTGTACTGAAGAATATAACAACCCTAATGTCCTACACTAGGGTCATGTATTACATAACCCTAATGTTTTTCCAAAGGATTATTTTGTTTGTTTTTGATTTACTATTTACTCTTGAAAGAAAAAAAGTCTTTTGATTTATATATCAGGGAGACAGAACACTAAACACTCATGAATTTTTGTTCCATTTTCATCTTTAACGCAATTATTTTTTTTCCCATCTTTATATTGTTGTTGGTACTAATGCCACCTGATCGGCAAAGGGCACATCTTGGCCCACGAAATTCATCATGTCAAAGGGCTAAGTGTGACTCCTGTCGTTAGCCTGCAGCTGACAGAACGATTTGGCTCCATTCCACCCCAATTTAGAGGGAGAACACTCTGGGGAGGGGAAGGTTAGAGGCCTCCCACCTCTCTTCCCCTTCCACCAACCTCACGAGAGGACTTGTGGCTCGACGGCTATTTAGAGTACCCCCATGCCACTATACATTTACAAACATCCATGTTTTCTTCGGGATTCGAACCCAGTCCATACGGCACAGCAGACAGCGTCGCTAACCACTATATCGGATGGGCGACCGTCTTTATAGTAAACTTTACATCAAAAAACATTGAGCTGCAAATTTTGTCATTTGTATTAATAAGGATAATTAATTATTGGTTTTATGTGTAATTATTTTTATTACACTTTTATTTTCCTTTAAAACTGATTTAATATTTAATTAACCGATTTAAAAAATGCAACGCATTTTTTAAAAATCATAAAAATGCACCAACAATGTTTCAAAAGTGTTTTCATTTTTAGTGTTCTGAAAGCCAATGAATCGAGTTGTAGTCTTCGCTCCCGAGTTTTCAATTGTACATTTGATTTGTAGGTAGGGGAGTCCACTATGATCTCACATAATATGATGCTTAACAGTAAATTAAAAACACATCATTTCGTAATATTTCCGTAATGTATCTTCACAAAAGCAAAATTTGTGTAAGGTGTTTAGTATTCCTTTTTAATCTCATTTTTGTAAATAGCTTGAAGTAGGACGTTCAGTCTCGGAACATACAAAAAACCTATAATATTAGAAAAAAGATGAACTCCATATTTAGAGATGATATCATTCTACAAGATACGTAAATTGAGATTAGTGTCTTTTGTCATTTATTTATAAATGATTCAGTCATTATTCTTAGTAATTATTTCCTGATTAGAATAGAACAATTCTGTGTCTCTGAAATTTTTATGGTGTGTCCAGATAACGTGGATCTCTTCCAGACGGATCTCCTCTTACTCGACAGCATCGAATCGATTTCTCAATTACTCTTGATTGGTCAGGATTAGAATCGAATGCATTCAAACACATTGAATCATTGTTTAATTCATATTATAATAACGAAAATTGACATTTTTGAATTTATGTAGAACGCAACACTACAGGAATCTGAAATCAATATGGATTCTTATTCACGTTTTCAAATTCCAGTTGATGATCCTTGGTGGAGCTCGAACTCATGAGCCCGATCTCAACGAATATAGTTTTACTTGTCTTATTTATCTATTGCAGTAGATCGAGAATTCGAGATAAACATATACACATACTGTAGAGGACAAACATAATGAAATACATAATCTACACACATACAAAATACAGGGCATAATATTGTACAGTTTAGGAAAAGTAGAACCCACCCACACACACAACGAACCCACTTAGAATCCATTTTTTTAATACAAAATCAGAGCTTAAACTAAGTATTTTTTGGAGGGGGGTTAAAAGCATTCCTCGTTGTTTTTGTTTTCCATTGTATCTCATTTTTTTTCTAAAATTATTTGAGTATTAAAGCTTTATAGCAACCAATTCTTTATCATCCGCCCCATGGGGTGGAATATTTGTTGCCTCATCGCAGGAGGCAGTAAAACGTAGCTCTTGTTGCTCGTTATTGTTACTTTCTGGTTCTTGATCTCGAGTAATCTGTAAATGACTTTAGTTCGGACTTTAGGCCAGTTTTCATTAAACCGTTTTCGTAAAACATCGACCGACATTTCTGAATTCATCCAATCTGGGTTTCTGAATGTGGAATTTAATGGGCTCCACACCGGGCACAGCATTTTTCACATTAAATATTTTTACTTCCGATGTACACGAGAAGACGTTTTTCATATCATTTTGATCATTTAGCTACATTAGAATGAAAGCATTTTTATGAAAAATGCCTAACTTTTATCATACCATGCATACGCATTTAGCATTTGTTCTTCGGGATCTAGTGGTCATGGTCGCGGACTCATGGCCGGCGTGTCATGAGTTTGAACCATAGTGCCACAGCCATGCAGAGAGGTGAACGCACGTTAAATCTGCCCAAGTTCAAAGTTCTCCCGTTGGCGTAGTCTGGAATCTCTGACGGCTCAGGTGTCATCCTCGTCAGTTGGTCATTGTTCGAAATTAGAGATACGTCATCAATGACCTTCGTGTTGCTTTCTAGTGCAACGTTAGAAACATCCTGAAACATATTTAATAGAACTTCTTATCTAGAGTTTATTTTTTTTAAAAAAATTCCTTAGCTTCTGGTAAAAAACAATTACTGAACCACTCGTGAAACGTTATTTGGGTATGCCGTGGTTCATGTAATGAAAGGGAGAACAGACTTTTGTTCTGTGGTTGCTTTTACCCCTTCTTTTTGATTTTCCTTTCAGTAAACAACTTCATTGGAACAACTCTGTTGGGCATCTTGTGTTTAGTTTCTTTCTTTGTGCATGCTTTTTTTCATCAGACGTTGTAAATGTTTTTTTTTGACGAAGGCTGTTGCTAATTAACTTTTATCGGCGTTGAAACTCTGGATAAATGATGGGTCTAGCTCATTAATTTTGTTTTAAAATCGGAGATGACAGACGTATATGCAGATACATTTTTTCTACTCATTCGAAAAATCTATCATTGTATCCCTTTTTATATTTTTCTATTCAAAATTCACCGTCCTTACAATTATCTTTTTTTGACAATTTGTTCATAAAATTTTTTAACTTTTTCTTTGAGAGCGTTTCCTGAAAGCTGAGCATGTCTTGATCTCTATTGTCGAAACCAAGCCATAAGTGCTTCTGACGCTCCGGAAAAACCCAACATTTCGAAAAAAGCAACTTCTAAGTTCTACGGTAGCTTGGCTCACGAGTAATATAATTCACGACATCTTTAAATTATATCACGGTTAACCTGTCTTTAATTGTTGATCTGCCAATGTGTTAAGCTTTAGATATGGGACAGTTGGACTACCTTAATTATCGAGTTTTTTTTATAATGAGCCTTTTTAATCCGGTATTTTCTTTATTCCCAATGATAAATACAAGTTGCAAACTCACTTCACAGTCAACAATTACAAAGAACAAACACAAAATAGAAAGAGTTAATTACAGTTGTGCACAGTTCTAAATATCAATAAGGAAACTGAATGGAGCGAGTGATAGCTTGGGAGAGAGCTCATGTTTCGACATGAATGGAATGAGAGAGAAACTTCTATTAATGTCGCATTAGAAAGCTGCACGAGGGATATGGACGACGGACCTCGTCATTTTGAACCTCGTTCAAGTGACGAAGACGACACCTGACGACCTTCCACACCACACTAACGGGAGGATGTTTGAGCCTCGACAGATTTAACGTGCCCCTTGGCTTCAACTCACGACCTGCCCGTCATGAGTCCGTGACCTTGATCTCTAGGCTACTGCCGCCTTTCTTCGATATGAAAGCATTGATTTATTGTCTGTAGAATTACAGTGAATGTCGAAGTAGCAAGCATCGGACTAAGTCTACTGCATAAACTAATTGCATAATTTTGCCGTAAAAAATGCTCTGAAAACATATTTTCTTGTAAAGAATTTTTCAATTACTTTAGAAAAACTTAAATTAAATAACTTTTCTCTGTGCTCTTTTACTTTTAATCTCACAAAGCATTTGATTAGAGGTTTGAATATCAGGGATGTCATTAGTAAACATTTCGTTTATTAAAGAAGCAAATTCTTGCATATATTTAGGCAAAAGTTTTCTCATCACTTAAAAATATATCCACTTGATCTTGCAAACATTTATGAAGCTTTTAACTAGTGGCATAGCGTGGTGGGTACAGAGGGGCTCATGGCCCCGGGCGGCATCTGAAAAGGGGCGGCGAGAATATTAAATATTTTAAATTCAAAAAATATTTCAAACGCCAAATCGCACACGCGCGACGAACTGACGGCAACGAGTGAAAGCTTTAATATACGCACAGATGCAGAAAGTTTATTAGTCGCTACGCAATCGCATTCGTTTTTATGTTACTTTGGCTTCTGGCAACCGGTATTGAAGTCAATGATACTCAAAATTATCTTCATAGAGGAACTAAATATCCATCAATGTGCTAAAAATATACGTGTTTTACAGACCGTATTAGATGCAAAATGAGAGGAATTCGTGGATGACGCTTTAATATATGCTAAAAGCTTATGTGAAGAGCTTGAAATTTCTTTTGAACCCCGAGACGAATCAGGAGGAAATATATATATATATATATATATATAGCGACGGAAGTAAAGATGTTCAGTTATCGTACGAAGATGGCTAGAGGCAAACTATATTTTCTTCAATAGACAAAGTGACTGCTGAAGTTCGAGAAAGATTCCAACAGTTGCCGAATCTAGCGCAAAAATATGCTTTTTAAGGCCTGAATTGATATTGAGCATGGATGAACTTAGATCAAGCTCTTTAAGACATTAATATAGAATTCCAACTTGAGCGGGACGTCTACAAGCTTTCGTAGCCGCAACATACCCAGACTGTAAAAAAGAACTCATTAGGTCCGATATATTATTGAGTCCAAATGTGAAGATAGCTTATCAAACATTGTCATAATGTTAAGAATTTTCTTAACATATGCCATTAGTAATGCCAGTTGCGAGAGAAGCATCTCTATAAATTGAAATTAATCAAAAGTTATCTCAGATTGACTATCTCCATGTTAAGGCTAACAAATTTAGCTATTCTGGCAATTGAACATGACATACATATTGATATTCACAATTGTATAAAAGATTTTGCTATGAAAAAAACACACGAAAATGACATTTTTAATCAATAAAAGCAATTTAAAGCTGCTTTTTTTATTTTTATTTTCTTGACAAATAAATAAAATAGAGAGGGTGGCCGCGGTAGCCGAGTGGTATAGGTATCGGACTGTGGCTTGCTTTGTCACGGTTTCGATCCCAGTACCACTAAAGACCCGCCGTGTAGGGCAGCGATGCACGTTAAATCTGTCGAGAGCTGAAACGTCCTCCCGTTGGTGTGGTGTGGTAGTTAGGAGAGGGGGGTGCCAGCTCAGGTGTCGTCCACGTCACTTGACCATGGTTCAAAATTACGTGGTTCGTCGCCAAAAGCCCTCGTGTAGCTGAACAGTGCGACGTTAATATTCAATCAATCAATCAATCAAATAAAATAGACAGGCGACAAATTTCCGGTCGGCCCCAGGTGGCGATAGCCCACGCGAAGCCACTGTTTTAACCTTTTTAGTAAACTTAATGTCAAGGGAAATTTTAAACAGCTCTTCATATTGTATAGACGTTAAGTTCTTTCTAAAAGGAAATAAATGTATATAATTGAGAAAGCTATTGTGAGTTTTTTTTTTCACATTAAGAAATACTAAAAGAACCAAGTCTATACGAGTCTAGTAGGTTGGGATCTAATGCTCAAAGCACTTTGCATTTTAGTATTTCCTCCAAGTCATTAGCATATCAAACACATGAGGAGGAAAAGTTTTAACCATTCCTTTGACATTTAACGATAATTACCGGATCTACTTGATTCACTGAAGAAAAAGAGAAATCTTTAAACTTTGTAGTTCCTCTTAGTGCTGTGAGGAAACTTTAGATGGCATTTAAAAAGATAAAAGAATTAAAAAAAACACGTTAAACGTATCCCAGAATTAATAGCTTCCGATCAAAATCAGAAAAATTTGCTGAGTCATTCAGTTTTACTGTAGGAATTTATCTTGCATCTTGTAAGTTTTGTAAAAATTTAGTTAATAAAACTGAATGATTATACAGAAAAATTCGATATTGTTGAATGTGTGTCAAATATCAGTAAATTTGTGTAGCAAAGTTAATAGCCATTACATTCTACCTAAGCAATAGTTCAAGAAATAAAGTAGCACATTAAATGTTTTCTAGTTTGGTTAAGATAACCGTTCTAAGACGTAAGGTGTGTTTCAGGAAGACAGTTTCCATGATTAAAAACTGACTGCAATCTTTCTGAGTCTTGATAGATAATGTATTCAGTTTCACGGAAAATGCACTCAATGACGTTGGCAAGAATGTATTCAGATGATATCTTCATCATTTTCTCGATCGTTTCTGAAAAATTTAACATTTCATAAGAAATACCCGCTGCCTCAGGATTTTTTTCTTCATTTATCCCATTATACGTCCTCAAGCTTAAGTAACAATGCACTTAAAAAGCAATTCTTAATAACTTTTAAGAGCTGAAAAGTTTTTATGCACTTCCCCAGATTTCCTCTTACCACAAAATTACTGAAATGTATTGAAAATTATTTATATTTTTTCTTCTGCATTTTCAATGCGATGTTTCCTGCAGTTTTAATTATAAGTGACAGCAGTATATGTTGCCTGCAATTATAACCTCGCTTTATTTGCCTATATTACAGATACCTTTTAAAATATCATATATGTATGATAAAATTTTGGATAAATAAATTTTTTTTAATACAATTTTACAGAATTCTTATAGAGATCAATTTTTATTTTAATACTTGTTTATTGTAAAAGAAAACCGGTTTGTGATTAAGAAATCTTAAATTTAATGTACCTGTAATATTACATATCATAATTAATGATGTATTAGTATATTTAATGAAAGAACTTTTAATTTTCATAAATATGAACTGTTTTCAATCTGTTTCGGAAATAATGTTGCTTAGTATATGAAACGATTTTGTAGGATGCTCAAGCCACACAGAGGGTGTAAATAACTGCTATAGAATGTAGTATGTTTTTTAATGACCTCTTCTTACTTTTTGATTCTATTGTTATATATGTATGCGTTCATAGATATTTTTAAAAATGCTCTATATTTCATCTCTGAATAGATTTTTAAATATCACGAAAAAGGAGGCCTTTACATTAGAATCCGTTACTTATAGAACGTACCTTAAGTTTCATAGATATATCAAGATAAACGCATGTATGCTCTATAACCCCACGAACTTATATCGATGCTTCGTCATTTTTTCTATCCGAAAATATTTCCAGTTTGATCCTATTGTTCATCGTTAAATGAAGGTATTTTCAAGTAATCATGAAAGAAAAAATCAAATGTAATTTATAGAGAAATATTACTGTGTTAAAATCTGCAATTCTTTGAGGAATTTATCAGAAAGCACAGAATAATGAATTTTCTTATAATGACAAACTTTATATAAAGAAACAACAAAACTGAGACTCCATAAAACAAAATTTTCAAATTCATAGCTCTATATTATATTTAAAAAGAGTAACTTGTTTTGAAAATTAATATCCATTCATTTTACATATTTTACCCATCGAAAAGAAATCTGCAGGAAGAATAAGTAAAAAAAAACATTGTCCAGTAAGTAATACACCGTATTTTCAACTTTAAAAATGATTTTATATTAAAATTAATGGATTATTTAACGACGCTTACTAATTTTAAGCCTACAAGTAATTTTAAACATACATTATTTTATAACCAGTAATTTTAAGCATACACTACCATATGCATCTTTGAATTTAATTACTGATAAATTCTGTTAATTTTATGAGTTTTTTTGGTTTGAAAAATTACGGCAATTTTTCATTGTTCTAGGTGAGTTACGCTCCCGGCAAAAGCCGTTCGAAGTCATTAATCACCATAAAATGTGCTAAAAGAAAGAATAGTTTGAAAAATGCTCTGAAATATATTTTAAAAATAGGGAGAAAAAATCGAACCCCAAGAGAAAAAGTTCGTTAAATAAAAAATGCACTTCGCTATTTGGAGGTTATTTTACGAAGGAAATAAGAAAATGTTTTTGGTTCCAGGAAGTTCACAAAACAGAGGTTCGTTATATGGAGGTTTGACTGCATAGATGTCACAGGGAAATGATTCAATTTCATCCAATCCCTAAGAGAGAGGATCAATTCACGTTAAAATAAGAACTCTGTAAGGTGTTTTCCCTAGGAAAAGTAAGTGATTTGATCCAATCCCTAACCTGTTTCAGTGAAATGAGGAAATAATATTGTGAAGAGTTTAAAAAGTGTTTAAATTTAGCAAATACGGTGCATTATTAAAATTAGAGTAATTAATACAACACTAGTCATTTAATTACAAATTATTTACTCAAAATTAATTCACAAAATAATTAGATAATAAACCTGATATTTTTTTTTTAAAAAAGAATATTTGTAGTAGAGAGAATTATACAAATATTTTTTTAAAAAAATTATACATTAATGTAGTACTTTAGAAATATCCTGCTTTATATATATATATTTGTAACACCTCTTTTTTTAGTTATTATTTCACTTTTTAAAATAACTTTTTTTTATTATTAAAAAGCTTTTTTTCTTTAAAGACGGCGAGGTCCAATTCCCTAATTTGTTTACATTTTGCAATAGAAGTTTTATCCAGTTTCTAATTTTCAGGCATACAAAAGTGATATATCAATCGAAAGATAATAATGCAAAGAATATAACTAAATAAAACACTAAAGAATGATATTTAGATCATTTTGTTTTGGTGCGTCACGTCAGAAGCCCGGCGCTGCCTGGCCAACACTTCCTAGATATATCTAGGAGGTGCTGGCCTGGCAGGATGAGGAGAGGAGAGGTAAAAGGGAGTGGTAACAAGGGAAAACAGAGCTCTAGAAATGCTGACTTGTTCATTTCATCATTTAACTGAACCCGTTCGGGTATTTGTCCAAATCTCTTACTTACATCAGGGAAATGATCTCAAAGAGACGTTATTTTAACATCTTGCGTGAATTGATCATCCCCTTTAGGGATTGGATGAAATTTCTAATTTCCTCATTTTCCTGTGAAATATATATATATATATATATATATATATATATATATATATATATATATATATATATATATATATATATATTTCACATCATTTAAGCAATAAAGTCTTTTTTTCAGAATATAATCAATAAAGTAATAAATTTCAAGAAAACAATTTTGTGGACTGTTCAAGCAAAAGTCACTTCAGTAGAAGAAAGGTGATCCACATATGCAATATGAGGCCAGAATTAATTAAGGGCATGAGAAAAGCATGGAGTCAGCCCGTGGAGTACAAGGATACTTTAAAAAAAGAGGGGGGAAAGGGACATAACTAGACATTCGTTACAAATGTAAATGAGATCGGGCGTGCAATATCACTGCAATAAATTTCCAGGACGCCTTTAATGAGTAGGTGCGTAGCGTGATGAGTGTTGCGCAACAGTTTGGAATTGACAAAAGCGTTGTATCATGGTCTCAGAAAGCTTTCAAGGATAAATAAACCTGAAAAAGACTTTCGGCGGAGGATTATGAAAAATAACAAATATTGAGGACTGATTATACCGTTATGAAGGTGAAATGAGACCGAACCAAACAATGGGCCAAATTGTGCGCCAGTTGCATAGACTGCAACTAGATGACAGATATCTCGGTTTACTTTGACTGAACTGCTTCATAAAAGTGACTTATTCATCCACCGATCTGTATGCTGCGTAATTTTAACAGTAGCACATCGGCGGAATTATTTTACTGTGTTATAATGAATACAGAGATTTGACATCCCATCGACTTCTTTCCTGTTGTCGCCTTAATCTGGCAAATGATTCTCAGAGCTAGTTGATATGAAAAGAGGTAAAGATACGCTTTCCTCCTATTAGCATCAGGAAAATAAACCATAGGGGTGGCTTTTGCGCGCTTGTGTAGTATGCTATTGTGATGAACGGATCTCCACATTTTCCACGAAGATTTACTCACCATATATCGGCACTTTGATAAATATATCCCTTCCTACCTGCGTTCGATTCGAGGTGCAATTATTTAGACTTAGATTATATGGATGACAACGCATAACCACACCGGTCCCATGTTGCTCAATAGATGATAGAATCTGAATATTTCAGAAGAATGAATTGGTCAGCATGCTTCCCCAATTTAAATCAGAAGATGCGTGAGATACTTTGTTGAAATGATTCCATTCTCCAGAGCACCGGACAGTTGCAACAGATACTCATTACATCTCGACACCCGAACCTCGCAGGCCATCCGGACTTGGCCTAGTCGATTCCTCTATGCCTGCCAGACCTTCATATATAATTTCATGCTTATAGGGCCATTTCTTTAATAGTTTTTAATGGTTTTAAACTTTTTAAAAATTTTAAAATTTATTTAAATTTGTAATATCTCTGCTCCTATTGAGGCCACCGACTTGAGATTTGGAAGGTAGCTTTTCCTCGTCATGGCCTTTCTAGGCCTACTCCCACCCCCATTTGGGTAGACCGGGGGGAGGGCTTACGTGCTAAAATATCATGTCCCCATATTATTCCTATGGGACTATGTTGCATTCCCTCTTCCAATTGGGAGGGGGGTTAGGGACTTGATATTTGTAGGATGGGCACAGCGATGGGTGAGCATGTGCTCTTCATGGCGATAGCCCCCCTGGTGCTTCCCTCTCCTTATTGAGGATTCTTTCGCCATATCTCGAGATCCCTGCCACTTAGGCCTTTCGTGCCTGCGGGACTCGTTGCCCTTTCCTATGAACACTCTACATTTATCTTTTAAAGTAAATTGGTCTATTTATTCCCCCTTTCATGCGTTATTGAAGGTTTTTTTTAATTTTAAAATTATTGAAATTGCTCCTAGCTTTGAGAATTTTTGTACCACGAGACTGAAACTCGGCCCATGGATTGTCCTCGAAGACCTGTCTCCCTCCCCCTCCCACTTTGCCATCCAGCCCCCCTGGTGCTCCGGTATGGGGGGTGAAGGCTTCCCCCTTTTTGTTTATTTTAAAACTAATATCTTCGGTGTGGTTGGTCCGATCGTCTTGAGACTGGTTCAACTCGAATCAACCACCGGCTCCGCCCACCTTCGTAGTCTCTGTTATTAGCGCCACCTATGTGGGCCATTAAGTCATATAGGCCTACTTACACCAGCCTATTCCACCTCCAGAAACTAGCAATGAGTCAGGGAAATCGGTCTCGAAAAGGAAAAGGGCCCAAAACAAGAAAGCAAGCAGGAACCTCCTACTGTGCCCTCACTGCAACCTAGCCTTCTACACTAAAGCGAGGTTGGATGAGCACATGAAGGAGGAGGAAGTCCTGCAACAAGCCATTGAGAACATTCCTCAAATTGAGAATGATGGGGATCTTGCATGTCAGATCCAGACACAAAATAAAACAACAGGGATGAAGGATCCGGGTGGAAGGATCGCTATGAAAAGCACAGACTGCCTCCCCTTCGGTCTCTCGTTTTGGTTGAGAAAAGCCCTCTTCGACCACATTGCTCGCATTCACGCAAAAAATGAAAAGGGTGGCAAGAGTGTTGCACAATTTAAGTGCCAGTGGTGCAGTCACTGTGCCAACTACTTTAACGATGCGGAGGGATTGTCTGCCCATATTCGTTCCTCACACAACGATAGGGTGCAGATCAACACCTCCCGCCCTTGCCAGTCTGGTGCTGGTCGACACTAGGGATATCATCGATGCCTCGGACCCTCATGGTGAAGCCCCAGTTGTGATCGACGAAACATCGATTGCACCAAATCCAGATAAACAGGTTTATGTATATTGCGAGCAGATCTTTGAATCGCTGAACGATCTGCTACTCCACATGGAGCAATTGCACGAGGTGGATACCCCTCACCCAAGGGAGGTGGTGCATGCACTCCATAACATAACCAGACAAAAGCTAGGGTAACACCCACTCCCGGTAATCCTAGACCCAGCGGTCATTGGCAAGAATGAACGGGTTGTGAACGTTCATCAGGTCACTCCCAGGAGGGAGCGAGACCCCGGCGCTACCACTAATGGCTCTCCCCCACCAACTTGTCAACAATGCGGAAAGGGCCTAAAAACAAAGAAAGGACTTCGTTACCATATGCTACAGGTCCATGGGCTCTCAGTCATAAAAAGGGAGAAACCGCCGACTCATAGCCAGAATAAGAGCGGTGATCATCAAAGAAGGTCTCTCCTGGGGACAATAAGACCCCCTTCTGTCTCTGTACAAGCATGTGCCACAGCCACGGCTGCCCCAGGAGTTGCGCTCCTCGCATCCACTGTTCGCTGCACCTTCCCTCTGCCTAAGGTGGTTCCATGCCCAATCCCAAAATGCAACAACTCTTTTAGCTCAAAGTCATGGTATACAACGGTCACCTCTGTTAAGAGGCACATGACCCTCTTCCATAGGCTGCCCAATACGGGCACACAATACTGGTGCTCGATCTGCAATCGGAAGATCACCGTCAAGCCTGCGAATCACAATTGCCTACAGGCTGCAGGGCTAGTGGCTGAAGGACACCAGCCAAGTGATTGGCCATGTGAAGAGTGTGGGGAATCCTTTACTACCCAAAATGGGCTCTTCAACCATCAGAAGGCACATGAGCGGAAAAAAATTGCGGACAAGATGGTTCCCCTGGTGATCCCCAATGGACCGAAGAAAAGGAAGGCTGCCAAGAAAAACAAGTTGGCACCTGTGTCCACTGGCGAGCCTAGCGACATGCCTCTTGCTTTCCCTCCTGACAATACTCCCAATCCTGCTCCATTCCAACTAGTGGCCAACACCTCAAATGATAACCAGGACCAAGCAAGGGGTCGCATTGATATCCAGAAGCCGTCGCTCATATCCTCTTTCATTGATCCTCTGGATACCTTGCTTGAGATTGATGAAATATCTGGGAGCAAGGCCCATTTAGAAGCGTTAGTACAAGGCATTACTGAAACGGTGCAGGAACACTTCCATCTTGGCCCCTCCGCAACTAGCACCGGAACTGTCAATTCCAGGAAAAAAGGGTTGGACGTTCACAACCATCAGCAAGTCCAACAATGTTATCGTTGGAACAGGAGGAAATGTGTGCGTGCCCTCACACAAATGGAGTCTCCTCGTTGTCCCGTATCCAAGGACAAAAGGCATACGTTCTTTAAGAGGATATGGGAAACAACCCGATCTCCTGCGGAAAGAAGCCCGCCTGACCCACCCTCACGACCTGCTGTGGTCGAGTCACTATCCAGGTCATTTGTGGAAGCATGCTTGTCTTCAGCTGAAAACTCTGCTCCGGGGACCGATTTTATTTCGTACAGGCACTGGCGTGAGGTGGACCCCTCCTATTCAGTCATCACCAGGATCTTCAACGCCTACCTCAAGATGGCTGATATCCCAAGCGTGTGGAAGCTATCAAGCACCATCTTGATCCACAAGCGGGGCGACACCAAGAACTTGGAAAACTGGAGGCCCATCTCGCTTTCCTCTACCTTGTATAAGCTTTTTACAAAATGGCTTACACGCAAACTCGGGGACTGTAGTGAAGCCCATGATGTGCTTTCCCCGGCACAAAAAAGGTTCTCGCCTCATGATGGTGTCCTAGCGCATAACCTTCTAGTGACACACCACATACATGCAGCGAGAAGGCTGAAAAAAGACAAATTACTCAGGCCACTGCGGACGAGTTTGGTCTCCTCTGACTAAAACTAAATCCTGTGTGTGACAAATGTGCCACTCTGCACATTAAAAGAGGCAGGCCCATCCATTCTGCCCCCACCAAATTCTACCTGAATGATACATAGATTTCTGCATTAGCAGATGGGAAGTATTACTCCTATCTGGGGAAGCCGGTGGGTTTCTTCATTCAAAAGACCTTTGGTAATGTCTACGAGGCCACACAACTCCCCCACAAGATCTCTACTTCTAATTTTGCCCAATGGCAAAAGATTGACGCATTTGAAAACCTTTTTCTTCCCGTCGCTATCTTTTGCCATGCGCACAGCTCAACTCGATAAGTCCAGTTGGACTAAAGTTGATGTTACTGCCAGGGAGGAGTTAAAGAACCTCTTCTCCCTGCCATCCAATGCCTCCAACCATTACCTCTACGGAGGTAGAAAACTTGGATGCTGTGGCATTCCATTTGCCGCTGAGGACTCAGATTTCTATCTGATAGACTCGGCATTCAAACTCCTCACCTCAATAGATGTGGAGGTTTCGACACAGGCGCTGGGTCAACTGAACAGGACAGTGCTCTACCAACTTTGCTGAGACCCAACGGTCGGGAGCCTTGTAAGCTATTTGAGCGCGTCCATGGAAGGCAAGTTCGCTGATACCACCAATCAGTTGGCCAACACATGGACCAATGCGAGACGTGCTTCCAGGCGACAGGGAGTAACGTGGTCCTTCAGTGATGGCCTCCCCACCATCATCTTTGGCGATGATCGCCTCACTGCCTCAAAGAGAAGAGGCATAATGCGTGCTCTTCATGGACATTTCCAGCTTAAGGAAACGACTAAGCTACTCCAGTACCCCTCACAAGGGAAGGCCATGGACTGTGTGGCGATGTCTCCATCGAGCTCGCATTTTATCACTGACGGCATGTTCACCAGGTTTGCCGACTGGAGGTTCATTCATAAGGCAAGATTAAATCTCGACCCACTCAATGACAACAAATCTTGGCAACCTAAAGAGCTAAGGGCCTGTCGCAAGTGTGGGAAATGGGATAAGACCCTGCCCCATGTGTTAAATCATTGTACCCTCTACTCGGCTGCCTGGCAATTGCGTCAGAATGCAGTGCTCGCTAGAATTAGGTCGGCGGTTGCATTCAAAGGAACAGTCTTATCTGAAAATCAGGTGGTTGGGGAAAACTAAGACCTGATCTCGTTCCTGAGATAAACAACTGCATATACATCCTCGACGTGAAGATTCCATTTGAAAATCGGCCTTTCAACAGAGGAAGGTAGAAAAGTACGCTCACCTAATCCGACATTTCACGGACTTGGGCTTCCAGTCAGTAAAAATCCTCCCCATTGGGGTTGGTTCTCTCGGGGCTTGGGACCCAGAGAACAACTTATTCCTTAAGCTAGCAGCCACAAAGAGATACCTCAAAACCCTCAGAAAGTTGTGCGTGTCCGACTGTATTCGGTGGAGTAGGGAAATTTATATACAGCACCTTACAGGTGTCCAGCAATACACTGAAAACTTCTTGCCACACCCTGATCCCGTGGCTACCGAAGAATCTTGCTCTCATTCTACCGAAAATGTAAACTCACAATGTAGTCATGCCGCTCAAATGTCCACCAACAACTCTCCAGACATTAACTCCCCGACAGAAATTGCTCCATCTAGCTCTCCTCTCCCCACCGTTGGGGGAGGTTCTGAATCAACGGACTTGTAAATATTCTTCCGTTCCATATTTATGTACATTTTGTCTCCACCCCTCTTCTTTTATTGTATTTCTGTGTTTTTCTATTTACCATTGGTTAGTTGTCCTTGTCGTCCTAGTGTGAAACTGTCTTTCTCACCTATTGGTGCTTTGTGTGCATCCTATGCCACTGTTAGTTTCTAAGTTACAGAGCTATCTATTCTCTCCATTTTTGGTTTGTACTTTAGCTCTTGTGCGACGTTAGCAAAACTCGTAACCATCACTATTCATTATGGATTACCACTTTGGTTATATTACGGAATGAGAACTCGCACCCCAAGAACTGTTGGATAATGAAGTGTTGAGTATGAATATATAGATAACGTCGCACAATTTTTGTAGTAAGGAGAAGGCGTATCCTTTACCATCTTCATTTATTTATTTTTTCTTCTCCTTCTTGGACAAACAATACTTTGATCAACTCTATTATGTTAAAAAAATCCTTTTCTGCTTCGTTCCATATAATGTGCAACTTCTTTTCCCCTTTTTTTACCATACTTTTTTTTTAAATATTACATTGAATTTTCCTCTTAACTTTGCGGAGTTGCACCCAAATCATAAATGTTGCTTGCACATTATTGTATATACAGAAAAAAAAATTACAGCAAATGCTTTCTTTGCTTTAAAATTATTATTTTCTCTAAATTTATATTGTGACCATTTGTATTATTTGTTGCATTTCTGAAAACATTTTACTACTGATATGTTTCAGATACGGAAATGTCACTCCTCAGGAATTTTGTTGTCTTTTGGATGTTAGTATTACTAACTCTACATTATGTGGGTATGTAATAAAAATAGTTTATTTTTATATTATATCCTCGCGTGCGCGAGTAGAAGGTACTAATGTTTGTTTCATGAAATATAAAAAGCAAGTTTTTGTAATTTGATATTGTGATAATATAAAACACGAGAGAAAAATATAGGCCACTGATTATATTATTAAAATTGTTACTTATTCATCTAATGTTCGTTTTTCTTGTAAAAAAAGTGTTAGCATTACATCTGAACAAAGAATAAGTGTCCCACCATTTCTTCCGTTAGTACAAAATTTGCACATATGCAATCTTCACATATTTTCCCCTGGGATAACAAGAAAAACGGTTCATTGCAGAACAAAGGTTATCCATTGATAGAATTTGAAAAATCTTTTTGTTTATATTTAACAACAGATTGTTAAATGTTTGAGATATACTTAAAAACGGGCTTTTCAATCCTTCACAGTCGGTAGAAACGATAACGCAACCGAAATCGAGTAATAGTAAAATAAAGATATTTTGTGACATTCCTGGAAAAATAAAGCAGGAAAATGTCGCTAAGAGGTACAAAAAGTAATACGAAGCCATTGTGTTACAAGAAATAAAAAAATGAAATTCAACCTTTTTATTCGAAACAATCAGTCTGAGAGAGAGAAAAAAACCGATGCTATTTTATGGCGGAGCTGAAGTTTATTTTTGTGAAGATTTAAACCTTGTTTGGATGGAATTGTATCTTTCTATTTTTTAAACTGTACTTTTCAATTCCTACTATTAACTCACACTCTCTATATATTAATTTTTCTTGGTGGAACTTTCAATCGTTAATAAAATACATTTTAAAACACTCAATTGAGCTGAAATTTTATATACATGATTAATTTGGATGACAATACAGTAATTTAATTATAATTAATAAAAATTAATTGGTTAAAACTAATTATTCAAAGAATTACAAATACAGCCGCATTGGCATTATTTTTGGCGACTTGTGTCAAAACTTGAAAAGGTTTTTTTCTCACATTTTAAAGCACTCATTTGAGCTGAAATTTTCTATACACTATTGTTTTGAGTAAAAATACGCTAATTTAATTATAATTAATTGACTGAAACTAATTATTTAAGGAATGACAGATACAGCCACGTTGGTTTCATTTTTAGCGACTTGGGTCAAAACTTAAAGATTTTTTTCTCATGTTTTAAAGCATTCAGTTGAATTGTGAAATTTTATATACACGATTGTTTTGGATGACAATACAATACTTTAATGATAATGAATAAAAATTAATAACCACTTAATGTTGTGATTCTGTCATATGTATACACATATTTATATTAATTGTAACTATTTAAAAAAGTAGCTAAAATAAAATTTTCTTTATTGATCTAAGCAGGAATTGACTTAAAATTTTTTTATATTACTTGTATATGCTATGCTTAATTTCTATTAAATTATTATTATGTGCACTTTCTATTTTATTTGTATTTTGTGTAAAATATTTAGTTATACTGTCATGTCAAATAACAATGTCATCTACTGTATTTATCTTTTGTACGATGACAGCAAGTTGTTTGCTTCGACTTATGAAATATAATCTGTGTCAAACATTCAGTTCTTGTACTGTATCTCGCTAGGAGAGGATATTGCCGCCCGAAGCTACTGGCATTTGTATAAATCTTTATACTCAAAATATTAAAGTTAAATTTTAAAAGCAAAAAAAAAGAGTTCTCTTCATTAGTCATGTGTGACGGACAAGCCTAATTCCAAAAATATTATTACTTGCATCATATGAATGAATATCTGAAAGAACAAATGATATATTGTTGTTTGGATCAAAATTCTATCTTCAAAAGACATGTCGCCAGCTCTTTTAGGGCTATTCCGATAGTTATCGAAAAAGGTGATACGTGTAACATAAATCACTGAAACATTTCTCAAGAAATTAATCTTGCACTCACCGTTCTTTTCCGGATATTTTGAAATGAAAATGTAACTGTTATAACAAAATGGAAGTTGTAAGGTTATAAACAATTTGGAATTTTAGATCCCAAAATAAAATTTCATTTAAAGTTATTATGGTTGATCGTTGTGGGTGAAGAGACTTTAAGAGAGAAATAGGACTTAATTTGGGATCAGGAGAATGTACCAGATTTAATTCAGGTAACAATAATTTTTCGTTATACAGAAACATTCTAAGCACTTAAAGTTCTATTCCTTTAGAAAACTCATTCATTCAGTAAAGTAATTAAGAAAATAATTGGCCCTCAAATGATACTTTTTGAGAAACTATCATGGTTATTCATTAAATCTATAATTTCAATCAAAGTATATTACAAAAAGAGATTTTCAAAATAGCTGCCTGAAAGTATTTGCAACGATACAGTGTCGAACATTTTTGAAATAAAATAACCGGAAAGAAACTATGTAATTTTCAAGCTAAATTCAAACGTATTTTTTTGTAATAAGATAATATGGAGGTGTAATTAGCTGGATACAACTGATTAAGTAACAGATTAGAATTCGTATTTATTGTATGTGCTCACACAAATATTAAATTCACATCCATTACGAACCACTTTAATGAATATACATATTTAATGAAATAATGAAAGAAAAACATATCGAACAAATTGATATTTTTTATTTGAAAAATGTATTACTACACCTCTCTCTCTCCCTCTCAACCTCAACTTTACCCTCATATAAAACCTCAATTTTCATTCTACTATTAATCACCACACACTTTTTACAACCAATTACTACAAACAGAAATAAATTAAGGGTAAAAAAAAAACGTTACAAATTACAAATCAAATTTTAAAAAAAATAAATAAAACGAAGTGAAATGAAATGGAATAAAATTCAACCCAAATACAATTCAAAACACAAGCACAATTCACGCATAATAAATAATGTACATCCGAGTTAAAAGAAATTAAACACATCTAAAAAGGGCAAATCGATTTTTGTAAGAAACTCAAATTCTATGCAACGGTGCAAAACCAAAGAGGATTCTGTATTAAATAATTGTGTGCAGCTAAAAACGTCTTGATGACTCGATGAACGGATTGGTGGTTGAAATTTATCTCCTCAAGGAGTTTTGAAGAATCCAAATATAACACGTACAATCTTCGAAAAATATAATAAACACATTTTATCAGTTACAAAGATACAGAATAGGAAACTGAAAATAAAATCTTTGAAAAAGTACCTTTAAAGCTCAGTTGAGTGAAAAAGCAGATGTTCTGAAAAATTAAAATCTATACCGAATTCCTTTTTCTAATACACAAGAAAAAATGTTATTCAAAGATGATCCGGTTTTTAAAGTAACTTTTTCAAATGGCATATTTTTTCGCAATTCTAGGACAGCGGTAGCCGAGTGGTCAAGGTAACGGACTCACTGCAAGCATATCATGAGTTCGAGCCTTGCACCGCTGAAGAAGACCCACCGTGCAGAGGTTTCGAATGCATGTTAAATATATCGAGGCTCAAACGTCCACCCATTGGTATGGTGGAGAAGTTACGAGAACGGGGTACTAGCTCAGATTTCGTAATCGTTTCTGACGATGATTCAAAATGACGAGGCCGTCGCTAAAAGCCCTCGTGTAGCTGAATAGTGCAACGTCACTATTCACTCACTCTTCCGACTCAAAAGTAATATTAGTAGCAACTTTTCCAGAAGGTTGTATATTTCGGGAAAAGAGGGATTTTTTTAAAAAGTCAACTCATCTTTTATTACGCTTTTGACTAATTAATCTTAAGGTGTAATAATTTAAGGAGCATTCTTCTCTAGATGGTAGAGATGAGGCACGGAATTTTATTTTAACCTTATTTGCATCAAGGTAGATAATAGCACTAAAACACAAAAACTAATAGGTTTTAACAAAAATTAACCGTTATACCTAACATTATGACACAATAGAAAAAGAGTTCTAAGAGGTTTTTAGGTAAAACAATTGATGGGGAGGGGTGAAGGTGGTTCTTAGCTAAAAATTTTATTTAAAGGATTTTTAATTTTTTTTTACTCGTTCCCGGAGCAAATTTTTATCATTCTTCAACTAAATTGGATTCATAAAACATAGTGAGCCCACATGCAAACATCTATAGAATGGATGACAGGCTAGATATAACTATTTGGAAATAATGACGAGTGATTGGAGTTGCATTTGTGTGTAGGTAATGATAAGTAAGAAAAATTAAAGTTAGGAAATAATGTGCTCTATGACTATTCTGCTCACAATCAAGAAAATTATAATTATCAATATTGATATTGCTGGGATCGAATGGACTTTCTTTTGAGTCGATTACTACAGAGTGTTTCTTTCCAGGTATAGAAGTTTAAGTTGGCATTACTTTCCAAGATGGCGACCAATTTAACAGCTGTCAAGTGATTTATTATCAGTTTGGTATGACAATTCATCATGAATAGACTCACGCCCGAACAACGCTTTCAAATGGTGCAATTTTATTTCGAAAATAATGGTCGCGCGATTTTCATAAGCGAATTTTGTTTAGCGATGAAGCGCACTTCTGGTTGAATGCCTACGTCAACAAACAAAACTGCCGCATTTGGAGTGAAGCTAATCCACAAGTGTATGTCGAAACACCGTTACATCCAGAAAAACTGACTGTTTGGTGCGCTTTATGGGCTGGTGGAATCCTTCTTCAAAAACGATGAAGGCCACAACGTTACAGTCAATGGTGATCGGTATAGAGCCATGATTACTAACTTTTTCATTCCTGAATTGAACAATCATGATGTCCAGGAGCTGTGGTTCCAACAAGAAGGCGCAACATGTCACACAGCTCGTGCCACAATCGATTTATTGAAAGACACGTTTGGTGACCGCCTAATTTCACGTTTTGGACCTGTGAATTGGCCTCCAAGATCTTGTGTAACACCGCTAGACTATTTTCTGTGGGGCTATGTAAAGTCATTGGTCTATGCGGATAAGCCACAAACGCTTCACCATTTGGAAGACAACATTCGCCGTGTTATTGCCGATATACGGCCACAAATGTTGGAAAAAGTCATCGAAAATTGGACGTCCAGATTGGACTACATCCGAGCCAGCCGTGGCAGTCCTATGCCAGAAATCATATTTAAAATGTAATGCCACAAGATTATCTTTCGAATAAAAAAAAATTCATGTCAATCGAATAATACATCGTTGTTTTATTACAATTTAAAGTTCTATACCTCTAAAAAACACCCTTTATTTTAAACTATTGCTATGATTATAGTTAAATTCTGTTACTAAAAATGTACACATTCAAAAGAGGCCGTTTTAGTACATTTTCGTTTTCAACAAAGTAAAATTGGTATTATTCTTCATAATTCATTGCGAATTATATTATGATTGATATCATTTTTATCTTGATGTCATGAAATTACAGGGAATATAAGCGATGTCTCACTGTCATTCTTATTGTGACTGTGCTGTATATGTATATGCACTCAAACTTCCTACACAATTAATAACATTGATAATTTATTGATTGTTGCATATTCTTGTAATTTTTTACTCAAATAATGCCTGTACTATTTTATTTCATTCAATGTGGTTTTTTAAGGATTCATCCTACTTCAGCTGTAAGGTACCTTTTTAAAATTTTAATTGTTTCCAGTCTGTGACACAGAAAACGCCGATGAAGAGGTTGATTTATCCAGAACCTTCCAGCGCTTTCCTTCAGCTGACATTCGAGAGCGTCCCTGCCAGCACAGGAGACAAGAAGGAGTGTGCAGAAGAAGGTCTGAGTGCAGGAAACCCAGCAGGAGCACCTGCCGATTTGGTCTCAATCCCATAGTGTGCTGCTTGGATAAGCCCGAGCCCCCCACCACCACTACAACACGAAGACCATCGAAGCCGACCCGGCCGTCTCTTGACAATGTCAGAGAGATTGATTTGACTTTTCCAAGTAGGTGTTGATATACTGTAATTTTGTGACCCTATGTTTACTTAAATTTCTAGGTTGCGAGATAGATCTCAGAACTTTAGTAAAATTGCCTTTTTATTTACAATTTTTATTCGTAAGTTAACACATATCCCTATATTGTCTTTAGGTAAGTAATTTTACACATATATCTATCGGATGCTTTGTAGTCAGGGATGTCTTAAGACTTCTTGAGGTCCTGGGCCTCCATTAAAAAGTAGGCCCTGGGGCCTTACACAAATGTCGGCCTCATCTTAGACACGTAAAACTAAACAGTAAATAGCTCACGTTGTCAAATACTCGTACAAATAATAACCCAAAATAAATAAATGTGCATGATTTATAATCGCACATACCGGCTCGACCGACTGCCACCTTTTGACCGAATGAGTAAGGATGGTGCATGGTGGTTGGTACGTGGACGACGATCATCCCATGTAGCCAGTTGACATATCGTCCGAAATTCCCAGTTTTTCGGAGAATACTACCAAAAATACCATTTTAACCTTTGAAATTATTCGAATTATGATCTTCTTAAGGATGAGTCGAGAACGAGATGAGCCCTCTATTGGAGCCGAAGCCCCGTTGTCCATGCATTAAGATGTCCATGTTGGTAGTGACTCTTTTCACCGGATTTCGCAGCGTCCAAGGTCCACCAAAATATTCAGAGTTCACTTTTTCATATTCAACTTATCTCGCTTGGCGGTCGTTGGTTCCCCATGGATCTTCCCTCTATTCATTTTCCCATTTCCGTTTCTTTAAATCTTCTGGGTGGAACCCTCACGCGTCCTTTCAGTTCCTGATAGGCAAGCCCACCGCACCTCTAGACTCGGTCTCAAATATCACTTGCCGAGTCTCGTCAAGAAAAATCCGGTCTAGCCCACGACTCTCTTGTCGCCACATGTCGAAAGTTCTACGGACAGCCATAAATCGCTCAGACGCACAGTGTACAATTCTTGGCATTTCTCTCTCCCAATAGGACAACACCCGCCCTGCCGTACAGGGGAGCGATGCACGTGAAGTGGGGGTAGTTAGGAGAGGGGGTGTCAGCTCATCTGTCGTTCTCGTCACTTGACCATGCTATAGCTGAGCAGTGCGACGTCAACTCACTCATAATAGCAGGCCATCCTTTCCATACAGGTGTAGCAAGGTCCCGTGTTATATAAAACAAAAGAATGAACTTAGCAGTGACACAGGTGTGCTTAATCTATCATCGGCTTTGAAGGAAGAGGTAATATTTTTCGTCTTTTTGCCTTGGGTGCAGGGAAACAAAAGAAGAGTATCAAAAAGCGGGTTAACTAAGAAGCGACGTTACAATATGCAATGTATTTCTATATACTGTTTAAATTTTACGCAGAAATTTTACAATACAAGGCAAGCAGAAAAACCGTTTAAATTATTAACATTTTTTTAAAAAAAAATTAGCAGGATGTGCAGTTTTCTCTGAAAGTATTTTCAACAAGAAATATTTTTTAATAGTAAATAAATAAACTCTAGTTTTGAAAGTATTCGGTAGTGAGTGTGTGCTTAGAGAAGAAATCATCTTCTTAAAGTATATCTCTTGATATTACTTTTAGGGAATTCTATTTTTCCGTATCATTATTTTTTTGCATCGTTTATTTTTAAAGTTCATGTTAACCTTTTGCCTTTCCTTTATTTCGCATTTATTTTATTTAAACAGTGTTACATAAAATATTTGATCATATATAAATCAAAGATGGATCGCGTAAAATATAGATAAAAAATGTCTCAAATTAATAGATGTTGGTGATGAATATTGCTGACTTAAAAATTGTAAAAAATATTTCCCATTAATACAAAGTTTTAAAAAATCATAAGCATTCGTTCTAAGAAGTATAGGATTTTTCGTGAGTTCGGTCGAGGTTCATTTGATTTGATTTTTGAAATGAAAACTTCTTTAAGCACGTTTTTGTGCTGAGAATCAATATAAATAATATAAATAAATCATATATATCACGCTTGGGTCGGCTACCTTGAATAGTGTTTACTCGGCTCCAGTTGGCATCAGCCTCATTTGGAAGGATTTAGACATGATTAATATAAGTTAATAATGATATTATAATAAATAATACGTACCATAGTTTACTATTTATTAGTAGTTAACTAATTTTGAAATCGAAAATTTTGAGGCATGCTTTTTTTAAGCAAAAACTTCATGCCCACTTTTTCTCGTGAAATTTTATTTTTTTTTATTTCGTGTGTTCTGTCCTTAATAATTCGTAACCTTATTATTAATTGTTATTTCATTCATCCGCAGTTATTTATCAATCGAATCATGGATGCTACACACACATATTCATATCATTAGTTAATTATTCACATTTACAACAACGCAACAATAACATAGAATCTCAAAATTATACTTAACATTTATATATGCGTGCGACACAAATTGCTCATTTCTTTTATCAAAGGTGGGGACTGTACAGATAACTTTATTCAAGTTTTTTCATTGAAACTGACTAAAGTGTATTTAGTTAATTTATCATTTTATTTAGTAGAAAACTGAGTACAAAAGCGATTTTTCATGAACAGATTGCGGGTTGAGGTCTCCGAAACTACCAGACGACAGCAGAGGAGCTGGAGCAAGATCCACAGCTTCCAGTAGCAGAAGAGGAGTATTATCCAGATTGGGTAAAAGAGACGTTCAATCACATTCAAGTAAGTCACAACAACTCATATCGATTGTTACCTTCTCTTTACTAACTTGATGTTGTTTGGTTAAAATAGACATTTAAAACTTTCATCATCAAATATTTGAATCGTAACGGGCTAAACTCATGAGAGTCACATGATAAATACAATCACGTGTTCTCCATTGAATTCAAAACAAACTGACATTAGGCTTGTACTTGTTGTGTTCCTTGTAAAATTTAGATACGATTTCATGTATAAATAAATTGGGTATAGATGTGTTTACATTTCGAAAATCTTCAGAAAGTGTTTCAAATTTTTTTAAAAAAAATTATAATACTACGTGCACTTTACTTATCTAAATATGTTGTTGTTTCTAATCCCAGATTGTCTAGCAATGCTAGACAATCTCCATAAATCCAAAAATATCAAGAAAGTCAAAAAACAGAATAGGGTCCAGAAGGACCTCGTCCTTTTTGAAACCCAGATGTGGGCAGGAGGGACGAGCTCAGAATAACACAAGTGGCACGCCGGAAATATCTTTTCACCCTGGCGAAGAGTGAGAGCTTTTATATGTGTGTGTGGGGCCGCTCACAAAGGGCGAGAAGGCAGTCTGACATTTTCTAGGTATAAGCTTGAATGAACCTCCTGGATTTCTTCCGAAGTACCAAGAATGACTAGGAGGAGTTCTTCCAAGATGATTGAGTTCAATCTTCTTAAGAGAAGATAATTCACAGAATGTAAGATACCCAGTAAGGCTCACCTCCCCTTCAGCCGCAGTCCTGCCTACGAAATCGGATTTCTCATTACCATCAATCCCCACGAGGGATGGGACCCACTAAAAATGTACGCGATGATTAGAAGAAATCCGATTAAGAAGATTAAGGGCATCAAGGCAGTTTGGGGCCATATGGATGTCTAATTGGAAAGATGTTGTATGGAAGCATGGCTGTCAGTCAGAATCCAAACGTCTTGAAACTGAACCTACCTCGGTTTCACATGCGTACTGCAAACCCCTTCCGATAGCTATAAGCTCCGATTTAAAAACTGAGCAAAAATTTGGATTTTTGATCTTAATGTCCATGACTCTGGTAGGAGTAAGGATGTGTACTCCACTACCAGGTATTCCCCGATCACCTCTGTGTAGATTAGTATAGATCTGTAAAGATGTCTGGAGGATACAGTTTATTGTTTCAGAAGAATATTTGATCACATAGTGTGTGTGTGTGTGTGTGTTTAACAACTTTAGATAGAAGTTATTCATGGAAATGAAGATGGAATCTAAATGTGTTAGTATTGGTGACAAATATTTGCTTTTTAAATAGAAAAGCAAACATTGCCAACAATGAAGCGCATGAATTGTTTAGCTGTATACCAGTGATTGTATTTATCGTGTGACTGTGACATGAATTTAGGAAATGATTGGCTGGAAACACGTAATTGGCATTATCACGTGACTATGACATCACATGAATTTAGCTCATTGTTGATGAGATATAATTAAATAAGTTAAATGAAACAATATTACTAAGAATAGGTTATTCGCTAACAGATTTGATTCATTTTTTCTTTCTTTATCTTGTTCTAGTGATTCTTTTCATTATCTACTTGTATTACTTTTTAGGTATCCGACTACGTTCGGAACCGCGATTTTGCAAAAGCGTACAAACGGATATTTTTTTAATATTTTGGGTCACTTTTAGATTAGAATACACGCATAAAATGGTCTTAAGAATGTTATTACAGTTAAAAAGGATTTAAATGCACAGTATTTTGGCACGAAAATTAACATAGAATTATTTATTTTCCAAACATTCTTCTTTTTTGAAAAATGCTTTTGTATTAATAACGTTTTTCCTATATGTTGCTCGGACCTCTGTACAGAGCCTGAACTACGATTTTTGAAACATATGTTAGCAGATCCATATTTTAATCCATCACATTGGAGAAATTTTCACAAAAAACACACCGATAATTATTTCAATTGGTAGTAACTCTGGAAATAATGTGAATTTTTAAAAAATCCTAGTTCAGGCTCTCTAGAAAAGTCAGTTATTTATAAGAAAAATATTATTATTATAGAAGCGTTTTTTATAAAAGGAGAATGTTTTGAAAATATATAATTTCAAGTTCATTTTTTGCAAAAATACTGCATTTAAATAATTTTCAACACGTTTTTACAAGTTTCACTTGTATGTAATGGAATCTTGAACTCGATTTTTACCCACTTTAAAAGGTCAGATGAATTCGAAATTTCGCACACTTGTCAAGGACCAATGACAATACAATAATTTCATAATTTTGTTTCATTGCTCTGATCAGGATTTTAATAATTAAGATTTTTAAGGATTTACGAAATTTGGCGACTAATTCATTATAGCGTTTCTAGATCTGGCAAATAATTGCATACATCATGTTAGATTCGGCGACTAATTTCATATCCCATTTCTAGATTTGGCGACTAATTCCAGATTTAGCAACTAAAAGATTAATGTGCAACCCTAAAACCGCAAAATAGGCTTCTGGTTAATAAAAAATAAAACCAAAAAAAGTGTTCTTTTTGTGAAAAAGGTAGGGTGGGTGGGTGCTTAGTTTTTCTGAAAATGGAAATAAATTATTTTTATTCACATGCACGAGTCTTTTTTTTAATGTTCTAACTGCTAAATATTTTTTATTTTTATAAAGCGATATGTTTAGAAGTGATGATACGAATTAACATTATAGAAATACGTTTAAAAGATGATAAATTTATGTTCTAACTGCTAAATATTTTTTATTTTGATAAAGCAATATGTTTTGAAGTGATGATACGAATTAACATTATAGCAATGTGTTTAAAATTCCAGCGGCCACATAATTCTGGCCCCACATATCAAACGCAAGGGTTAGTTCAACAAAGAATAAATGATAGTTTTAAAAACTAAAAAAAACAGACTTTTATTGTAGATCGCACTAAAACAATGAAGAATAAGTTATAGTTTAAAAAAAAACCCTTAAAAAACACGCTTTCATAGTGTGTGAATCGAGCTAAAAAGTAAAAAAAATAATTCTTAATATGAGAATAAAATGATTAACGAGATAATTAATGTCATTGTGGTTAAAGCGTGGGGTGTGCTTTGTACTACATTTTTACACTAACTTAGCATTTCGGAATAGAACTAGTTAGAAATTATAACAATTAATATGGAGCATCCCACGCCTTTATAACACACACACACACACACACACACACACACACACACACACACACACACACACACACACACACACACACACACACACACACACACACACACACACACACACACACACACACACACACACACACACACACACACACACACACACACACACACACACACACACACACACACACACACACACACAATGACATTAATTTTCTCGTAAATCATTTTATTCTTATATTAAGAATTATTTTTTTACTTTTTAGTTCGATTCAAACACTATAAAAGCGTGTTTTATAGTTTATTTTTGAAAAATAAACTAAAAAATTTATTTATTATAATAATATTCTTAAAACAATTTTATGCGTGTATTCCAATCTAAATGATACAATATTAAAACAAAATTTTACTTTGTACACTTTTGCAAAATCACGGTTCCGAACGCAGTCAGATACCTTAAAAATAATAACATAGTTTTGAATTTCCTACCTCCATGTCCTCTATAAAAGCATTGAAGCAAATATGCCGTGTAAGATCAGTATAGCCATAAAAGCCATGGTCTCTCATGACATATTTTACAGGATAACTTCCACGTAACTGTAGTGTTTTGTAAATATAACTGCACACACACATATTTTTCATACTTCGCATGCATTTAATAATAAGAATATTTATAGTTTTATGCAAGATACACTGGTGATTAAATGTTAAGAAAAGATGGAAAGCTGAAAAAATGAAAGGTTTAAATGAAACAGAAAAGTCTGGTGTTGCGCCCGATATGCTGACCAATGCCTGTGAAATTTTTGTTAGTGACTTAATAAGACGACGAGAGTAGCTATTGGAAGTGTTGCAAGTAAAACAATGTGCATTCGAGATTCTGGCTGCTTGTGTAATAAAAGAGCTTCTACGTATTTCAGAGGTATTGATTATGACTCAAAGACAAAACCATTTCGTTTAAAAAAGCAGAATCTTTAGAAAGCCAAAAGTGGACAGTTACAGATAAAAATGTCTAGTATCGTAAATATTGCACAGTAATAACTCCAAATAGTGGAAATGGGTCCTAACCATTAGGAGTTTTATCGAAAAGTTATAACAGGACAAGTGAGAGTAATAAAAAATAGAGAAGACTGATTGGTGTTCGCAGTTGCGCGACTTAAGGACAGCTGTCCTCGGAGTCGTTGTAATCACTGCTCCTTTAAACGTAAAAGGGGGAGTAGAGTGCGTGTCAAGCGTCTGTCTAACTATTTACGCACCATTGATTTGTAGGTGCCCACGCAAGATGGGATGTGCTCCATTGAAGCACGTTTCAGCCTCTGCAGAGGGATTTTTTGTCACAACATCACCTGGAGAGACAGCGTGGAACACGTTATTATCCTCATAACATCACAGAATGAGATCAAGGTGTCCTATATTATTGACTATAAAAATATGCTTTAGGCTCTTTAGTGTATATTACACTGCTGGCCATTAAAATTGAAACAGCATTACGCAGGTATTCGCATATTGTGCAGGCATAGTTCTGTTAGATGCACGGACCCTCACATTTTTGGAAGAAGTTAGGAAAATAGAACAAGGAACGAAGATGAGATTCTGAAAGATTTTCGTTTTATCCGAGAGTAAGGTCCACAACAAAACGCCACACCAATCTTAATTGGTAAAAGAATATCTTAAAAGTAAAGAAATCAAGCGCACGTGTGTGTGATCCACAGATTAAGATGTAAGCAAGATCCCAAGGCTTAAATCTGATTAAGCATGTTTTTTAATGTATGAACCACTTATTTGAAATAAAATTTGTGTGCAACTTACTAAAAGAGCAATCGAAATGGCACCAATAAGTGCTTGGAAAACGATGGATGTATCGTAAGCAAATTTTCAAATAAAGTAAATGGCATCAAACAGAAATTCCTTTTTATGCATACATAATAAGCTCAGGCAGAAACATTTTGAAATTCACTGTAAATAGAAAGGCCATTTCAGATCTTCAAGGGAGTGAACTCTCCTTGAAAAACAAAGATAAACATTTTTCAAAAAGGCGATGGTTACCAAATTCGTCAACGTCCATTGTTCCTTCTTTTATCCATTCCTGAAATTGTAGTCTAAAAGCTAACAATTTGAAATTGTTGAAAAAAAAATGAATTTCGACAAATTCACAGCTTTTTCGTGAGAAATACGTTTCAACGAGTTTTAGAATAGGAGAAATCCATTCGTGACGTTTGAGGTAAGTAACGGTAGCGTGGGATTGATCAATTTATAAACTTTTAGTTTATTTACGTCACAGCTATTATTTACAGATTAGAGTTGAAATGATGTGGTTTGTGAGAGAGGAATTCTCTTTCGGCGTCCGCTCACTTCGAAGGTTTCAAATAATCTCCCCCTCTCTTTGCTTCGGGGGTCAGCGAGCGGCTTCTTTAGCTTCAAGTCGACGGGAAAAAGGGCCCCTCGTGTTGCCAAAGATTGCGGGGTTATCGAAGGTGGCACTAAGCAATAATTTAAAGTTCCACAGGTGTCTTTGCACGTGTAGTGATTATTTACACAAAGAAGCCGGGGCCGTGGGTAGCCTAGTGGTTAGAGCATCGTCCTCCAGACCGGAAGTCCTGGGTTCGGTCATCAAATACCCTCCGAATACACACGGAGTACGTGCTCGTTAAATCAGTGGGTCTGAAAGTTTTGTGGACTGTATCACGAGTGCAGGGGACTGGAGAATATTTCCCTCCCCTTCAGTTCCATGCCAAAAATGTGGAGGTGGAGGTGGAGATAGAAGGTATCGCTATCTATCATCCCTTTGGCGAATTTCGCCCAGCTAATTCGTACTGTCACATGTATGGTGCTCAAGGCACAGGCGTACATCTAACCCCTTGCCTCGATCTGACTACGTCAGACAGGTGGCATTAGAAACAACAAAAAAACCGATTCACAGCTGTGTGGAGGGAATCGTTACACTCTTCTTATATCGTCACGCTTACTAGAATGATATAATGCTGTCGAAAGAAAGTAATACAAGGCGTCTAATTTTTCTATTACTTTTACAGCCGTTTGTTGTAAATTACATTGCATTGCAATTAAATTTCATGTTCATTCCAATAAGTTTATTCAAATTCCTATAAAATTTAATAAGTCATGTTTAATTTCCCTTACACAAACCCGTGTTTCTACTTTACGCAGGAGTGAAGCGACTGTTTGATGTGGCTCGCCCCATCATCGTGGGAGGAAATAACGCTAAACCGAATTCTTGGCCATGGATGGTAAGAAAAAACTGTTTCATCACTTCTATTGCCTGAAAATAAACCTTTTCCAATCTTTTCTTGATGCACTTAATTCTTAATATGTGTGGAAACCTTCCAGTAGTCTTAATATACTCTTTAATACAAACATAAAAACAATGTTTAATAATTTTTCCTTCCTCTGTAAACCATATTATTTAACCTTCCACCCCTTCTGTAAATCATATATTTATTTGATCAAAAGCTACACAAATAAAAATTTAGTTGCGCGATTTTGATTATTATTTTTATAATTTGTTTATCTTTAAAGACTTTGATGCGACCGAAATTCCAAAAATAATATGAATTTAAATAAAGATGAATGAATAATATCGTAACGATGGTGTGGTGCCACCATTCATTTACCACTAACTTTAGATTAGGAATCAATTTACATACTGCTTAGCATAGCCGGCTCGGCTGAGTCTCAATTCACTGAGCTTGCGGCTTAGCACACTGTAGTTGGTGACTCCTAAGCGTAAAACAATGATTATAATGCTGCACATTTCAGGGATATTACATCCATTAATTAGGGCACAGAAGTTATACTATAGGAATCTATGCATATTGTAATCACTCTCGTTTAGTTTTTGAAATATATTTAAAGTAAGTTTATATACCATAAAATTCTTTCAATGAGGTAATCTTAAAACATTTCTTGATGTTTTTTTTCTCCATCCAAGCAAGGGAGGTCATTGATATTTGTGGCTCAGAAATTTTTATTTATAAATATGATGCTGATCTATTTTTTTAGCATTGAGACTAGATGTCTAAGAATTGAGTACATCGTAGTCTTATTATAAATAAATCCGAATTTTTCAACCAACTAAGAAATTCACAATTCCACTGCTAGTTTATATAATCACAAAAAAGTTTTTAAAATAAACGTAAACTTCAGGGTGCACCAAAAGTCTTGCCCTAATTATAAAAATTTCTTACAAAATAACCATTACATTAATATAATAATGTAACTTTTATATCATTGGATGGTTCAGCTTTTGTAGTTTTTTTGTGCTGTTAATAACGCGATAGCTCTTTAAAGAATGACCCAGGTAGACATTTGTAAGGAAGATACATTTTTTTTTTCAGAAATGGAGTCAATTTAAGAGAAAGGCCAATGTGTGATTTGGTTTCACGAAACGAAATCATCGATTAATGTTCAGATTAAATTTCGCCGTTGTTATGGAAGCACACCTCCTGATGCAAAATCATTAATGCGATGTCATAAAATGTTTTTTTTTTAAAAAAAAGACAGCGTGTTAAGGATCTTTTCAGAAATGGTGGGCTTAGTGTGTGACTTATCTATACGCGTTTTTCCAACTAATCCTCTTGGGAAATCTTTGGGTTATCAATTCGCGTTATTCCCAGCCAACCCTTCGGAAGAAGAGAATAATGATATGTAAATTAACTTACTATAAAAAGGTGAGGTTTTCTAGCTTGAGAGAGAGAAGGAGAGAAGATATACTCGAGGCAGGTGAGATTTCTACTGAAGGTGTAATATTAGAATTATAATGATTTGATTCTTATTAGGAGGAAACTTTAAAGTGACGATTGTTCACAAAGATTGATTTGATATTAGATTAAATCGGATGATATATTTGATTCATTATTAAGACAAGGATGAAATTTGATATTCTCTTTAATTGTTAGCGTTTTACCGTCGTTGTTCCCCTTTCACGGTTAACATTGAGACATTCTCTTACTATTCTTAGTTAAAATTTTGTCTGTTCTTTGTGTGAAAATAAAGATTAATGGGATCATGTCGAGTGTTCCCCCCACACACATCTGTGTTCCCGAGAAAGAGGCGCGAGCCTCTTACAAGTGTGAGCGAAGCAATTATTGAACACATTCAGCAATCGAAAACAACTAAATCAAGTGAAGTATCTCATGAACTTTATTGCCAGCAAGTTTGGTAAGAATTCTTTATAAAACGCTTAAATTTCAGGCCTATAAAGTGCAAGACAGGATTAAGAACACTTGGGAGGAGCTGAAATGCTACTTAGATATTCTCTGAGCTATCAAGAGGGCACACATTAAAATTTACAAAGGCAAATGATCTTACATAAATTCATAATAGTACTTACCACATATCCAAATAAATATGTGTCTAATTACAATAATTTCAGCATAATAAATATTTATAACCAGGACAAGTCTTTCGATTCATTCTGTACTTTTGTAACTTTTATATTCAAATAAAAAATTTAATTTTAAAAAAAAGTTTCATTAGATAATTGCTTGGCGATTGGAATAGGGGAAATGTTTAGGAATCATCAAACTGCTAAAAACACTGATTAATTGCTCCCATCTAATAATCCATTGAAATGTTCATTGTACCAGGTGGCTCTTTTCAAGACCTCTGTCCCCGGCGGTCCGAAGCGTTTCTTGTGTGGAGCTTCTCTCATCAGTCGCCAGTATGTCGTCACCGCTGCCCACTGTTTCGACAGTGAAAGGGGGAACATGTAAGGATGCAATGTCCACTTATTAGTTAAAATACTCTAATGTCCTAATTACTTAAATACTCTTATGTCCACTTATTAGTTAAAATACTAAAAGAAGAAACACAAAAAGTGTCTTTTAATGTAAAACCAGAGAATTAGGTGACCCCTGGAATATAAAGGAAAAAAGCATGTGAAAAAGTGGATGAAAGAACTGAAAATATCATAAAAGAATTCGAAACATCGAACAATTTAGAAAAATGTCTAAAATTTTTAAGTTTTGTAATTAGGGGAGACTAAATCCAATGGTAAATGACATTTATACCTTTATAATAAATGTTAGTTAGTATTTATTTACTTGTATTTATTTTTCTTTTATTTACTTACATTTATTTTTCTTTTATTTATTTGTATTTATTTTTCTTTTATTTAATTGTATTTATTTTTCTTTTACTTACTTGTATCTGTTTTATTTACTTTAGTCCTAGTATTTATCTTTACTTACATTAATGAAACTAATTAATTTTATGGTAATTGCACTTGTTCTAATATTTATTTGACTCTAAAATATGAATCCCTGAAATTTATCCATACCTTTCATTATACTGTTTTTTACTTACTATTAATTTTTAAATATTTCTCTAAAAGATTTTATTTTTATTACATTTCGCTTGTTTAAAATGCATTCACACATAACATGTTAACAATTTAATATAAATAATTAAATTTGATTGTCAAAAATGTATTTATCCTTGTAATTCGATAATCGAGTGTAAAAACAGAAAATCGATAAAAAAAATCCGTTATTTCACGTGAAAGAGATTTGTCACTTAAAGTACTGTTTTAAGTTGTATTTGTGATTTTTAAAAGTATTTATTTCCTTATTTATCTGCAACCTTAATCTGTTCTAAGATGCGGGGAAAATGTGTCCGCTCAAACCACTAAATGTTATGTGTCCGCAAATACCACGTCTGCAACTACCACGCAACCGCCTTATGGTAATTAATAATCTTACTGTATTTTTTATCCGTTAATACAATTTATAATCTTTTCTTAAAATATTCTTAAGAATTATCTTTTTTTAATAAACTCAATTTTTTGCTACAAATAATTTTCTAAATTCATTAGCCTGAAATAAAGCTTCCAAATCTTCACGAAAGTTAAACATTTTTGAACTTGTTAAAGTTCTCACAAATTGAGTTTTCTACCATCTCCTATACATTTATTACATTCCCGACGAAAGAAAAAGTTTTGTAAAGAAAATACTGCTCTGTTATTTTACATTTTAAGCGGCAACTGATACATATTTTTTTGTCTATTGTCTGATCAATCCCTCCTAAGTAAATTATACCTCATGTCAAGAATTACCTATTTCTCAAACTTTTAATATCTTTCGCTTTCTAGAGATGCCACCCAGTTCAGTATTGTGGTCGGGTCCCACACTACCAAAGACGGGACCGAGTACCTCGTGGAGAATCTCCTCATTCACCCTGGCTATCAGCCCCGCCAGTACTACAATGACCTCTGTCTCATGAAGATCGACGGGCTGGTCAAGCTCACCAACAACACGTATCCGGTGTGTTTGCCGTCCGACGGCTTGCGAGACAAAATAATCCCGGGTGAAAAAGACGCCACCGTCACCGGGTGGGGTGATACTACCTTCGGTAAGCACTTGACTTTCTTCATGTAATGTAAGTTGAAATAATGAGAAAAGTTACAGATAACAAAATTTATAATGTACACATTTTTACTTAAAATCATATGAACTTGATGAGTTGAAAGTGCAAGAAAGAAAAATTAATTCCTTTCTGCGTGCTTTTTGATTAGCTCTGTCCATTCATTTGTCCACATGTTCTAGTGGAGCGAAACCATTCCCAATGCCATGAAGACGGACAGGTGATGTGATACACGCACCATTTTGTGCTGTATCTTTTTCCTCTCATAAGATTCCTCTCCGACTGATTTTTTACACTAAATCTTACTTTACTTGAAGCTGGAACAAAGTAATGTCGATGCAGTTCAACGCTGTATTTCTATTCAAACTTCGATCTGCAATATTACGGTATTAGATCGACACCATCAGTATACTAAAGGCATAGAAATGACAGAAAGCTATACAAATGTTACTAAAACAAACCTCTCATCATTTAGAACCATTGACAAATGAACAGAATGATATCTTGATTGCACCTGATTCTCCAGACTTCCACACCACGCTAACGTGAGGATTTGAGCCTTGATATATATTTGGTTACAAGTACAACAATAAACACGACTTTGCATTTTGGTTTTTAAATCAAAACATGACTCTTATGTTTTGATTTGTACATCCCCGGCCAATGAGCTTTCAGTTTTATCACAACTACGAAATCGAACTGAAATATTTCTTCTATCATTCTTATATGCGAATGTGAACTGAAGTATTTCTGAATCGCTCAATATTAAAATTCCTTTTACAGGAACTTTAATATTGAGAAAAAATTAAATTTAAAAGAACTTGTAGGGAGAAGGAAATAATGTTCAACACTCAGCACAATTTAATTGTTTTGCTTCTCCCGAAAACAAATCTTTACCAAAATTATAAACGAGAAAGTATGTATGGATGTTTGTTACTCTTTCACGCAAAAACAACTGAATGGATTTTAATGAATCGTTACAATAGAACACGCTTATACATCAGAGTAACACATAGGCTATATTATATAAAGATATTGTGTGAAGTGTCTCCAAAATATAACGAAAATTGTCAAGGAAGTAGGAAAAACTTCTGCCATCTGCAAGCTATTCAGGCGTGCTCTGCAAGAAAAGCCCGCGACAGCATATATCTATCTTTTATGTGTGAAGCACAGCTTTCCCTTTTTGTTTTGTCTACGTCAGGCGCACGCTTCTAATTTATTGCTTTGATCAGTGTAATCACTATTTTTTTCAAAACAAAAAGGAAGTCCTCTTAGTACTTCATGCATGAATCGCATAAAGGTTTGTGGTACATTCACAAGGCCAAAACACAAATGGGTATATTCGTAAATACCCCATAGAGTTGTTACAGCTGTCTCTGCCTGTAATCACCAACAGGTCTAACTGTAGAGTCAGATTTGGGCACAACATGAAGAGGAGAACTCCAGGGACTTTTGGAAGGTCTAATAATAATGCCTTGAGCAAGAAGAAATTCAAATTCTACCTTCACTGCATCATACAGTTTAGGGTGTAGCCTTCTAGGCCTGGCAGTGATTGGTGTGGGCCAGTAGTAATAATATGGTGGACTGTGCCATGTGATGCTGATTTGGAAATTAAAGAAGGGTTGCTGAGGTCTGGATATTCCGATAAGATGTTTTTAAAACTAATGTTTGCATCTACAGTGAGGATTGAGGGCTGTACAATATTTGAAAAAACACAAGGAGTGAAAAGAGAAGTATCCATATCCATCAACCTTTTTTTTTCTTAAGGTCAATTAAAAAGTTGAAGTGCTTTAGAAAATCAGCACCAATTATAGGAGATGATACATTAGCAATTATGAAAGTCCAGATAAAAGGTCGCCTCAGACACAGGTTCAGTTCTTTACGGACCATACCATAGGCTGGAATTTTGGTATTATTAGCAGCAAATAAGAAGTTAGACTGAGGTGATTTATTCATAGTTGGAGAAGGTGGGATGACATAGATTTCACTTCCAGAGTCTATGAGGAATTTCTGGTCTGGCCAGACTTGCGGTCTAATAAAAATAACCGGCTGGTATGTTGCGAGGGCTCTGCCATTCCAGCTATGACAGAGCTTACTCGTTTTTTTGTACAAATGCACAAGGTGAAACACACTTGCGGGCCTGCTCTTTATAACGGCGATGATAGTAGCAGATGCCACTTCCTCTATTGACACTCTTAGAGCGTGAATGTGATCTCCGACGGTCAGAACTATATCGTTGGTGGCGAGAGGAATTGCGCTCTCTTGTCAGTTCAGCAACTTGTAGAGACAGCTCTTGGATCTGCTTGGCGAGAGAGTCCCTGGTTGGCTGAGCACTGCATGAAGATGACTGGGATGGTGGAGGAACAGTTGTGGTAGCACAGATAGTTGAGGACGCACCAACAACCTCAGAAACCTTATCAGCGATGATAGCCAGTTTATCCAAAGGATCTGAGCATGCAAACAAAACAGTCTGGATATGTGGGGGCATTCTTTGAAGCCACAAACTTTGCAGAAAGTCATCCTGGTGTTGGTCATTAGACAGCTCTTTCATTTTTCGCAACAGGTGGCTGGGCTTCTCATCTCCTAGCTGAAGGTCAGTAAGCAGTTTCTTAATTTTTTGAGTCTCCGAGTCGCTAAATTGGGTGATGAGCCGCTGCGAGAGAGTGTGATATTTATCACTGTTCGGAGGGCTCAACACAATGTCCGACACGTAGGAGAGAGTTTCAGCATCCAGGTTCGCAACCAAAGCAGAATACTTAGTATCATCACTGGAGATACCACTGAATGTGAATGCATGGTCGCATTGCGCAATCCATAGACGAACGTTCGATTTCCAAAACGGTGGCAGCCGCAACGCAATACGAGCGACTTCAACGGTTTCACTAGTCATATTGTTGAATAAGCAGGGAGCGAAACGAATCTCCGAGCAGATGCTTCAAGTGGCCTTGAGGAGAAAGAGAAAAAAAATCTTTCGCTACGTACTGATCATCCGTAGTAGAAGAATTTGTATTGCATTCGCCAGTAGAACAGAATAGCTTACGTGTTTTTAAGTCCAAAAGGGGTCACCACTGCCGCGTGGCGTGGTTAGACATTCTTCACTACAACACGGTTGAATGAAATAACAATAAATTTTTATTAACTTTAAAGATAAAAGATTAAATGAGCAATTAAGAGGTAAGCTTACAAAAAACTACAACACATGGTAAACCAGGCACGCTACAAGAATAGATCAATTCAGTTCAGTTTTGGAGTCGTTTTGTTGAGCTGTAAGGTCGCTGCAGATACAATTGGAATTAACCGACCAGCTGGTAACGCGTTTTTATAATTATTAATTTGGCACATATGGCATGTAGAGACATATTGATTAATAAATTTTCTCATATACAGGAAATAACAAACATCTCTTATTTTATCATAAGTTTTAAGACGTCCCAAACGACCTGCTAATGGCTTGTCGTGCAATTCTCTCATTATTTCATTCCTTAAATATTTTGGAATGTATACTCGCATTTCTCTTAATGACGTTGCATATTTCGCATAAAATAATAAGCCTTCAATTAAACGAAAATCTCGGGACCATTCTCACATATTGTCGCATTAACTGAGCTATCTTCTGGGTTTTCCAGATATCTATAGATATGACCTAATTCTGGGTCCGTTCTTTGTTGTTCTATCAACTGTTCTCGTGACGAAAGTACCAAATCCCTGATTATTGCACAATTAACTTTCTCTCCTATTATACTTTCAACCGGATTTTTATCTGAAACATTAGCCACAACATTTAACTTCGTTTCTGACACATCAACGCGCAAATTCCTTTCATCAACCTTAATATCTTCAAACTGCGAATCTTGAATCGCCAACGATTTCTGATCAAAGTCTAAAATAATCTTTGATCCACCTATGAAATCTATTCCATGAACACATGGGTATTCCAAATCTGCCAACACATGGAACAACCAAGGTTTTTCAAACTCCCTTATTCGAATATTTAATTCCACAATTCCAATTATTTGACATTTAGCTCCCTGGTGCTGTGATCACCTGAGTACTCGATTTCTTTACTTGCTTAAAAAAAATATTTTCGGTATGTCTCTTCCGATATAAATGATTTCTCCGCTCCAGTGTCCCATAACGCTTTCGTAAAAGTCTCGTTTATTAAAATAGGAACATATGGAAGTTCCACCGGAGACATGCATATTGCTGAAAATTTAACCGGTAACTCATTTATCGACTGCGTCTGATCACCTTTAACATCACTCACTTTCAAAACATTTAATCGTCCCATTTGTCTTGTATCGCCTCGATTAAAATTTTCACTCGAACCCCTATTTCTTTGGTCCCCTCTACTAAAATCGTCCTTTTGACCTCGATTTCTAAATTGATATCCCCTATTGTTAAATCTTCGATCATCGTTTTGAAACCTATTCCTGCTCTCGAACCACTGATTTCCTTGACGGTTATTCTCTTAGTTACCCCTATAATCATTTCTGCCATTATTCGGTCTACGCACCACTTCAGAATTTCTCCAATTTCCTCGATTATTACCAACATTAGACAGCCTACGCTCAATCCAACCTTGTCCTTCCACATTATCCCTATTTCTCGAACCCCGTATTGCCTTGCCTGAATATCTTTCCTTTAAACTTAGCTAAGACCTCCAACAATTGGACCGTGTTTTGTGGGTTACGCACTTCTACATAATCTTGGACTTGTGGTTCAAGTCTAACAAAAATATGATCTACAAGGGCTTTCTCTGACATCCCCAGTTCTAATTTTTTGTGTGTTTTTAATAAATCGTAAACAAAATCCGTCGGCTCCTGGCTCTGTCTCTGCTGCGACGGGTAAAAACGTGTCTCTAAATCTTTTCCTATTTTGGATGGCAGGGAATGCCTTCGACAATGCTGCTTTCAGCTGCGTGAATTTCGTGGCGGTATTTTGCACTAATTCTGATCCGAATATTTGGTATCAATCTAGGGCTCTCCCCAGGAGATGACCTTTTAAATAAGCACTCGATAAATCACTGGGTATCTCAAGTAATTTGATTTGATTGTCAATACCCTCCAAAAAATTCGGTGACGTTCTCAGACCCAGAAAAGTACATTTCAGGCAAAACATTAAACTTTCTCACGTTTCTCATCTCGGGGTCATATAGATTAAACCGAGTTGGGCTCCGAGTGCTGTTCCTCCCCTTGGAAGAACATCTCTCGAAGTATCAGCGTGAGCGAGAGGCGTAGGGTTAACGAAAGAACTAGGATCAAACATTAATTTAAAATGACTTTATTAAAATATTCAACTTAAACCTTTAACAAATTAAAATATAATAATTAATATGAGAGAATCTACTATGGTAAAATACACAACACACACAATATGTATATATTTATAATAAGACTTAATCTAATTCAGACCACTATCAATAAACGAACCGCCTAATCTCCGATTCTAATATTAAATAATCAATCCTACCTTATTACAGCTTGGAGCAACGATCAATCTTGTCTTTGTATGCACTGGTGTGCAACTTGGCTGTTTCCTATGTTCGATCACTAATAACTTTTATTCACGTCACGCAAAACTCATTCAGACTTGAACCACGAACTGTAATAACCATCAACTGGCACAAACTAACTTCAATTGTCAAACATTACCTTACATTGCCATCCGCTTACTCTAAGTTCCGATATTTAAACGTTTGTTCATTTGCATCTTTTATTCACACTTCACTTCCTGGATTTGGTTGGAAAAGAGTTGCCATTAATTCTGGCCCAAAGGACATGTTAAAGAAAAGACGCGTGAGACGTCACAAGATTGTTTATTGAAGTTTATAGCATGTTTCAATAAAACCTGGAAAATATCAACTTGAATGAATTATTGAATGACACCCACACACAATACCAGTATCTACTGCCATTTTACATCACTATGTCCAAGAAATCGACCATTACGACAGTGGATTTTTGATTGTCAGGGTTATCACGTTCGAGCGACGCACACACCTTCATGTGCAGTTGGCACTGATTTTATTTTAATGGATGACAACGCGAGGCGCATAGAGATATGGTTTGGTATTTGGTCGACGAATTTCCGGAAAGTGAGGATATTCGCCGAATGGATTGGCCAGTTAGATCTCCAGACCTCTTCTGCATAGATCATGCCAGGGACGCTGTGGGGAGGGCAATTAAATACCCCCTCCTTGAGAACCATCCAAGGCCTGAAAACAGAGTGCATGAGCGACCCGACTAGTTTGGTCCCGTATTAGGACCATACGAGTTGGGTTTATCCATTGGGCGCTTGGGGCGGGCTCAGGATATGGTAGACTTAACCAGATTTTCTGGTTATAAATTTTGATCCTACAGTTCCAAGGGGGTCTTGTATATCTTCTGCACCCAGGGCCATAAAATAAATTTAAATCAGCACTGGACCATATCCCTTACTAACCTTTTTTTTTTTGGTCTATTCTGTCACTGCTGTTTCGGAAACCATAATAGTTTTTTCCACTCTAGCTATATTTCTCTTTTTTTGGTTTATAATGGTTCCATGTTTTTGGTTCTTTCGGTTTGTTCTGAAGATGTTTTAGGATTTATTAGTCTTTTCAATTTGTTTAATGCTATATATATTTATTTGTACGGTTGTTGTTCTTACTAATGCCACCTGATCAGCAACGGCCAGATCGAGGCCCATGAAATTCATCATGGCAAAGGGCTAAGGGACGCCTGTCGTTAGCCGCAGCTTTGAGCACTATACAGGTGACAGTACGATTTGGCTCGATTCCACCCCAATTTATAGGGAGAACACTCTGGTGGTGGTCAGGGGCTTCCCACCTCTATTCCCCTTCTACCAACCTCACGAGAGGACTTGCGGCTCGACGGCTATTTAGAGTACTATAAATACCGCGCAGACACTATACATTCACAAAAATCAATATCTTCTCCAGGATTCGAACCCAGTCCCTACGGCACAGCAGTCAGCGTCGCTAACCACTCTACCGGATGGGCGACTATTTGTACGGTTACAAAGATCTTTCTTTTAAAATCAGCCGCAGCTATGAACCAGCAGTAGTTTCTAAAATGTTAATTTTTACTATAGAAGGCAATATATTTAATTGAAGGACATAAGTGTATAATAGAATAATTTTTTTCAAAAAAATTTTATCGGAGACAAAATAGAACCCGAACGTAGACTATTCTCGAAACCTTTTTTGTCTTTATCCAAGAATTTTATCAATAACAATTCTTTGAAAGGCGCCCAAGGAGCTTTTTTTGCATAAACATTTCGTGCATTGGTTGTGGAAACTAATGATGAAAGACTGTTTCTTTGACCTCGTAACGTTCGAAAACATTAATTACGTACATTTGGGCATGCTTTTATTCTGGAATAAATGCCTGGACCATTTTCAAACTCAAGATAAAAAAAACACCTTATCTTTTATGGTTTGTAATGATCCAAAAAATAGTAAATTATAAAAAAAAAATGCAAAATTACAGTAGTAGGTCATAAAATAAAACACTAAATGCATTTTACCAAGTTTTCAAATAACAGTCATGCTTTTTAGAATAAGTCAATGAAATATGAGCAGCTTTGCGAAAATACAATAATTTGAATTTCAAAGTATTAATTTATAAAAAAAAATATTTTAATGTGAAATATGTTTCTGAATGTATAGTAACCATAAAATAACAGATTCATGAGGCGTTTACAAAATCGTATAATTTAAGTATTGTTATGTATGTATAAACAATATTTGGCCCATCAGATGGAGAAAGTAGAATGAAAATACAGTGAATGGGGAATAATATTATTGCTATTATGAAGACAGTATGAAAATGGACTAGTATAAAAAATTCACTTTTTCTTTTGTAGAGTTATCAAGATAGTGCAATTTTTAAGCATCTGTTGTATTGAAACAACAATAACGTTAAAAACAGCCTAATTTTAATTTTAAACAAGTAATATAAAAAAAATTAAGTCAACTCCTACTTAGATCAACAAAGAAATATTTTATTTTAGCTACTTTTTATTAAATAGTTACAATTAACGTAAATATGTACATACATAGGACAGAATCAAAACATTAAGTGGTCATTAATTTATATTCATTATCATTTAAGTATTGTATTGTCATCCAAAACAATCGTGAATATAAAATTTCAGTTCAACTGAATGCTTTAAAATGCGAGGAAAAAAAACCATTTTTAAGATTTGACACAAGTCGTCAAAAGGGTCGCTAAGTCGCCAAAAATGTTGCCAACGTGGCTGTATTTGTAATTCTTTAAATAATTAGTTTTAATCAATTGATGTTTATTAATTATAATTAAATTATTGTATTGTCACCCAAAATAATCCTGAATATAAAATTTCAGCTCAATTGAGGGCTTTAAAATGTATTTTATTAACGATTGATAATTCCACCAAGATGAATAAATACACTGCTAGACAATTGCTAAGGACGGATCACAAATTGCTATGTAGCATAATATTAAGCGAGACATGAGGGCTAGTAGGATAAAATATAGTTGCCACACTGTTCAGACATGTTCAGACTGTAAAGAATATTTATTGTTCTGGAAAGTACAAAAGCTGTGAAACATCTGAAAGAAAAAAAAATGTTCATTTGATCTGCGTACAGAGAAATGGAACAATGCATCTAAAAGTCAGCAGGCACCTTAAAGAAAGGTATCAGTACGGGATATGTCCACCGTGGAGTGTGATGCAACATTCCACACGTCGTACCATACTTTGCACAACATTATCCAGCAGCTGTTGAGGCAATTTATTCCATTCCTCAGTGAGTGCACGGATGAGGGTGTTCTTGTTTGTCGGAGGATAGTTTCGACCAGCAACTTGCCTCCCCAAAGCATCCCACACATTTTCAATGGCCTTTAGATCTGGAGAACGCACTGGCCATACGAGACGTTGAATACCCTCGCTGTCTAGACAATCCTGAACAGCGAGTGTTCGATGACATGTTGCGTTGTCGTCCATAAAAACAAATTTATCACCGACAGCACCACGGAAAAGACGAACATGAGGAAGTAGAACTTCATCAATGTATCGTTGGCCCATCATAGTCCCATTCGCAACCCCATGTAGGCGCGTGCGGCCATTGATCATGATGCCGGCCCACACCATACTTCCTTTCGGATATCGGTCTTTTTCCTGGATATTTTCTGGACGATAAGCAGTACCACTCTCGTGCCAGATCAGTTGGCGTCTACAATCCGATGACAGACTGAACCTACTCTCATCTGAGAATAGTACGCATGCCCAGTCCTGTTCAGTCCAATTGTGATGCTCACGACACCATTGCAAACGGGCAGTACGGTGCTGTCTGGTCAATGGGACACACACAACAGGTCTGCGTGCGTATAGTTCTCCTCCCCTCAAACGTCTGGCAACAGTTTTTTGGGAGTTCTGCTTTCCTGAAGCAGCAAGAAACTGATTTGCCACCTACTGAGCTGTGGTGCGCCTGTTCCTTTTTGCTGATAGGACGAGATATCTGTCTTCTGCAGGCGTCGTACTTCTAACACGACCTCCCTCGTGCCGTCTACTACACATTCCAGTAGTTTTAAATGACTTCCACAGCCGTGAAACAACGCTGTGAGCGATGTCGAACTCCCTGGCAACATCTGTTATTTTTCGCCCTTCTTCGAGCTTTCCAATAATTCGGCTGCGCATAAAATCATCTATGTGATGTGGGGAAGACATGCCAAAAATTTTAAGTTCGTCTATTAAATCTTTCCTGTAAAACTTTGACTTGAAACAACAACTGTCCACACGCGTCAAAACCTTTAAAGCTCTTATGAACGCTATCACGTGATGAACAGACGAAAAAAAAAAAATTTGCATATATACTCATCTCTTCTTCTTACTAATATCCCGCACTTATTTTAATTTTCCACAATTTGCTTCCTTTCATTTTGTGGTTGCTATGGATGATAGTGTTATCCGTCCTTAGCAATTGTCCAGCAGTGTATATAGAGAGTGTGCGCTAATAGTAGGAATTGAAAAATAGGTACAATGTTAAAATTTATATATATATTTGAGCATTTGGATCTGCCTTGAAAATAAGGAAAAGCACCTTAGTGAGAAGTACAATCATCTGAATGACGGTTTTTTGTTCCAGCCTTTTATTCTTTTTCGTCAAAAACAATCATTTATTTTATACTGCTTTTACCATAAGACATTACTTTGAATAGGTGGGGTAAACAGCAAAGTCCTCCAGGAAGTTACTGTGCCGATCGTCCCTCTGAAGGACTGCAATGCCTCCTATTACAAAGTGGCCAAGGCCAACTTCCCTAAAGGAATAACGAACGTATTTATCTGCGCGGGATTACCGGAAGGGGGGAAAGATGCCTGTCAGGTGAGTACACTGTGAAGTGATCTTGTTAATGCACTAAGATACTAGTGAAATTCCACTTTATTATTTCGATCCAATATAAAGAGCTGTTGAAGTAAAAATTCTTCAATCATCTATTTATTTCTCATCAGTTAAAATTTTAAAGGTTCAGGGAAATAGCTTCTTCTTTCTTATCCCCCAGTTTTTGACGCAGTCAGATGAGATCATGGACTCTCAAGAAATCGATTACTATTAGAAAATTGTAATATATTTTATCTCTGGTGATGTCCATGAAATCTAAAAGATACTCGGCAGAAACCTCATGACTATGACAACTTTGCAGAGTTAATATTTTATTAGAACCAAAAATAAATAAATAAATTGTTGCAATGTCTCGTAATGGGCTCAGTTCATGACATCACATGATAAAGACAAACGTGTGCTCTCCATTGAATTCAAAACAAACATTAAACTTATAGTAATTGTTTTTCTATTTGTAAAACAGATAAAATTTCAAATTTGGATAAAGATATTTAAATGTTTGGAAAAAAAAATTCTTCAAAAAGATTTTTTATAATTAAAAAAAAGTCGTATTTTATGCTTATACTTTTAAATCAAATGCATTTTGTATACATATGTACTTTTTAAGAGAAAATTTCTGCAAAGAGCGAAACTTGGCAACATCGAAGCGAGTGAACTGATTAGCTGGAAACACAAGATAGTTTTTATCGTGTGACTATGTTTTTGAATTGATTGGCTAGAATCGCGTGGCTATCACTATCATGTGACTATGACGTCACATGAATTGAGCCCATTCTGAATTACTACCAAGAACCGAGAATGAGCACCCAACTAGATAGAGGGTAGCCAGAGCAATGCATCTGCATTTCGTTCATTAGGAAAACGTTCATTTGCTTATTTAGAAGAGATTCGCTGCGTTTTTGATTATCATAGAGGACCCATTTTTCATTTCCAGTGATAAAACGATCAAAAAACGCTTCTGTATTGCGCTGTTGAAGCAATAAGATGCATCCGTTAGCTTTGCACAAATTATGCGGGACCCAAACAACTGCTTTGCTTACTTTATCAATCTGCTGTACTGGTTCTTGGAAGTTTGCTGAAGGATATTTGACAGTACCTCGATTGTCTGAAACAGATTTGTGTTTCCTCTCTTTCACCCTTAACATGCCATTGTCTAAGGTTGTTGGTTTTCCTCATCGGTAGGAGTCAGAAACATCAAAAGTACCCTATTTAAACTAAGAAAACCTCCTTTTGCATTTACGAACGTCCATTGCGTTCAGATAAACAAAGCAAACGTTTTGGGTAGCAACCACCGTTTGTACCACCTTGTTGTTGTTACTGATGTCACCTGATCGAGGCCCACGAAATTCATCATGGCAAAGGGCTAAGTGACGGCTATCGTTAGCCATAGCTTTGAGCACCATACAGGTGACAATACGATTTGGCTCGTTTCCACTCTAATTTTGAGGGAGGACCCTGCGGTGGTCAGGGGTCTCCCGCCTCTCTTCCCTTCTACCAACCACACGAGAGGGGCTTGCAGCTCGACGGTTATTTATAGTACCCCCATGCCGCGATGGCACTATTCATTTACAAATATCCATGTCTTCTCCGGCATTCGAACCCAGACCCTACGGCACAGCGTCGCTAACCACTATACCGGAGCATATAACGTCGAACATCTTATGGCTGGCCATTTCACCCTAAGAAAGGATTAAGATTTAATTATTTACGAGTATACAACTTATTCTAACCTTGAAATATCTTTGGCTCGTCTTTGAAGTAAACCATGAGCTGATAAATGATTTATAAATATCGACATTACTTCTCGCCTCCTTACATATTGTTTAGAACTCAATAAAAATTAAAAACAGATCGCTCACTAAAATTATTTTAATTCGAAAGATATGATGTAAGGAAATAAAACTAGCAAATCTTTCACATTTTGAAAATTTTTTTGCTTGATCAAAGATAAATATGATTAGATTCAGAATAAGATTAATTTGATGTTCTTCTAAACACAGCCTACCACTTGATTTCAATAGTTGATATCAATGTTTTTATGTTTCTAGGGTGATTCTGGAGGACCTTTGACAACCCAATTGAAAGATAACTCATGGGTTCAGCTCGGCGTTGTCTCTTTTGGATACGGGTGTGCTCAGCCCGGTTATCCAGGCGTGTACACGAGACTTTCTCAATACACGAAGTGGTTCTACGATAACACGGACCTAGGACGCTCTTGAAACGGTGAGGAACACAACAAAGACAACTTCCAGCAGTTCCTACAAACCTCATTTTTGTTGCCAACAAAAAATTTCAAATGGAAAAAAATTTGAACAAATTTTTACAATAAAAAAAAACGCAAACATTATTTTTGATGGGGGAAAATTATGAAAATTGAAACTAGTTAATCTAATCTAGCATTGAATTGTCATATATAAAAATGAATACTTTTAATTCTATATCACTAATTATCAGTATTTCTAAGACATCATGCACTTATCAATAACGATTACAGCACTATATTGAATTTATTTAAATGACATAACAGGAAAAATAAACAATTAAGGAAAAACCCACTATTTTTTTTTTTTTTTGTAAGCACTGCCTTTGGACTGCATAAACTACAAAAAAAAAAAAAAAAAGTTACATTTTACATGTTTAATCGAAATGGTCAGGACAATGTTTCAGTAAATGCCAAGCATTCTGCAAAAGATCATTAATGGTATAGATCAGGGATGGCGAACCAGTGGCACGCGTGCCATTAATGGCACGCGACACAATATTTTGGGCACGCCAGTGATCGAAATGGTTTGCATTTTGTTTCAAAATAACTAAGTTCACTATGAAGTATTACAAGTAAGTGGGTTTATTTACGAATTTTAACTCTTAATTAACATGGCTAGTTCAGCAAAAGTGCAAGATAGTAAATGTAACAGAGAATTTCAAACGGTGAATCTAGAAATATGGCTTTAGTAATAAAGTGGCCTAGGCGGTGTGTGGTTTATGTCTGGAACAATGGTATGCAGAACATCGTTTGTAAAATAGCATTTTGAAACAAATCACAAATCCTCTTGACAAAAAAGTGAACCACAGCAAAAATAATTAACTGCTTAGAAACCATTTGGCAACTGCAATTCAGCATGCATGCCACTAAAAGTAACATCTTACAATCCTAAAAAGCTACTTGTCAACTGCAACCAAAGAAGTCACACTAATGTTATTTTAATTTGAATCACACGTATAACTAAAACATTTACAACTTTACAGTGCAAAAAGGTATTTTTTGGTAGTACATAAAGAGTTTTGAGTTGAGAGTATTTAGTTTTATTATTTTCGCAAGAATCACAACTCAAAATAATTTGACGGCACGTCTACACCTCATTAAACACTTCTTTAGAATAAAAATGGCACGTTGATCCAAAAAGGTTCGCCACCCCTGGTATAGATACTATCTATGCATAACAAACAATTAGGTAGAAATGTTCAGGTTATGAATGGTAGCGATGCTTATTTTTTATTACTATGCACATGAATTTTACATTACAAATTCCTCATTAAAAATCAAAACATTTTTTTTACTTAAAATGATAATTCTACATAAAAACAAAAAAAAAATATTAAGCAAATAGAAATTCTAATTAAAAAAAAATTTTTTTTTAAAGAATTTTTAAGTGTTTTATTTCATTTACATTTCCATAATCATATATATATATATATAAAGCATTGCTATCCCTAATTCAGCGACAGCTTTAGAAATCATAATAGGTCTCCAGTTTAGTCCAATGACTTTTTGTATCTACATTTGTTGTGTTTGCTGAATATGGATATATCTTTATATATAAAAATCTTCTGTGCGTGTGTTTGTCACTAAACTCCTCCTAAACGGCTCCACCGATTTTGATGAAATTTTTTGTGAAGGTTCAAGTAAATTTGAGAATGGTTTAGATTCACAATTCGGTCTGGTATTGTATAATTGGTTAAAAAGATATTAATTAAAAACATTCAAAAAATACAACTCAACATTCACCTGCATTGTTGTAACAACGCTATTGTTATAAACAAGTAATATAAATTTTTTTTTAAATCAATTCCTACTTAGATCAACCAAGAAAAAATTTATTTTAGCTACTTTTTATTAAATAGTTGGATTAAAATAAATATGTATATACATATGGCAGAATCACAACATTAAGTGGTAATTAATTTTTATTATCATTAAAGTATCGTATTGTCACCCAAAATAACAGTGTATATAAAATTTCCTTTCAACTGAATGCTTCAACATGCGAGAAAAAAACCTTTTCAAATTTTGACATAAGTCGCCAAAAGGGTCGCTAAGTCGCCAACGTGGCTGTATTTGTAATTTTTTAAATAATTAGTTTTAATCAATTTTTATTAATTATAATTAAATTATTGTATTGTCATTCAAAATAATCATGTACATAACATTTCAGCTCAATTGAGCACTTTAAAATGTATTTTATTAACGATTGAAAATTCCACCAAGATAAATAAATAAACAAACAAATAAAATACGTATAGAGATCGTGAGCTAATAGTAAGAATAGAAAAAGAAGTAAGTTGGCGTCGAAAATTGATTTTCAGCCAAACTCGGTCTTTATTGTTACGAAAATGCAGACGATTCACGCTTTTTAGCGTTTTTAATTAATAACTTTTCAAATAATCTTTATGTATGTAATTCTTCTGTGCGTGTGTATGTAACTGAACTCCTCCTAAGCGGCTGGACCGATTTTGACGAAAGTTTTTGTCTGTTCCAGTGGACTCGAGAACGGTTTAGAAATGTTTATTTAATTAATTTTTTATTTATCAGTTGTTGATCTTGGAATGTTTTACATTGGATCCGGCAGCCTGCGCTACGATCTTAGTATCGAATATTCAAAAATCTTTTATTATAATTCAAGTTGGTCCCGACAGTTGGTGCTAAGATCATTTCAGGAAAATATTTTGTCACTTCATGTTATTATTTTGTTGAAATAAATCGTGTGTTAATTAAATTATTACATTCAGATATAATTAGTGTTTGAAATTTTACTCAAAACGGTCCAGATTGTTAAAGCTTATTCATAAAAATTTGGAATTTTTGAATTTAAGATGTCTGTACAGGACAACATCTGTCGGGTCCTCTAGTATATATATATATATATATATATATAGTATAATAAAATAAAAGTGAAGAATAACTAGAACACACAGTGCTAAAGAAGTAAGAAATTGGAATTCAGCAAACACAACAAATGTAGATACAAAAAGTGATTGGACTAAACTATATATATATATATATATATATTTACATACTTTAAAGAACAGAAAGTGATGAAGCTGAGATACTTTTAAAAGTTTAAAAAAATATGATTAAAAAAAAGCTTTTTACAATAGCTTACCAGACGAGGTTTTAATTTAAAAAAAAAAATACTTAAAGAACTCAAAGTTAGATTTTTTAAAAATTAAAATACTATTGTTTTAAAATATTCATTTTACCAAAAGCTTCATTTTACTTGTGCTTCATTTGCACCTATTTTTCAATAAGATGTGAAAAAAAGAACTTACTAGAATTTCAAAATGAAATTAATACTTCTAGAAATGTGCTTTCTTTTATCAAGATCAACTTGATCTGGATATTATTATATCCTTCTTTAAAAACTAAGTATTCTTCAACTACCATGGAATGAAATACATTTAAAGAGCTTGCTATTTTGAAAAAGCTATGTTCAACTCCCTACATATTGAAGATGCATACTAAATATAATATGGCACTTATCCAATTAAACTGGTAACACTTTATATAGATCAGATAAAATCTTAGTCAAATTAATAATCATGCATCTGTAAAACAAGAGATATTTAAAACATCAAAGAGTAAAATATTTGAATGCTGTTCCTAATTAAAGAAGTCACAATCAATCCATTTTTTTTTTGTAATTTTATCAAAAACAAAAAAAGCCATTATTTTTATAATAATTATAAGTGATTTCTGTAGCAACAAAATTCAATCATTTCAATACTTTTATAAACTGTTATCTGTATTAATCTTTTTAATCTAAAAGAACGAATACTAGATAAATAAAAATTAATAGATGTAGTTGAAAAAGGTATGGAATATTTTATGCTTGTCTTGAAACACAACCCATTCAAAATAAAATGAGCTCAAGAGGGTGACAAACATTTTAAAAGAAAATCTTGTTCACATTTTCAGTTAAAAGTATGATACTTCAGAATTCATTTATCAGAAACACTGAATTCCACTGCAATTAGATTTCATGACAAACAATAATAATAAAAACTGCCAAATGAATTCAAAATAAAAGGTATGCATAAGAGTTCCATCCAATTATCTACTAAACAAATGTCACATATGATATTGTAATAACTGGCCAATAAAATGTGTGCACAGTGTTTCTGATAGTACAGCATAAGTAAAAACATCTGAACAGGATGGAACATGGCAAGGAATAAAACATTTTTGAGACATTGTTTGTCAGACAAGAGAGTATGCTGCCATATCACATGTCAAATTTATCAGTTGGATGCAACTGACAATAATGCATTTTGTGGCTATTTCAGAAATTCAAGGAAAGATACAGAAGCTGTGTCAAAATCAGCAAGGAGAGGACATCCTTAACTAAGAGTAGATGCTCTTGATCAACTCACTGAAAACAGCCCAAATCAAATAGTGCCAAACTCTTAACTAGTCTTCAGTATTCCCCAGATAACAGTCAAATGGTGATTGGAAACATTAGATTCCATTACTGTTGATTTATTACCTGTGTTTCTTTGCTTTCCCATGGCAAAAACGAGAGACCGGGAACAAGAGATGAAAAGTATATGCATTGTAAAATTTGATGAATAATATGTCGGTCTTCTGAACAATCTGCACTGACACTAAAATCAGATCAATAGTTTAAGCCTGGCACTTTAAAGTAACATGAGGACTATTGTAGGTGGTCAACATTTTTAAAACATGGGCAAGCAATGAAGATGATATACATGGACGATGAAATCAGAGTTGCATCTGAAGACCATTTTGTTGAATGTGATAGGTAGGGAATTATTCACTGTAGGCCTTGCCCCACCTAATCTGTTGTTTTCAGTTACACTACTATCTGTAATGACTACAAACAGGCCTAGAGTCATTAATCAGTATACCTTTATTCTCCATCCCAAGGAAGCCATGCTACTGTCATCACTCATTAACAAATAAAGGACTTGGAACAAAAGTTTTTACTCTGCCCTTTCAATCCGAATCACACTGACTATCGCCTGTTTAAGCCAAAAGATCTTTTATGATACAAAAACTTCCTTGTTTTTTTCCACTTTCAAAATCTCATAACTTTTACTGATAAGAGATTCACTACCAGAAAGTCTGCAAGAGGTCAATTGGCAAATGTAAAATGGCTAATATGCACAATATTTTACTATTATACATACATTTTGCATTTATTCAATTAATGTACAAAAATTATAATATAAAATTTACATTCCCCAATTCTTACTAAAAATAGCCAGTGGTTTCATTAAAAACAAGCAAAAAGAACCATTATAGTGAAAAATAAGTTATTATTCTTGAATAACTAAACTTTTAGAATTGACAAAGAAAGTCAATAAATAAGCGTTTAACATTATTCACCCCCCCCCCTTTCTATCAAAGAGAAAAATATATCTTATGTATAACCATATCAGTACAAATTGTTCATCAACATCATTTCAATATTTATTTTCATATCACAAAAAATGTTTCAATAAATTTACAACCCATACAGTGAAATTATATTGTACCAATGCAATATTCATAAAATTTAATTTTCAAAATAAATGCAAATTTAATGTGAAGTATAATTTTTAGTTATAAAAAAATAACCAAGAAATATAATTTGCATGACAAAAATAATTCAACATAAGAATGAAGAATATTAAATAAATTGTTTTATATATAGAATGAATTTTTGCTCTATAGTGTAATGATGAAAACCTTCATCATAAAAATTGCTGTCGTTACCAATGCCACCTGATTGTCAAAGGCCAGATCAAGGCCCACGAAATCCATCATGGCTAAGGGCTAAGTGATGCCTGTCGTCAGCCGTAGCTTTGAGCACCATACAGGTGACAGAACGATTTAGCTCGGTTTCACCCCAATTTAGAGGGAGAACACTCTGAGGGTAGTCAGGAGCCTCCCACCTCTCTTCCCCTTCCACCAACCTCATGAAAGGACTTGTGGCTCGACGGCTATTTAAAGTACCTCCATGCTGCGAAGGCACTATACAATCACAAATATCCATGTCTTCTCCGCGATTCAAACCCAGTCCAAACTGCACAGCAGTCAGCGTTGTTAACCACTCTACCGGATGGGCGACATCATAAAAACTAAATAAACTAAAGTGCAATCTAATGATTATTATGAATTAACTACTACCAATCAATAATTTTTGACTTAAACGATACACTGCAAAGAGAGCAGATAAATTCAAGATAATAATAATAATCGAATAAATCTGTTTTCAGAGAATTAAACATACACATTTCAAGAAATGAATATTTGTAAAATAAGAATATTTTGGGACAGTCAAGACTTTTGAAAATCAATATTAAAATTTTGATGGCCTTTTTAATATTGTTTACAAAGCCCTTTGTAAAGAAAAATGAATAAACATGAAATGAGGTAAAAGTTTATTTCACACAACATAACAGGAGATTTACAACACATGTAATTCCATTAAAAATATAGTTTTGAATAACTGCTTTTTGGCCAATGGCTTAACATTTGTTTACAAATAATAATTCTGAAGAATAAATATGTAACTAATTCTACATTTGAAAACTAACAAATAAAATTTTAATAGACATAATAATAATAATAATATTTTTTACTGAGAATTTCTTTTGGGGAAGGGGAGATGAAATGTACTCATCATCAGTGTTCAAGATGGGGGGGGGGGATAAAATGAAATGCAGTGAGAACAAAGTTGAAGTAAAATATACTGAAACATAAGGAATTTGAATGCATACACATATGTGCTAAGCATTTCAATTTTGACTTGCAACACAAGCATATTCAAAAATATAAAACTTCTTTAATGCATTGAATAGAAATACACAGCCTACAATTAATAAGAACAATGCATGAGCAATATAATAATGAGATTCAAAGTTATGTGGGTGTGAAGAAGCTTGACAATGAATTTGTTGATGCTGGCTGTAGATGGGCCCCAATTCAAGGGGGAGAGGTAAATGAACTTTACAAAGAACTTAAGGTATAACATTGAGCTACAAAAATAAAATAAGCATGGAAAAAAATTTAGTTCCAAAAAAAGTAAATAAATAAAATTAGAAGGAAAAGAGAAATAAGCAAAAATGGAAAATATTTCTATAGAATTTGAAACAGGGAACTGGTTACAGACATGAAACATACAGAAGATTATTTACATTTCTTCACTAACATTATCCCCTAACAAGAGGGAAGAGTCTTCCTTGGATTCTGCACATGAACTATATAATCACCAAATGCAAGAATCACTCTTGATGTTTAATGGTATTTGACTGCTACCAATGTATGATTGATTGCAATATTGAACAGCAATTAATTGAGTGAGCATCCTTGTTTCATTCCTCTTCTGAGTGAAATCTGGTTCATCATGCCATCCATTGTATTTTTGCCAGTGAATCCTAACAAAAATTTTGAATAAGAGTCATAAATTCCCATTTGTGATGCATACATGCTTAAAGATTGTGATTTCATATTATACTGACCCAAAAGCATTGCTATCAGCAGGCTATGATGGACTTGTTCATCTTTCTGGCTGTTTCAAAGTGCTGTCCAATACCATTAAACAGCCTGAATCCTTTTAGAGTAACTGACAGCACACTGAATGTCTTGCCTCAATTTTGCAACTTTTTAGTGATGTCCTTCATGAGCAGTTTATAGATTACAGTTGATAGGGTAATAGAGTACTATTGGGGGTTCAAATGTATTTTTTGTCATTCTATGAGTGTTTTTCTTGTTCACCTTGTGGATTGATAGGATCTAATTTCTACTTTTTCTCAGAAGTGGTATTCAAAAATACCAAGCTAGTTGGTTTGTTCCAAGTTAAAATGTTTCCCTGTTGCTTGGGCAATTTTGTCCTAATAAATCAGAGGCTTCAAATGCAAATTCACCCTCATTTGGGCTTATTGAGAGACCATAACTTTAGAAAAGTTGAGATGGGTTGTAAGAAGTTTGGTTTTGGTGGTATTGAAGACAACTGGAATCACAGGTGGCTGATGGAACAAAGGGTTTTGAGATGGTAACAATAAATGCAATTCATTTGCACAATATGAAATAAATGTAATTTAGTTCAAAGTACAGCTAATGTACACATACATAAGCAATAAGCATACATATAAATACAGCATAATTGTTAAATTCATATTAATCTCGTAAATATACTAAAAACCCAACAGACTCATTTACATTTCACACACATATACAAAAATATAATTTAAAATTTTTTTACATGAAAATATTTTAATAGTTAATAGAATTTTAAAGTCAAGAAATATCACCTAGTGACCACCACTCCAGTGCTGGTATTAACAATTAGAGTATTTTCTTTTATAATATGCAAAAGTATTTCAAAATTTATAGTTGGATCAAAATCTTTAGAGATATGTTCTTCTTCCCCCTCAGCCACTTTTGCAACTTCAAATTGAACCCAACGATAATCAGTGCATTTGCGAGCCCCAGCACAACTCTGGATCAGATTTTGTACTGTGGGATGAGATAGACCAAAAAATTTTGCTCCTTGGCCTTCAACACTAACTACCTCTTTGCCACTGAAAGAAATTCACATATATTGTTAAAAGCAAAAAAAAAAAAAAAAAAAAAAAAAAAAAAAACCGATTTCACAGAAACAATCAATTTTGTTAGTAAAAAGTATAAACTTAAGACATGGTGAAGGAAAAAGGCACGAAAATATTTCTTCAGAAAATATTTAAATACAACTGCTATTGTTGTAAAATGCAAGCTATTTTGTTAAACTTTCTATTTCGAACAAACATACAAAGGAGGGTGTTCCCAAAATGATTAATTAAACTTTAAAACACTAATTATAATTATTGTATGATTAATACATGTATTACTTATTCATTTTTTAACTATTTAACCAGTGTCGCATCAGAGCTTTTTTGCATGCTGCAACTAATGCTCCATTTAGTGCTGCCATCCTATTATTTTATAAAATGGTTTCTATTGAAATAGAGAGATGAAATTATGACTATCTTTTGACACATTTTATGAATTTAACATCTGAAGACACTTTTGAGTATACATAACCACAGATAATTAAGATACGTAACATACTAAAAAATTCTTTGGATATTTTGAAGTACAAAGTATTTCATAAATAAAGCAGCAAATGAAGTAAAATGACTCAAGTTTTTTTACTGTAAAAGTGATACACATTTATAGCATTCAATTGGTTGGATTCTATTTTGGTGCACCCCTTGGCATCAAAAAATATTTGGCACCAAAAATAATGATAAATTTGCCAAAATGACAACCATAATTTCTAGAAATTCTTATTGGCGAGGTCCACAGCATGAAATTTACCCATTTCCCTTTTTGTTCACAAGTGAGAGTAAGAGTTATATTAATGTCACACAAATACAGTAACACGAGGACTACTGGTGATGTGGACCTCGCATTTTTGAACCTCGATCAAGTGATGAAGATGACACTTGAAATGGCAACTACTATCGTAACTATCCACCAGAAAGAGGACACTGAGACACGTTGGCCCACTCTACATGATGGCACTAGGACTCAAACCCACAACATTTGTATTCCCGAAAAACAGTGTGTGTGTGTCTAATATTTCACAATCTTTTTTAAACTTTTTTATATTTTTAATCTTTTTTTAAACCAGAATTTTTATCAGAAAAAATAGAATTGAAAAATATAAATATATACATTTTGTGTTCTCAGCATAAAAAGACCACTTCATTCACTTTGTGCAGCTAACTCAAATTATCATTAGACAGGTGGAGAAGATCCATAATGTTTGCGATAAGTTTCACAGGATAAAATGATTAACAAAATTCCATTGCATTCTTTTTTTAAACAACTGCAGTTGTTGTCAAAAAGGAAAAAAAAATTGCATGTTTTTAATAAGCACAGTGATCCCCCCTCCTCATTTCTTTTGGCCCCTTAGCATGAACTTTTTTGTGAAATTCAGGCCATGTTTTTCTTTAAATCAGCAGAAATGTCATTGATTTTTAACATGATGCAAACTCACTTATTTAGCTTCAAATTTGAAAAATTATCTTTGGGGCTATTTTAGCACAATTTTAAAATTGTCAACAAAGAGTGTATGAAAATAGGATTCAACCATTGTACTTCAAAGCCTCTTAAATTATACCCCTATTTTAAGTTTAAATATAATATATAATGAACCTAATATATATAGTTCAAATTTTATTTAATTTTAAATCTAAGTATTTTTATTCTTATACAGCTTAATCAATTTAAAATAATTTTTCCTTTCCCCTCTCACACACACACACACACATTGTCTTACTCAATTCCAGAAATAACATTCCATAATATATTTATTCAAATTTCCATCACATAAAAACTAAGGACCATTTTTCCTTTGAGGCTATGTAATGAATTTTTGTAAATGAATTGATCAACCACATGCCTTCAAAAAAAGGTGAGTGAAATCAATTTTGGCATCACTTAAATTTTAAATATTTATTTTGAACAATTGTTTTTTTCTAAAATAAAACTGTTACAGCTATTTAAAAATTTATTTTAAACCTCATAATTCTTAAATAAAATCTGAGTATCTAAAGCAAATGAATTTTTAATAGAAGTCTTAAAATTTAAATGATTTCAATCAGAACAGAATTAGAATTTCAGTAAATTTTAAATTATTGGTTTAAATGCTTCCAAACGTCAAGATATAGAAGATCAAGAGATATTAAAATGCCAAATATACTATAGTGATAACACTCAGACAATGGCACACACAAGGTAGGGGGGCCCTAAAGATCTGGACACCCCATAGCCCTTGATTTTTTTTTATTGGTTATGATCCTATGCATATATTACATAAAATTTAATTATGTATTTGTTATTAATAATAAATTTTATTAATTATTGCAAATTATTTATTCAATAATTATTTTTGTATTGTTTTTGATAAATTGACAAAATCAAAAAAATATGTTGGGTGGCGTATTGGAGCACAATACCAAAATGGTGGACATTTGACCTTGGACCCCCCCCCCGAGACATTTTTGTGTGTGCTACTGCACTCAGAACAAAAGTGAAATGACTGAAAACATAGTACCATTTTGTTGTCCATGCCTTCCCCCTTCAGAGCCCCATCGCAGATGCAAATGTCAGTGATTTTGAGACAAAGGAATCACAGCAAAAAAGACAAGTGACTGTTGTGCAACAGACCATAAGTTGTGATGTGTTTCCCATTGTTACAGAGTTATTCATCACTACCATGCACATAATATGTCTCATTTATTCACCCTTGCATCTATTGACTACAGATTTACATCATCGTTACTCTTGATTACATCTAACATAGTCATCAATTTCTCAGAGAGAATGAATATTAATGTCGCATTGTTCAGCTACATGAGGGCTTTTGGCGACGGACCACGTAATTTTGAACCATGGTTAAGTGACGTGGATGACACCTGAGCTGGCAACCCCCTCTCCTAACTAACACACCACACCAACCAGAGGACCTTTGAGCTCTCGACAGATTTAACGTGCATCGCTCCCATACACAGCGGATCTTTAGTGGTACTGGGCTTGAACTCGTGACCAAGCCAGCCATGATCCAATACATTGACTACTCGGCTACTGCAGCCACATCAATTTCTCAGAATGATGTTCTATATTCTCTAAGAGAAATAACTCTTATTTAGTCAAACTCGGAAACATGCTCGAATGGTGTCCATATTCTTCTTCAAAGTATGTTGGAGCTGTTCATGAAAAGTATTTTAAAAAGGTATTCAATTTTTCCTTTATATAGTGCTTATTGGTGGTACTGAAGTCATGCATGATGTGTATCTGCATAGAAATGGTAATCATTTGTGTAATTCATCATTGTACAAGTACAATTGTTTTTTGCAAACTACAAATGTAATTTGTTTCCCTCTTTATTGTTGTTGCAATTTGGGTGGCCAGCAGTGTATAACAGAAAAATTAAGCAAAAATAAATTAGAATGAAAAAAATAAAAACATCTTTTTTGATGACCAAAAATGTTTTCAATAAAACATTTTGATTTTGTGAATTAAGTATAATAATAAACTAGCTAATTTTTGAAAATAATTTCTCTCTGATATTGCTTAATTTATCCGTTATAAACTTTTAAATAATTTTATTAATAATAAAATTAATTTTCCCTCATTAACTTTAATATAATATGTAAAAACATTGTCAAATCTTTGTGTACTATATATGCAAGATACAACAATAAATTTCGATGTGAATAGCTTCATAGGCTGTGCATATGCAGAAGTGAGAAAGTGGTACTCGGAATCCTATTTATTATAGAAATAGGAATTTATAAACTATTTAAACATTTGTGGGATGAATAGGATTCCACAGAAGATACTGTTCAAAATAACTGGCTTATCCTATTTCCTAATGATAAAAAAATCGAAATAAATATCAGGATTGAGGGATCTTCACTTTCCTATGCTAATGGAAGAAATTAAATTACCCATGAAAATGTCTGTCTTATACTGACATATAATTTGAATTCACAGAAGGTTTGAAGCTCTTTAATACCCCATATTTTATCATATCAGATGCCATCTTGTCTTGATGCTTGAAAAATTTTTATTGCTGTGATGCATCAGGACAGAAATTTATTGAAATAAATTATGGCAGCCATCATGATAGTTTCAAGTACGACCCTCAACTAAATAAAGGTAAGCATGAAATTGCTTGAATCCAAATTTGTCTTGCACACACCTAAAAACCACGGATAAAGATAACACTAATTATATTCTAGGACAGTAAAGGCCTGATTCGCAAAAAATTTCTCTCAGAAAAAATAAATGTTAACAGTCATGATGTTCTGGTATTTTTACTATAAAAATTTATTCTTTATGTCTAGAATAGGCTGCTGTGGACTCAGAATTTGCTTCATGATAATGGACATCAACATTCAGCCCTCATCTGAAAAAAATTCTTGAAGAAATCGTATATCTTGCTTATAAACTATATTCACCTGTCCTATGTTCAGTAGATTTCTTTCTGTTCTCATAATTGAAAAAATATCACTATAGGAGAACAGTTTTTTGGATATTGTAGACATTCAAAGTCCTGTGACAAGGGATTATATGATACTAAAATAAGATGTGGCTAGCTATTTTAAAAAACTCGGGAATCATAGTCAAATAGAACAACAATAAATGAACATTACTGAAAAGGAATGTAAACCATTTTTCCTAATTTAAGAAATAATTTTTGTTTATGTGTGTGAACACATTCATCAAATTTAATTGCTCCATCTTGTACAAACACTTTTGGCATAACTTACATTACAGTATTCAATGCTTTTAAAAGAGATCCATGAACTTCATTTGGTGAATTTCCAACTAAAGAATGGCCAGGATCATCTTCAGGAGTTATCTCAAACTGAAAGGAGAAAAGAATGTGAATTTAAAAAAGTTGACAGTTTTTTTCAATTCTTTAACAAACTGAAATTATCATATGATACTTAAAGAATTATTCAACATTAGATTTCTTAAACTATTATGTTGATTTTCATGTTATTAGATTATTAAAAAAAATTAATGTTTGAAAACACTTATTTATTTTGACTTGATATAATAAAAATAGCATGTTGTGTTAAATTAATTAATAGCAATTTATTACAACTAGCAGCAATGTTTTTCAAGAGAATTTTTCCAATAAAAAATAAGTTATTATCAATGCCTACTTTATTTTCATATTCATTACCATTCTACAGTACACCTGATAGCTTCTATATCAAAGATTTTTGCTTTAAATTTGACTGCAATAAAGTTATGCTGATTATATGCATATATAATACAAGAGGAAGTTATTCAATTTCTTATAATACAAAACTGTAAAATTAAATAAAATATATAGGAAGAATAAATTATAAACATTAACTGTTCTTTCACAAGTGATGTTTTACATTTAATGCGTACAAGTAAAGTCTTTTAACACTTTCCCAAGCAATGAAGATTTGATAAAATACATTTCCCTTTGTATAATTCAATTTTAAAATCACAAGATTCTCTCTCACTACTGTTTAGTATTTCAATACAACAGAAATTCATTAGCTTTAAAAAAAAAGAATTTTATTCAGAAGAAATAGAGATAAATATGATTCAGTTATTTACTTTGGGACCAAATGGACTGTCTGTCACAGTACATTGATATAAACATTGCATGGTGGGATTTTTCAGACTAGCATATGTCCGAGAGCTACAAAAACCAACAGGGTAAATGCATTGTTCTGTATGATATCCATGTCTATCAGTTACTATCTGCAACAAATAAAGTAAAATAACTGTTACATAAAAGCAAGGAAAAGTTTATTTTAAAATTATGCAATAATTGTTAAAAATGAATTAGATTATATATTTTATCAAAAGCACAATTATATATATATAATTTGCTGTTCTATACTTTACTATAACAATGTACAATTTTTCAAATAGATGTACTTGAAACTAGAAGATTTCAAACAAAACACACAGATGAACTTCCAATTTAAGAAATTCATATTCAAAATATCACTTTCAAGAAATTTATTGGCCTAATTGAACCCTATATGTGAAAAGGCATTATCACCCATAAAAAGAATGAAGCCCAGGTCAATTACTACTCTGAAAAGAAATCCCATGCCATACAGTAGTCACAATGCAGCAAGGTCAGTCTCCTTCTTGTACATTTGAGGACATGTGGCAGGTTTCTGGTTTCCTTCAGATAAAAGCTGAATCTCATTAGTTAAAAGAATGATCTTGCAGACTCCTACTTTCAATTTTAATATTTTCTACATCATATTCAATGAGCTCTTTGAATGCAGAAGGGGGACAAACGGCGAGTTTTTTGCAAACAGATCTCTCTTGTGTAGCCACCAGAAGTGGTAACTCTTGAAACTTGGGCTGCTATGGCCACAGGAAATTCACGAGGCAGCTGAGAAGATGTAGCACCCTTGCTTTATGTTGCCATAATGGACACATATAAATCTTCATTCACCATTAGTTTTTGGATCACCTTACTTAAATCTTCTTTCTACATATCCTGCTTCTATAGTAATATGCAAGATTGCCAATTCCATTCAAATCTCTCCAGCAATGTGCACTGGAGACTATGTATCTCCCAAAAATTTGTCACCTCTTTTTATTATTGATACTCTTGTGGCTATTCCTTTTACTCCATTTCCTTTTCAATTTCACTAAATGTCAGGAGGAGGGAAGAGAAACACAAAGAGGTGTCAAGGTGCAAAACAAACCAGACAGAGAAATTAGCACATGCATGTATAAAGTATTTCTCTCCAAATGTACACACTACATGCATGTGTATGTTATATAAAATTTGTAATTTTGTTTGAAACCATTATTTTTACCTCTCTTCAATTATTTTAACAAATTCAACTAAATGTAGAAATTCTCTTAATTTTAAATATTAGTAAATGTTACATAATCAGAAAATTCAATTGCTAACTTTTAGTCATATCTTTTTCAAGCAAAAGTATTTGTAAAAACAAATGCTACTTCTAATAAGCTGCAGATTGGTGTTTTACAATTGCAGACCTAGTACATTCCTCGGAAGCTGGTATTTCTTTTTAGTGCGGTACCGTATAGGCAGATACCAATCGTCGCAGGTGATTTTGACACCAAGTTTCCTCTTTAGAGGGAGACACCTGAGCTCTGACAATGCAAATCTGTACTAGGATTTAATTTTGCTGAGAGCACCCAAGCCAAACAAAATTTGGAAAAACAAATTCTTAACATATTTATTTACATAAAATTTTTTTTGTCAAGGTTATTTTTTAAAATCTGAAAATATGAACAGTTACACCTTCCAAAATAATTAGGTAATACATGAGCATTTTCAACTTGTTAATATTAACCTAATTTTGAATTGAAATACTTTCACCTGCTATCTACTTCAAAAAATTCTTCACAAGCATATTTAACAAAGGTGATAAAATAATTTAATATTTGAATCAGAATCACTACTTTTTAATGCAAAAATAAATTCATTACACTGAAATTATGTGTAACTAATAATTTATCATATACATTTAAAACATAATATTAAAAATTAGTGTGAAGCAGACTTTGGATGATAAATTACTATATGGTTATATTTGTACTTTCCATTAAAGTAATAAAATTGATTTTTTGTAATTATAATTTGTTTTACAAGAGACCTTTTAATTTACAACGCAACCATAGTTAAAAGATAAAAACAAAACGTTAATTAAGGCCAATTAATAGCTTTACACCTTGATAGGTGAAAGCACTTCCAGATTAGTTAGCTTACATTAAAACTAAATTTTTTTTTATGGATTTCAGAATTAAAAATGTACTACAAAAGCACTTAAAATGCTCCTTTCTTTTCGAGAACTGAAAACCATAAAAGAAGCAATGTCATTTTGGATAAATGAAGGAAAATGCAGTTCTTTATTCTTTACAGAAAATCCTATTTCACACAAATTTGATTTTAATGATAAATAATGTTTGTTGAATAAAAATCATAAATAAATTTTTAACATGGGCGATTTTCAAAACAATACAATATTATAGAAATTATAAAAATTTCAGTTTAATCTCTATATTTACTTATAAAAATACCATTGATGTATTTCTTTTTTTAAACATATTGATGGTTTCTAAAAACTAAACAATGAAACATTTCAAATACTAATAAAAAAAATCACAAAAAATGTCAAAGAAAGAAGAGAGTTTTTGAAAAAAAAAAAAGAAAAATTTTTACTTACAACACCTAAACTATGAATGGTTAGAGATCCCAATATAATAGGAAAGAGAGGTCGGCCAGATGCATCTAATGGAATTGGTGTAACTAATCTTTTGTCAGCTGGAACTTTTCTCCTTTTTGGTTTAGGCTTGCCTCCTTCATCTAAAATAAGACAATTAAAAAAAAATATATATTCAATCCTGCAAAAGATATATTTCTTATTAACTTTAATTCTTTGGTCCTAATATAAATCCATGAATACAACAATGATAAAAGAAATTAATTGAGGAGCCATGTGTTAATTTCTGCTATGTGTTCTAAAAAAAAGCTATCATTAAGTTATACGCATTATAACCAAATATCAAAGGACACTTTGGATTAAAAACATTATATCCGATAAATATTAGATGATCATACACACATAACTTCAAGTATGTTAAAAGCACATTTAAACTCCCCTTTTAGCAAAGTTTCAGCAACATAAACCTTTAGAGAAAAATCAGAAAGTTGAAATGGGGAAAAAATCTATTATTTCTCTTGTGCAATAAAAAGATGTAAATCATGTAATTTTCATGAAGTATTTTAAAATACATTTTCAATGTTACATGAATTTTCATTATAATAGCACTCATGTTAAAAAAAAGTTTTTTTTTCTTAATTCTTATTTTTCCAGAAGTTTTTTGTTTTTAGTATTCAGATTTTGAAATCAAATTTCACAAAATTTGCAGTACCATTGGCAAATTTACATAGAGAAATTTAAAATTAATAGTGGCTAGGTTCAGTAAGATATTAGCATTCAAAGAAAACAGTTTACTATATTTTTGTAGCCAATATAACTTAAAGAAACTTATTTTAAAAGGTTCAGTTGAATATCACAAACATATATTGATCACTAAGTATATCATATTGAAAATACAGTTAGCCATATTTCTGTTACTCTTAGAAAGTAGGTGGATGATAATGTTTTCTACAAAGTTAATTTATCGCTTAAAGGCACAGGATAGTTATATTGAATTACAAGAAATTTATCCATAATTGAAAGAATTTACTAATTTTCTCAATACACCTACATTACAGTGTATTTTATAGCATACTGAAAAACTTAAGTATTGTCCAAAGTCTTAAAATATGCAACTGAAGAATGTAGATGGAACAATTGTTGTACAATTGTATAATAGACTGGAATTGATAGCAAAGTGTAGAAGAAGAAAAAAAAAAAAAAAAAACATGAGCTGCACAAGAAAGAGAGTTAGAATTGCATGGTTCTAAAATGAATGATATGGTTTAGTGGCTATGATCATACATATATAGACAGATACAAAGGTGGCCAACATTGTGGACACTTTTTTAAATTCTTATGTTTTTTAAGTTTGTAAGCTTATAGAAAATTTTACGTTCCACAAAATGCAAAGTATTCTATATCATTTTAAAGAGAATTTAATACTGAATTCAAAGTAAGAAACACAATTCCTATATTTGCAATGTAAAAAAGTAATGCTGCAATAACTAATGATGTACATTATATACTGATGATAGCAGTGAGTCATCAGAATTTAGTGGGTAGTCTTTATTTTTACAGTTTCACATCAATGTTTCATTGAGCTAAAAACAGTTTTAAGCTCTTTATTTGTTATTACATGATGCCAGGAAACAATTATATTCTCAATTAGTTCATTTTTATTTCATGGGTACCTCATTCAGACAAGGGTTTTCAAACGGGGCTATAAGTTTTTGATAGGATTGAGGTCAGGACTGTTTCCTGGCAAGGACAATGACTCAATGATCTTAGAACAGTACCAGTCTTTCAATTACTTTACTGTGTGGCAAGGAACAGAATCTTACTGAAAAATAAATGAAACATTGTTGGTAAGTAGATCCTTGATGGAAGGCAGAAGTTTGGGTTCTAGAATGGCGTCAATGTATTTTATGACATTCAGTGTCCCATCGATGATATGAAGGCGACTAATACCATCTGCTGATATGCATGACTAAATGATAAAAATATGAGGTTATTTCACAGTTGCCTGGATGCAATCAGGATATAGCATTTCTGCTATTTTATGTCTTACATATTTTCGGCTATCACTACCGAATAACGATATTTTAATCTCGTCCCTCCATATAACCTGCACCCAATAATCATTTGTCCAATTAATGTGTTTCATTGCCCACTGTGGTCCTTTTAGTGCTGCAGTGAACTGAGATATGGCTTTTTTCATAGAATTCTACCTTTCAGTCTTACATATGCTAATCTACTCCTGATTGTTTTTGAACTGACAGAAACACTAGCATCACTCAGACCACTTCTGATGGCTCTCCATGAAATTCTTTTATCTCAGAGATATAGTATTTTTGTTCTTCTGTCTTTGATATATGTGGTGCACATCTTTTGGTGTGTTTTCTTGCTTTTTATTTTATTAAATTTGTCTCCGGACATTTTAAACAAAACTTTCAGTCTCCAGAAGTAGTCACTGATCTACCCACTTGTTATGTAATTTTAACATAGGAAATACCACTTTCTCGTCACACATGTGTCCAATCTACTCTTTTATTTAATGCGATTGCTTTTTAACTAAATATAATTGTTGTCCTCACCAGGAAACAGTCCTGACCTCAATCCGATCGAACACTTGTGCCACCTTTTGAAAACTCTTGTCTGAATGAGGTACCCATGAAATAAAAATGAACTAATTGAGAACATAATTGTTTCCTGGCATCATGTAATAACAAATAAAGAGCTTAAAACTGTTTTTAGCTCAATGAAACATCGATGTGAAGCTGTAATTAAAAATAAAGACTACCCCACTAAATTCTGATGACTCACTGATATCATCAGTATCTAATGTATATCGATAGTTATTGCAGCATAACTTTTTTTACATTGCAAATATATGTGAATTGTGTCTTTTGTTTTGAACTCAGTATTAAATTCTCTTTAAAATGATATAAAATACTTTGCATTTTGTGAAATTTTCTATAAGCATACAAAGTTAAAAAACATAATTTAAAAGAGTGTCCACAATTTTGGCCATCTCTGTATACAGGTAGTAAAAAACAATTCATCTCATCTAAAAAGAGCTTGAATATTTAGAAATTACAAAATGTACTATTAAAATTTATTACATAAGAAAAAAACAACAACAGTTGACTGGAACCCAAGAATGTTTTTTTTTTCCACTTTCAAAAAAAACAAGCCATTCTTTTATTTTTCCTCTCTAATTAAAGCTTTCAAAGTGGTTTTTTTAAAATAAAGCAATCTAAATTTTTATCCTATTTATTCCAAATAAATATTTGATAGTAAAAAAGCCAGTCTGAGTTAACTGAGAGTTAAAGATTATCCATGAAAAATCACTCAATCTATTTGTTTAAACATAAAATCAGCTAAATTTGGATTTCCTTATGGTAAAAAAGACAATTTCATTAAAAAAAAATCATTCATTTTTATTTTCTATTTATTTTACTACTCTATTAAGTGTATATTTAATTATATACTTTTATAATAATTAATTATCTGACATCCTACTTGGGAAAAATTATTAAGCTAAAGAATGTAAATAATCTAATAAAGAAATTGTTCAGCAATACTTTTCAACTTACCAACTCCTTTCGGAGCTGGTCGTTTTTTAGCTTGTGATTTTTTCTTGCTTTGCAACTCAGAATTTTCTCCAGATGCATTTTTCCCTGAAGAAGGACCACCAGAAACAGCATTTGTTGAAGTAGAACCATCTTTTTGAGCTTGGAATGCTTGTAATTTTCTTAAAAGATAACTGAAATTTTGAAAGAATAAAAACTAAAACACAGAACATAGTGGTTGTGATTTAATAAATGGAAATAATATTAATTTGAAATGTTCTTAAATATTAATATCCTATATTAAGATATAGTAAAAACTAAAAAAAATTCTTGAAAGTTAATGAATATATATGAAAGTTTAATTTCTTTTTATAATTAATCTTAAGTAGCAAAAATATTTTTATGTATAAGAAATGAAAAAAAAAAGTTAGAAAAAAAAATAACAAGTATAAGGTGAAGCAACTTCACAAATTTTTCACTTATCAAATAATTCTTAAGCTATCTTTCTTTAAGAAAGTCAAATAATATTAATAAAAATATAATTTTGCCTGAATCAGATATTAGATTAAAAAACATTTCAGAATATGAGTTTTACTTAAAAAATTATTCTTATAAAATGTTTTTAGGAATTTGATTTGCAAATATAAAACACTCATTTAAACTGACAAAAAAGACTATTACAATATATAAGCATATTTACTTAAAGAATTTCATTGTCTAAAAATATAAGTTCTGATATGAAATTATAAATAAAAAAAAAGATTAAGAGAGAATTAATTTATTACTACCATTTTTGCTAGTTTACGACGACACTGACCAGTTCTAATAATCATATGTGTTATGACAAGATTTATGGCAGCCTATTTTACACAAGAATTTAACTTTCCCACCAACACAATATTTATTCATAATTTATAACACAATACTTACCGCCTCTCTTCTTTTTCAATCAAAATTTTCTCTTGCATTCGAGCAACTTCATCACACAAAGCAGCATTTTCCTAAGAAAGTGAATCAAACAGATAATCTATTAAAAACTATAAAGTGTATTTTTTAAATTTTGGTTCTAGCATATTATCGCAACAATTGCCAACTCTGAATTGCCTAAGTGCTGAATCGGCAACAAGATGCTTAGTTTCATATAATGTCGCTGATAGATTGTGATAATACCAAAATATTTAGCTACAAGTAATTTTTCAAATCATTCAATACTTTTTGATCAATGTTTTCAACCCATAACTTAGACAATGGCTTCTTTTTTAAGGCAAAGTTATTCATATATATTACTCAAGCAGAATGGTTCTATACATAATGAAGTACACAACACTATTGTAGTTCCTGAACTCTCATGATCATATATTAATAATTTTTTTAACTGATTTTATTTTTTCTCCTATTACAGCATTTCTTTCTGTTGCTATCAGACTAATTGATCACTCAAGATCATACAATACAGTCATAAATAATATGCATTATCAGACATCTTAGTTAACTTGATAATATTCCAAAAGGAACAATTTTTCAGTAGCAAATGTTGCATGCCTTATAAAAGTAAAAAACAGCAATCTCCCAAAACATCAGATTTGAAATATTCAAAATGATATGAGTCCTTACCTGACCCACTTTGCTACATAATTCATGACATTGTAGCACTATACATTCCTTTTAGACTGGAATACTATTCTTATACTATTGATAGTGTTGAAAAATACTTTTATAGCCTTTACTTCTTAAATTGAAAAGGAAAGGAATTTATGAAACAAAAGCATATTTATCATTCCTGCCCTGTAGTCGATTTCCTCAAACCCAAGTTTTTGTGAATCTCTACTCAACAAAAGTAACATGCTTGCAAAACTCTACCTGTAGGTATAATTTCTCAAAAATGGTGATTTTTTTTTATCTGTAGCACCCTGTGAGCTCGGAAACCGAAGTTGAATTTTGCAAAATTCATGGAATCCCAGTACTTATGTATTATTGAAACCTATTAGCGACATGAAAGGAAACAAAGCCCATGATTGCCAATTCAGCACATACAACACATGCAAAATTGGAGTTGCCAGCTTGGAGAGTTATGTTGAACGTTGGCAATAATATGTAAGTACCAAATCTCCCTTCAGCAGTAGAAATAAGTTTGCAAAATTTAAATTCTGTAAGTCTTAATAGTTCAAAGATGGGAAATTTTGACTATAACACCTCCTCAAATTTACAAGGGTTGATTTCTATAAATGCAGTTCTTAGTAGATCTCTATGCAACAGAAGAAACATGCCTGCCAAATAACAAATTTGTATAAGTCTAATAGTTCAAAAATAGGAGATTCTTTTTTTATATCTATAACAGCCCCATAAACACTCTTGCAACCCTCCTTAGGAATTGATTTCCACAAAACCAATTCTTAGAGGACCTCTAAATAAAAGTTTCCAAATTTCAAGTCTGTGGAATGGTTTAAAAATGGGATTTTTTTCTTCTTACAACACCTCTGCAACCTCTCTTAAGAGTCAATTTTCACAAAACCCATTCTTAGTTACTGAACAGAAGAAACATATTCACTATGTTTCAAGTCTGTAAGAGTCTAATAGTTCAAAAACAGGAAATTTTTACTAATACCATCTCCTTGATAATGGATTTCTACAAAACCTGCTTCAAACAGATTTCTACTGACCAAAAGAACACATTTACCAAATTTGAAATCTGTAGGTCTCATATTTGAGTGAATGAATATTAATGCCCCTCCATTCAGCTACATGAGGGCTTTTGGTGACGGACTTTATAATTTTGAACCATGGTCAAATGACAATTATGACACCTGAACTGGCACCCTTTGCTCTTAACTTCCATAACACACCACACCAACGGGAAGACCTTTGAGCCCCGACAGATTTAACGTGCATCAGTTAGTTCAGCAGCTCGCCAGCCACGAGTTTGTGACCTTGACCACTCACTAGGCTACCGGAGCCTCAGTCTGATATTAGAAAAATGGGAATTTTTTATGTATTACATCTGCATAACCTCAATGGAAGCTGATTTCTCCAAAATTCATTTTTAGGAGATCCCTACACACACACACAAAAAAGTTTGCCAAATTTAAAGTCTGAAGGTTTCATAGTCCAAAAACAGGAATTTTTGTCCATATGACCTCCCTTGAGTGTTGATTTAAAAAAATAAAACCTATTCTCAATGGATCTTTACACACTAAGGAAGAGCCATATTTGTCAATTTTCATGTTTGTAAGTCTAACGGTTGAAAAATGGGAAATTTGTTTATTTATAACACCAATAAATTGACATTTATATACATACAGGAATATTGCCAAGTACAGGATCACTACGATTATGATTAATTTCAGAATTTAAATGTTTATCTTTATACTTGAGAGTTTATAAGTATTAAAATATCGTTAGCATTGTAAAAAAAGTATTTAAATCATAACACTGTTCCTAGACACCATATTCTGATAAAGTACCTTAAAATTCTACTTACAAAAACAAAATCTTTCACAGTCCTTTTTAATTTTCGATACTTTTCATAATATATATTGTTGCTTATTCTTTCAACACGCTTATCACATAAACTACTACCAAGGCCGCCTATGAAACAAGGTGAGTTACTAGTATCTGGTTCATTACTTGAAGTAATTACATCAATATTCCGTCCTAAATGTGGACTTCCATCATTAGATAGAAAATCATTAAATATATCTCGATCCATTTTAAGTAGCTTTTCAATATGACTTTGTAGGAGTTTTAAAAATGCAAAACAATTCCAGTCCCTAAAGTAAGTTTTAATATATGCATAATTATTCCTTTAAATAATAATTCTCAAAATGAATTTTATATTTTTCATAAAAATCCATTTCTGACCATATCAACATTAAAAATTAAACATTGTGTTGTGTTATAGTTACAGTTAATATTTTTGTGTGAGATAAGGTGCGATAAAGGCTATTATCCTTTATTGTATTCTAGTATTTGTTTACACAGATTACTGTAATGACTCGTTGCCACAAAAAATATTAAATCCTGATTTCGTTAGATATATTTTCGTCTGTGCCCTTTTTTTATTTTTTATTAACACTAGAAAAAAATTAACTGATATTTCTTTGAGAACTTCCTTTTGATAAAATAAAAGAGAAACTAACACAAGTCCTAGGGATTAGCAAATTTTGCCCAAATGACCTTACGCTTTCTTCAGCATTGGGAAGGAAGTATATAAAAAATTATTAATCCAAATATCGAAAGGATGCTCTGAGATTTTTCTCTTGCGAGCAGTCATAGTGGATGTTCTATTGAACAAGTGTTCAAGTCCTGATGACATCAGAGATCCTGTTACGCGACGAGACTGTTGCACATTAAATTTATCACGGTTCAAAGTCCTTGCTTTGATGGAAGTTTGGAGCGTGGGATGAAAACTCAGATTCCATTCTCATCATTTGACCAAAGCTCAAAATTGCGAAGTTCACTCCCCCCTTCCTACAGTCTAAATATAAAATGCGATGCGATTAAATAACGAATTGAGACGAGTTAAGCAGTATTGTACAGTAGAGGAGAAAAAGACTTAATACATTAACTCCAATTTGCAAGAACGTATCCATCAAATGTTTGATCATGTTGTTATAAAAAATTAGTCAAAAGACTCAAAGAGTTCTACTTGATCTCCAAGTTTTCCCGTGGGTTTCGTGTGGTTGTTTGGGAAAGGGCTAAGGTTGCAAGCTCATGTGTCATCCTTGTCACTTGACTGAGGATCAGAATTACGAGGTATGTTGCCAATAGCCCTCGTGTTGCTTTATAGTGGGAAGTTATTATAACTCCCAAGTAACTTATCTGGTTTTGAGTTTTATATTCTTAAATTACCCATCTAAATAAGTTAATGTTCGATTAATTTTTATACCATTGTCAAATAATCTTAACAATTTCGTTCGATATATGAATATTGCAATAGGCAATCAGTTACGATAACAATGCCAATTCGATTATTATTATTTCAGTTCTAGAGCTTAAACTTTGATTTAATTTATTATTTCCTTAAGAAAAAATATATCTTTTGTGAGCGTTCAAGTATTACCCAGATTTTAAATTGAGGTAGAGGATCAACCCTTTTTGTACCTTTGCTGAAGAAGGAAACCGAAAGACAACCGCTCTATTTAATAACAGAAAGTGCTAGTTACAAAATAATCAATCAAAGAAAAATATGGTGGCTGGTTGGGTGGCGTTGTTGGTTAGGAGATGGCCTTGTACCCTCAAGTTTGCGTGTTCAACCCTGGCCGAAGTAGATAGATTTTTCTGATGAAGAAAATTGACGTTGTCCATGTCATATGATTATGCAGCATGTGTTAAAGATCCCTAGAGTGCCTGTTTGGCTTAGGTGCTCTCAGCGAAGGAAAATTCCGCGTTCCCTTTTGCATCGTCAGAGCTTAGGTGCCTCTCACTGGGAAGGAAAGTGGCAGTCAAAATTACATTGCGGAAATCGGTGTATGGCGCGTACCTATAGTGTGTGTTCCTATATGGTGCCGCACTTAAAAGTTATACCAGCTACCGGAGAATTTACTTGGTTTGCAATTGTAAAATACCAATCACAGCTCCTTTAAAAAAAATTTAAAACTATGGTTATTGCAAAGTGAATTGAAAAACATTGCAGAATAGACTAAGTCAAAACTCCTTTGTAGTGGCTAAAAAGTGGTGTACTGCTTAGAAAAAAAGTTGAAATTTCGACCCCCGAAACGGTTATACTTTTACATAATTCTAAAATGGAAATTCTTATTTTACTCTTTTAAGAATTCAAATGACAGTTCTTTTTTTTTATTTTTATTGAAACCCAAATAAAAAATATAAATAAAACCTAGAAAAAGAATATATTACATTATTACCGATTCTAAAAAAAATGTAGACAAATTCTTTAAAAACAGGAAACCTACAGAACGATTTCATAATTAGACAAATGCCAATGTAATACTTTAATGCTTTAAGAGTAAAAAAAAAATTATAACTCTTTAATGTTTAATTACCCTTTAAATTCTGTTACGCTTATATACCTTTAAATGTCAAGTTATTTTGATAATTTTGGTGCATAAATTGTAAACTTTTTTTATTGTAAAAATCATTAAATAAGAGCAAAATAAAATATAATTAGTAGTTAAAAAACTGATATTTTGAATAACATGCTTAAAATTTTTTAAGGATTTGTAGCAACTGCATATTAGTTTGAGTTGGCTACCACACAGAGTGGACTGACTTTTACCAAAAAGCATTATTTTCTTTAAAAAAAAAAAGTAAAAATAAATCAAAATAAGTACCTGTTAGTAAATTAGAAATTCAATTTGTGTCTTATAACTGGAAACACTTTTCTAAGCATAAACCAACTCTACAGTCATTTCACCAGAATCGTGTTTTCTTCCTTATGTTTCTTCCATTTGCATTCTTTTTCGAACAACAAACTTTGCACTGTTTTCTAGGCTCATGTTTCGTATGAGTTGGAAGAATTTGGGTTATAAAATGTAGTTCACTAGGACGACCGAGGTTGTCTACTGTAGGTGGTCTGCCAGCATTCTTTTTGTCCAGAAGCTGTATCATCATATTTATCTAAACGCTCTTTTACTAGATATAATACTTTTTCCAACTACATTTTTATATATAAAAAAGAATGAGTTCTAGTATGTAAATGTAAAAATATAATTTTTTATAATACACACACACACACACACACACACACACACACACACACACACACACACACACACACACACACACACACACACACACACACACACACACACACACACACACACACACACACACACACACACACACACACACACACACACACACACACACACACACACACACACACACACACACACACACACACACACACACACACACACACACACACACACACACACACACACACACACACACACACACACACACACACACACACACACACACACACACACACACACACACACACACACACACACACACACACACACACACACACACACACACACACACACACACACACACACACACACACATATATATATATATATCTGTGCTCTTGGATTGTGGGGGAAAACTGTAGTTCCTGATCACAACAATCTACACCACCTGTTAGTTAGATTGTAGTCAAAAACAATCTTCGGCTTCAGTAATTTTTTTTTACGTTTATCATGGAAGTATCATAATGGTGCTCATCAAACACTATCTATTGAACTGATTCATAATTAACTGTTTTTGACGTAATTTCGGGTTTGACAAAGAGATGAAGTCAAAATGAACTTCTCCCCATATGTATTCCTGTATAACAATAAGATCCACTTAAAAGAAAAAAAAATCCTCCGTACAATATTCGCGTGAGTTATTTTGGAGCACACTAAGCATCAAGTTTTTGACAGAGGTTCTGTAGCCGGAGATCGCCATAGCCAAGAGATGATAATTTCCCTATTCCATTTTTTTCGAGGTGCAATTGGGCAAATCTTCGTTTTTATGGATGACAATACACGGCCAAACCGGACTGCTCATGTTCAGCAACTGCCGGAAAGGGAAGATACTGTTCGAATGGAATGGCTTGCGTTCTTTCCTGATTTAAATACCATAGAACATGTGTGGGATGCTTTGAGCAGACACCTTGTGGCACGATTACATCCTTCAGATAACACTCAACAACTGAAACAGATGCTTATTGAGGAATGAACAATCTTACCTCAAGAACTGTTGGACAACCTGCGGCTGAATATGGAGAAACTGTGTGAACCAACCATTGCAATAAGAGGAGGGTATGTCCCGTACTGAGGAGCATCTGCTTCTTATTCTTTTTCCTGGACAGACAATCACGTGTAACGATAGTATGAGTTCGATAAAGACTTTTTCATTCAATTCCTACTATTAGCTCGAACTTTCTATTTATTTGTTTATTTAATTATTTATCTTGGTGGAATTTTCAATCGTTGACAAAACACATTTTAAAGCGCTTAAATGAGCTGAAATGTTATATACGTGATTATTTTGGATCACAATACAGAAATTTAATTATAATTAATAAAAATTAATTGATTAAAACTAATTATTCAAAGAATTACAAATATAGCCACGTTGACAACATTTTTGGCGACTTGTGTCAAAACTTGAAACGGGTTTTTTCTTACGTTTTAAAGCATTCAGTTGAACTGAAATTTTATACACACGATTGTTTTGGATAACAATACGATACTTTAATGATAATGAATAAAAATTAATGACCCCTTATTGTTGTGATTCTGTCCTACGTGCATACATATTTATATTAATTGTAACTATTTAATAAAAAGTAGCTAAAATAAAGTTTTTCTTTGTTGATCTATAAGTAGGAATTGACTTAATTTTTTTTTATATTACAGTTGAACCTGTTTTTGTGCGGTAGATAGGGACCGCATAAAAGAAATGCACAAAAAAAAAAAAAAAAAAAAAAAAAATCAAAAATTTCATAAATTCTTACATATAACAAACTAATTCGTGGAAATACTACAAAAAACTTTTTTTATGCGGTGGATAGGGACCGCATAAAAAAAGTTGCATTTATAATATATGCCAATTATTTACGAAATTTATATGTAAGAATACTTCCATAACAAAATAAATAATTAAATGTTACACATGGAAGCATTTTAAAGCATATAGTTTCTAATTGTATACACAGATAAGTTTTCATAATGCACATACATAATTCATTGCTACTCATCGTAATCCAAAGCCCTGTAATGGATAAGTTCAAAATCGCTTTCGGCACTTGAAGTTACAAATTCAATTGATTTATTTTGTTCGACTTCATACTATATGCATTGTATTTATATTTGGCCGCCCATCCGGTTTTGTGGTTAGTGACGCAGACTGCTGTGCCTTTGTGCCTGGATTCGAATCCCGGAGAAGGCATGGGTGTAAATGTATAGTGGCTTTGCGGCATGGAGGTACTCTAAATAGCCGATCAGCCGCAAATCCTCTCGTGAGGTTGGTGGAAGAGAGGTGGGCCCCCTGACCTCCTCCAGGGTGTCTTCCTTCAAAATTGGGGTGGAACTGAGCCAAATTGTATTGTCTCCTGTATAGTGCTCAAAGCTACGGCTAAAGTCAAGTGTACATGTAGTCCGTGGCCACAGTGAATTTCATGGTCTTCGATACGGTATCGTCGATCAGGTGGCATTAGGAATACTAACAACGACATTTTTTGAGCAGCCATGTTTTCGTCATCGCTGAAGTACGAAATGCTGTCTCTCATTTCGGAACTTCATGTCTCTCAGATGATTTATCATGAAGTTATGCCAAAAAAAAAAAAAAAAAAAAAACCCCTGTTGCTTACGTTTTGCCCACCAGTTTATAAGCACACATTATAATGATGGTTAGAAATGTTTCATTATTAAAATTAATAACAGCACAGTAGAGTCTCGAAAACTCGACGTAATGTGGATTGAAAGGTGGCCGAGTGAAAATGCCGGGTTATCGAGAATAGGATTTAAAAAAAAAATTGCGTGCATCAGTGTGAACACGCGCTAGAAGTTAACTTCTTTGGTTTGTTAATGGTTTAATATTTCACTCATCGATTGCAAACTACGGTAATTTTTAAACAAAAAAATGTAAGAATGATACTTTAGTAAAAAATTCTCTTAAAATAGCTAATAGTCGAAAAACACAAAAAAAATTTAAAAGCCGTAATTTTTTATCCATTTTTTCAATCTTTAAACAGATTACGGATAATACTATTTTACATATGGAAAAAAAGTTTTGTTAGATTATTTTTATAAATAATGAAGTTATTAAATATTTAATTAAAATTTTTAGTATTTTTTGAAAAATCGTAAAAAAAAAAGGTTTCGGCGTTTTTTTTAATGATTGATTCTAAAAGAGAAAAACATGGACTTGTTTAGGATAAAATATCAATTCATTAACGCGAAAGGAGACTGAAAGGGAATGATTTAGAAACCATTTTTATAAAAGCGTTTCAAGTGTGACTCATTTAAAAAAATCGTAAAAAATAGAAAATATCATTATTTTGTTTAAAAAAATATATATACCATATCGCGTGGCGAAAAAAGTGATCTTTCCGATTCTGTAATTATTTTTTCTCTGAGATAGATAATATGAATTAAATGGCGTTTTTAAAAAACGTGGGGAAAAAAATTCGAAACTTTTTCATTTCTACCTTACGTTCATCGCGTAACCGTAACTGGTAACGCGTAACGAAACTTTTTCCCTACCGTGCTATAAGAAGTTAACTTCACACACAAAAATAGGCAATAGAAAATATTGAATTGCACTTAAATGTACTGTTTGCTTGAGAATACAACCGAAAACAAACTGCCTAAATACCTTTAAACAAAAAAAAAAGTACGTGCTTTTTGAAATCACAGAGTATTAACCAGATCAAATTAAAAATTTATGCATATACATAGTATACAACAATTTAACTGGCCAGACACACTTAAAAAATACTTTATGAAGGCATGCAGCTGTCTATAATGAAAATTAAGTATCTGATTTTGAAAAAAAAACTGATTACTTTTTAAAAAGAAATGCTTAATGTCCTGCTGTCTTCCATACTGCATTTTACGTTTGGCTGCTTCATCGCAAAGATGACGAAGGAACTGTGATCCCATCATCGAACACACCTTGCAGTACAAAATGCTGAAGGGTGGTTTTGCGACAGCCTCACTAGGCGACATTTTAGGAGAGAAAAATTATGCTGTTCCCTCAACGTTAACATCATCATTTTACGGTATTTTTTCATTAATTATGACACACACAAGAAGCAATAATTTCTGCATCGGACATAATGTCTTTCTCGGTATCATTCAAGATCCACTGTTTGTCATTTTCATCGGGTTTTGCAAATCCAAAAAATCTTTTCGGGGGGTCGAGTAAGTTTGCATTCTTTGCATCATCATGATCAATGAGCCATTTCCCTCGTGACCAAGAAGTAAGAACGAACTATTGTTTACGACTCTTAGTCGTTCCAGGCATTCATAAACCAACCAGCAACGTCCAAAAGGTTAATTTTCTTTAAGTTCTGTATAAGACCTTGACCTCATCGTTTGCAGAAAGAAGGGAGGATAACAGCTCTCTCCTGTATATTCTCTGGACACAAACCAAAACTCCTTCGCCCATTGGTTGGCATAACGCCGTGACACTGGGTGGTAAAAACATCGCGCGATCTGCAAGGGTGTGGCCGATTTATCCAAGCTTCCGGGTTATCGATTGCTGAGTTCTCGGAATTCTACTTAATACAACAATCATAGTATTAAAATATGAAAATTATACGCTATAAATAATATCTTTCGATCTCGTAAAAGATTTTACAGAAATATAAAAAAAATTTCATTTTTTTAATATACCGTATTTACTTGAATCTAAGCCGCCATCGATTCTAAGTCACAATTCCAAATCTCTACAAGTTTTTGAGAAAAAATTTTAAAAAAAATTGTAAAAGGCTTATTGATATATGATACTTAAGAAATTAAATTTTTTTTTAATAAGCAGTAGTAAGAAGTTAATAAGTAATTGATTTTATTAGTATATTAAATACTTTCAAATGCATACATGAACATATAATTACTCTTAACTATCGGTATAATGTTTCAAAAATCATTTGTCACTAACATTGTCACAGCTAACTTCGGAATCGATGCCGGCGTTGCCATTCCCCATCCTCCCCCCGTTATCATCTTCCGTGCCATCCAATGTACTTGTCATGTAACATGTTTTTAAAAGAATGTATTATAGAAGAGTGTAAAAGAATTGATTAAGACTGTTGAACATTTACAAGCAAAACTTTTAATCAATTTGTTTACGCCATCAACGTATATTTGTGGCATCTGAGTCAAATTTTCAGTGGCCGCTGCTCTATTTCCGTTTTTTTTTCTCTTTATAAAATTGCTTCTTTTTTCATACTTGCGTCACTGTGAACTCATCTTGATGCTTTTACCAATACGTTTGTGGTTTAGGTGATTAAAAGAAAGCGTATACAAAAAACGTTCCTAAACACGAGCAAGCAACGATGTTTAGGTTAGACTTAACTCTGGAGATATAAACTGATGGATGAGAAAAGTCATGAATGCAAGTGGCCATAATAGACGGCTGCCTTTTTTATTTTGAAAGGGGTGGAAACTCAATTTCCTCCATCCAACAAAGGTTTTGCCTTCGATTCTAAGGCGCACCCGATTTCCAGTAACATTAACACTGGAAAAATAGTGCGGCTTAGATTCAAGTAAATACGGTACATATAAAATTTTTAACAAAATAAAGAAATCGGAAAATCAAATTACTAAAGATATGAATAATTAATAACAAAATAAAATGTTTGGTTACGAAACAATTAAGTGTCATATTTTTTTATGAATGCAGGTTCGTGATGTAATAAAACCACTCTTCTTTAAATTAAATATTTCGTATAATTCCCTCTTGTATATCTCAAAATATTTTTAGTCGAACTTTCGATCCTAGAAAACGACTGTCGTTAAGTTGTCGTGTTGTCGTTGATTCTCATCGTACATTTCTTAACAACGGATAAAAAAAAAACGTTGAATGATTTTAATTTCTATTACTTAATTTACTTCGAATATCAATGGAGATTAGATTTAGATGTATTTTGGAACATAATTTGACACTTTTCTACCTAATTTTGTTTCTCGATGAAAAAAATTATCTTTCAGAAGTCAATTATGTTTCCTAAATTAATTTGTTAATCCATTAACTTAACGTTTCAATTTAGTTACTCTTAAGTAATCCAGAGTGATATCGATTTTATCCAGCTTCGATGAAAATTTCAGTCCCTCGCCACAATGTGTAAAAAGACCTTAATGCTTCCAAAAGAAGTTCTAAAGAAATCCTTTCTATCTAATACAGGCTTCCATTACTTTTATCCATGATACTTATCACATAGCAGTTATGTATCTTTTGCTATGTTCGTTATGTCGACATGACTCAGGGGATGGATTTTTTTTATTAATGTTGCATATTCTAAGGCGATGCGAGGGCTATTGGCAACAGTCCACGTAATTTTGAACCTCTGTCAAGTGAAGAGGATGTTCCCTGAGCTGACACCCAACTCTCGCCAATGTGAGAACTTGAGCCACGACAGATGTAACTGATTAACCTTTACACGGCGGGTCTTCAGTGGCACCAGGAATCAAACGAGCGACTCGCCAGCCAGAAGTTCGTGACTCACCTTGGCATGGCGGGCCACTTTTCCATTGCTGATTTCTCGATTTAGATTTCAACAATGAAAAGGTTAAGAAAGCGTGGTTTGCTTTAAACAAAAGCTGTGATTTATTTGCAAGTGTGTTAAAGAGGTTTTATGTTCACACCCGTTATTATGTAATTGCTTTAGACGTGTTTTATGATTAATTGAATTCATTCTAAACCTCGTGTTACTTCAACATACGAAATGAATCAGCTGCGTAACGGAGGGTCCCCTGCAAAGTCAGGATTCGGACCCAAGTTGTATCTTACAAAGGATTGCAAGACCATAACATAACAGAGGCTTTGGCCTATGTATGTTATGGTTGTGTACGAGATACGCCACTGAATTTAATAACCAATCCATCATTGAATCCATTACTTAGGATTTACCAAACAATATTATTTGATGTGATTTTTTTTTTTTGCCTCTAAGATGTTTTTACGTTGGTTTTTACAAAAATGAATTCTACAAAGGGCTTTTTTTATCGACAGAAAAGATGACCAAATTAAATCCCCCTCTTATTTTCTAGGAACTGCCTGAATGGGATGTCACATCTATCTACCTTTACATATCGACAAATGAAAAGAAATGACGAAAAGAAAATATTCGAAGGGTGGGGTGGAATACAAACATCTTTTCGTTTTAGAAACTGAAAAACTTTAAACTTTATGTTATTGGAAACTCTATGTGACAGCTGTTTCAACACAGTTCTGATAAGCACTACTTGACAAGACAAAAAAGTACGAGTTAGAGTACGAGTTTGAAACGAAATAGAGCACAACAATTGTTTGTTTAGGAGAGTTAAAACATACTTTTCTCATTCTAATCTTTCGTCGGGAGTATTGACATTTTATGAAGAGCAGCAAATGTTTATGATTGAATTCCTCTTTTTTTTCTCGTCAAAGCAAGTAAATCCGTATTGGTAATTTATATTACTAAAGCTATACATTCTTCTTTTACAAATAAAAAATATTTTTTGAGGTAATTGAAAAGCCATTTCAAAAAACTTCTAAATTCTTCTTTTCTTCACTTTGTACTTTAAATTATCTCAGTTATTAATTATAATTCAGTCAGTTTAACAAATAGATAACTAATTTTTAGTTGAGTTCAGCGTACCGGTTGTGATAAGGGCACTTGTAATCACAAATTCTTTTTGTGTCTTCTAAGTATATTTTTTTATGTTTAACAAGTAATATAAAAAATTTTCAGTCAATTCCTATTTAGTTCAACAAAGAAAATTTTTATTTTAGTTACTTTTATTAACTAGTTACAAATTATATAAATATGTATATACATATGATAGAATCACATCATTAAGTGGCAATGAATTTGTATTAATTATCATTAAAGTATTGTATAGTCACATCCAAACAATCGTGTATATAAAATTTCAGTGCAACTGAAGGCTTTAAAACAGCGATATTCAACATGCGGCCCGCTGGACCTTTCTGAATGGCCCAGTCATGCTCTGTTTCACTGACAAATTCCATTATTTACGAACAATGTATAAAAAAATTTAGCGATAAATTCTATCAATCAAGCAATCTCATATATCGATTTTGCTATCAATGTGGTGCGGGCAGGAATTGCGGGCTAACATTTTTCTTTTGTAATTGTAACGGTTAATGTTAACAAATAACATTAGAATAGCGACTATTTTTTTGGTGAAACTAATTTTTAATTAACTCTCATGTCTTCCAAGCGAAAAATATCTAAAGAAAATTTGTTATTTCAAGACGATTGGGATCTTGACAGTTTTGTAGAAAACAGAAACACGGATCAACAACTTGTTTAATTTGTCATAAAAAGGCTATATTTAGGAAATCTATAATTTCGTTCATCACTATACCACTAGGCATAAATCTTTCAATGTCTCCTTTTTTCAGTAGCAAAATATTTGGGGGTTGGGGACTAAGGACCGTTGATGAAAGGAAATCAAAATTACCCCATAACAGGGTAAACAAATACATCAAACATTTTTTTCCCGGTGAGTTGAGTTTGATGAACTTTTAAATAGTTTTAAAATGAAATCCAAAACTATTAATATTTTGACCAATTTTTGCATTTTAAAAATATTTGTTCTTAAACCTTCCCACCCTCGTTAATCCTCATATTGCGGCCCGCGACAAATAGTTGCAATATATATATACGGCCCGCGTGAAATAGTTATCATATGTATGTGGCCCTACTGAAAAAAGATTCAGTACCAGTGCTTTAAAACATGAGAAAAAAATATTTTAAAGTTTTGACCCAAGTCACCAAAAATTAAACCAACGAGGCTGTATCTGTAATTATTTAAATAATTAGTTTCAGTCAATTAAATTTAATTAATTATAATTAAATTATCGTATTGTTACCCAAAACAATAGCGTTTCGAAAATTTCAGCGTAAATGAGCGCTTTAAAATGTGAGAAAGAAACATTTTCAAGTTTTGACACAAGTCACCAAAAATGATGCCAACGTGGCTGTATTTTTAATTCTTTGAATAATTAGTTTTAATACATTAATTTTTATTAATTATCATTAAATTACTGTATTGTCATCCAAAATAATCTTGTATATAAAATTTTAGCTCAATTGAGCGCTTTGAAATGTATTTTATTAACGATTGAAAATTCGAGCAAGATAAATAAATATATAGAGAGTGTGAACTAATAGTAGGAATTGAAAAATGGACATTAAGGCATTAATCAGTGTGGCTAAACTAATTCAATTCCTTCATTAAATCCTTCCGTTTGAAGATATTTGCGTGAAACCGAAGGGCTGCTGACTGACATTTAAAAAATTCAAAATGGTTTTTTTTAAATCCCCCCCCCCTAAAATAACGAATAAAACACTGAAATAGAATTTTATGAAATAAACAGTTATATAAAGTGTTTTGATACGTATCCAATAGAAGACTTTTAGTTCATTAAGTTATTAAAATTGCTTTTTTTATAGGAGAAAAAATTATTTAGCGTTTTTTTTTAAATGAACTGCTACAAAAACAAAATACACTAACATATATCTCTTTTATATCCTTTTTCTGTATACATAAAAAAAGTTATATTTTTAAAAATCTTTTTATTCATTTCTACAACAGTTACATTGTAAACACATGAAGTAAATATTTGTGAGGTTGTAATATTGAAAGCAACTTATTATTTCATGTCTCGTGAAATAATATTTAAAGAATTTATTACATATTTTTATTACTGTTGAGCCATTGCGGTATCTTATAATAATCTCGTTGAGATTATTGGTGTTTGAGGGTTTGAGTAAAGATCAGTTATAACCAGTTCAAATTTCCTTTTATTATTTCTCTAACTTAAATCAAACAACTCAAGGTAGAAAACACACAACACTACTAATTATAACAGCTATCTCACAGCAAAAAGGATACTTAATATTTGAGTATAATCTAATTCACTTACTCTCTTAGAACACTTTTACGGTCTATTTCACCGTAATTCTCCACTTGTTGTACGACCTCTGGTCGTGATAATCAAACTCTATCTTATAACTTATTTGCCAATTAGCAATAATTGATCCTCTAGAAACTACTCGCCAACTAACACACACTCTAGACTAGTTCTTCACTAACTCTCAACTAACTTCTCGTATCTAAAAGTCAATACTTCAACAGAACCATTCATTTGAATCAATCAAGTCTTCTTCGGGATAAAGTTTTCAATAGAATAACAGTTAAAAAGAAATAAATTTACCCCAAGAGGATCAGTTACACGTTCGTTGATAGACCCCTTATAACCCCCCGTGAAAAAGACGTGATTTATCAGAGGGTCTCAGCAACCTGACAAAAATACGTTACTAAGTTTTAATACCGATTCAGGAAATCACCAACAATTCTAAAGTTACTCAAATTCCTGACCAGTTTCGCCCTCGCGACACCGCGCAAGAAAAGTTCCCCCTACCTGTTTCCTTATTCAATCAACTACAACAGTGCATTTCCCTTATATTCACTATTCGGGCTATCACTACAAAAAAACCTCCCTCTTTGGAGGACAAAACCCCCAGCCGTGCACTCTACAATTCTTAACAAATAACAAACCTTTTGGCTCCATATTAATTTTCTCTTCTCATTTATGAACATGTCCCCCTGAAATAGAAATAGGATCCCTAATGACTCATAACAGAATCCTGCTTCTGTACATTGAACATCCATCAATCATCAATACATACATTTGTTGACATTAATCAATCATACATATATTTCTAATACGAATCAATTCTAAATACACATTTTCACATATAAACACCATGTAGTTTTTACAAAAACAACTCACCCTTTTTCTGGCGCTACTCTGTTAGAATTAATGCAATTTGTCCCTATTTATGCCGTTTACCAAACCAAATATTGTATACATACATGCATACAACTTTTCGGATATAATATACAATAAACAAACAATACAAGAAGTTCTGTGGCCTGCTAGCCAAGATTCATTGACAGCGAAACAAATGTTTTCCAAATTCTGGATGAAATTTAAATACAAAAATTCATTTTTTAGTTGGAAGAAAAATAAACCCACATTGGGGATCAACTTTTGCTACAAAAAATAATTATGAAATCGGACTTGCTTTCTGCTAAAAGGACCTGACTGCTTGTCAGAAGAACTAAAACAAATACAACCTGGCATTTTCCCTTACAGACTCCCTGTTGAGTCGCCGCTGAGGATTTCGACGCTGGCCGATTTTTAGCTGGCTTGCCTTGCGAATTGTTCCATCACAAAACTCCTCACCGCTTGTTGTTGCTGCTTCTATTCTCCTTGCCTCCTTTCTGCTCGGCTCCTGAGCTTATATGGACTTGTCCTTTTTGGCTGCTTTTGTCTCTTGGTGGCTCCTGCTCGGCTTCTGAGTTGATAACCGGGCAACTCAGACTTCTTCTGAGCCTCCTCTTCAGAGATCTTCCTGGATGTTGCACGCGTCGGATGGTGTGCACATTGAAATTATGCAATAAAATATAGTATGTGAAAAAAAGATAGACCTTGATATCTTTCTTTATTGAACTCAGTTGTGTAACAGCCCATATGGGTCAAGGCATGCTGTGCCTATCTCAGTTTACGTGATCTTAGGAGCTGGGGTGCATGTGCGAATGTTTCGGTCATGTGGTCAGTCTGACGTGGAACACCCACAGCTCGGTTCCCAATCAAGCTTGGTACTCATTTATCGACCCACTGAAGGGCTGAAAGTCTGAGTCGACCTTGCCCAGCCCAGGATTTGATCCCCGGATCTGTGGTGTGGAAGCGCGATTCACCACCCCTCAGGCACTGGGCTTCGATACCTTATTTTATGGAACATAAAAACGCAAGCACTTGTTATTTGTTTATTTTTAAAAATGTAAAGATGGATTTTTAGTCGCCATGCAGATTCGTAATTGTATTCAAGAGATTATGAACATAGATAAATAAAAGTTTTTAAGATTGACTTATAACCTTTGTATACATATACAGGAGAATATCATAAAAAAATATTACCACTAACACTATTAAAATGAAACACTGAGAAAGCATTTAATACATTTATTTTCGAAGTTTCACTTCTTATTAAAGTTGAGTCATTTATAACAATTTTTGTATATTTAAATACCGCACAAAATTTTTTAGAATATTGCGCATTTTTCTTGCATTTTGAGAAACAAAAGAAAATTATGGAATATTGCATCTGTATCTTCAGTTTTAAAATATAATGAGAAGCAAATACATTTTACTTCATTTGAATAACTTTGACGAAATTTTTTGCATCCTTCTTAATAAAAATAACAATCTGATTTTGATGAAAAATCCACACATTTTAACAACTATAAAAAATATTTTTTTTACCCAATAGTTTCGAGTTACTTTGTGTGGTGCCAGTCTTTTATCTCAATCAACACAAATAAATTTCTGAAGCCACACCATTTATATTTTTAATTTGACTTACTAAACAAACATTACTCAAAACCAGAAGAAGGGGGTATCATTTTCATTTTATATAGAATCACACAACATTATCATGAAAATATTCGTCACGTTTATTCATAACTTGATGGTCCTTAAAATGATACGCAAAATGTAAGAAGTGTTCTAAAAGTCTCCGTATTCATTCTTAAAAAATAATTTTAATATTTTTATTAGATTTTTTTGAATTCTTACAAGTAATTTATTTATTACTATTTATTACAAAGTTTAGTTAGCAATTTCTTTTCTCCCGTTTTATATTAAAAGTCCTCTTAATTTTAGCATAAAAAAGCTGTTTAAAGAGAGTTGATTACTTCGAATAATAAATAGATATTCTTATACGTTTTTGCTCCTGGAATAATCATATGTAAGATAAGCCCTAATGGAGCGATTGAACTTGTTTTGCTCAGAAAGTGTAAAGTGTCACTTTTTATCAACAGACGGTGGTTGTAGTCCATGTTTTACTTTCAGCTGCACATCTAGTTTTGTTTTCAAATACAACGAAAACAAGTCTTTTATCATCTGTCATAAAAAGGTAATTATCAATATAATTCTAATTGATTAGGTACACATATTTTGCTTTAATGTTTAAATAATTATAAAGTAGTAAAAATATTAATTCTACTCTATTAATGTTGCTCGTAGGACAGTGGTTCTCAAACTTTCAATACGGGCACCTCCCCTTTTCAATCACAATTTTTATCGCCCCCCCTTATACATTAATAATGCACTTTGACGCTAAAACAACAATCTTTATTATAAACCGTACAAATTCATGACGTAAGTATTAAATTTTGTATATGGTACTTTTAAGCAAATAAATAAATAAATAAATAAATAAATAAATAAATTAAATAATAGGATAATTATTATGTTATTTTTCCTTTTTCTAATTTTGAAATTGGAACATATTCCAAAATGCGGTGGTTGCTTAGAAGACAAAATATAAATGTCAGCCAAATATAGAAAAAGAACTCAGAGGGTCAATTTCTAATCATAAGAATTCCTTTGAAAAACTTTGCTCTGTAAGACAAGCCCATGGAAGTCGCTAATACTTATTAAACTTGTTCTTAATTTAGTATTAATTAATTAGTTATAAAATATTCTGTGCAGCACTGATACATTAAATGTATACCGGCTGAAGTACCCGCTCTTTGCATAAGTTCATTTATAAGAAAATAAAGCATTATTGATATAATCGCTGAATTGTAAGGAGAGTAAAGCCAAGTACGTGACAATGTTTACAAAAATGTAAAATATTTTTTTTTAATGATTGCTCAAATTATATAATTAGTTTTAAGCGAACTGTAATTTTAAGTCTCTCATAATTAGCATTTAGAATTGATGTTGAATAATGAACAATAATATAAAATTCCGATGAAGAATAATTATATTATTTTTAAGATTTAAAGCTAAAAGACTTCAACATGTTTTAAGCCTGGAGCAGGCACGCACTCGATACTAATGGTCGAGCGGAGTTATTGTGAGTCATTCCAATCCTTTTTTTATAATTATTTTTATAATACACAATATAAACCGTGATTCCAGTGAATAATTTAACTAAGAGAAAATATACTCACCTACTTTCAAGGACACAGAAAATATTTCAGAAAAAAAGTTATCACACCGGGAACTCAGTCAAAACAAGTACCTTAAGATTGTAAAAAAACGTTTGTCACTCTCAAAAAAGATGGAGATATGTGACAAATATATTTTAGTTCACGTTAGCTCACGTTAAGACTGTCAAACTGGAAGATAGTGTTAGGGTCATTGGTAACAATTAAACAGTTTTGCCAGAATTACCGATTTCGTGCACTCTGTGCTCGGCGTGAACGCTCCCAGATTAAAAGTGTATTTATTACAATATGGACGTTCGAAAAAAATTATGTAAAACGTTTTCATTATGCCTTATATGTTTGGGAATACTCATAAAAATAAATCTTGGCCTAGTAATCCTTCAAAGTGCTCTCTGTGCCTTTCCAAAAATCATAAAAATATCTTACAAGGAAAAAAGCGCAGCAGAAATACTTTATTTACAACTTCCCTAAATGAAAAAATAAATACATAAGAGCAGGGACGTAACTAACCGTACAAGTAAGTTCGAAGGTCAAACCACAGCAAATACATTTTGCTGCCTACAGCTGATGGCAATAATATAGCAGTGATGAATATTTTATCTTCCTAAAATTTTTTTTATTATGGGTCTGAGTTTTTTTTTCTCTGAAAGAGTAGCATTTTCGGTTTGAAAAGAAAACGTAATAAAAAATCTCTCATCATAGGATTACAGAAAATCAAATAAAATGTTTTTTATTTGGTTATAGTATCAAACATAGCTAAAATGAGGTTTTGAAGTACAAGCTTTTATTTTTGATGACGTAATATCGCAGATGATATATATAAATTATATCAGTGTAAATGTGTATTTTTTTATTATGTCTGAAAGTATTTTGTTTTACTTTATTCCAGTAAATAATTTTTTTAATCTTTTATTTTCGATATGCTCGCGCCCCCCTTGTAGGTTTATCGCCCTCCAGGGGGGCTCGCCCCACAGTTTGAGGAACACTGTTGTAGGACTCAAGAATGTGTTACCTGCACGATCGTGCGACTTAGGCGAGTCACTGCAGCTGTAAAGGTAAGTACTTGCCATGTGAGTTTTCTCTTCTGTTTCAATAAGGTTGTCAGAAGCCTAAATGCAAACGAAATATATTATTATATAATTAAAACCATAATTTCTTGGGTGTTGCTATAAACGAGTCATCTTTTTTTATTCTCGTTCTTTTTTGAAATTAATTTTCTCTTTTATACATTTGTTGAGGGGTATGACATTTTCATCCTTTACACGGATATCTGCATACATATCTCTTCCCCTCCCCAAAAAATCTGGGTATTCTGGTGGGAGTTGCTAAGGTGTGGTTTAAATATATTTTTTTTAAATAAAATATTTTGTTACATTTTATTATTTTTCATGGAATACTGTGCTAACCTTTAAATAAAATTTTTTTCAGGTGTCTAAGAGGAAAAAAAAATTTCTCACACAAGAAGAAATTTTGAAATTGCTAAATAAATCAGATTCTGAGCTTAATGATCTATCGGATGATGACTATGCTGCAAACAAAACATATGAATTACGTACACTGGAAGAAGAATCAAGCTCAGATGAGAGCAATGATGAAAAACAGTGAAATATTTGCAATGGAATGACAATTTTGGATAATTCTGTTTCATCAAAGTCTCTTGAACCCATTCATTTCACTATTTTAGCTGTTGCAAATTCTTTGTTTCTGTGCAAACAAGATACAGTATCAAATAAAATTCCACCAAAAACCAAAACAGATTTCTTAAAATTCAGGTTAGAGGTATCTGAAGTGTTAGAAGCAATTCCACCTACTAACAAAATATTTTAACTAATGATGAAGACAACAGTATTGTAATTCCTCCCCCAAAAAGATCAAAGTATTATAATCCGCCTGCTATACATGTCATGCCTTTTATCCTGGCCATGCCAGGATAAAAGGTGTGACATGTATAGCCATTTTTGATGCGTTAATGACATTTCAAGGCCTCGCAAATGCAGATTTGAAGACTGCGAAAGCCGTTCGAAAACATGTTGCGAAAAATGCAATGCTTTTATTTATACTTGTCAAAAACAAAACCATGTTTTAAAGATTTTCACAGTAAGTAAATAAAGAGTTAGTAAAAGAATAATTTACGCATCAATAATTTCCTTATTTGTAACAATTTTAGTTAGATTGTTTCTTCTATCAACTTGGAGCTAAAAAATGTATAACTCGTAAAATTTCACAGGTGACCTTTTTCACAGATAAAGCCCAATCCACACAATCGTGCGGGTACCGTGTAGATTCCAGGGATGGAGCGAATTTTTAAAATGATTTTTTCCAATGTCATTGGGGTAAATAGATTGTTATAACCAGACGAATTCAATATTTAAAGATAAAAATGTTTCGAGTCCTAAAGGGATAAGGTTTTTTTTTTGTTTTTAATAAAAAACATGTTTGGATTCTTGCCATATTAAATAAGTAAGAAGCTTTTTTAAGCTCATGAATCGCGAAAAAAAGTAATGTGAATTAGTTGAAAAAGAAAATATAAAAATAAAAATATTATAAAATGAGAAAGAAAATAAAAAAAGAGAAAAGGAATCAGATTAAATTAAACAAGAAGAGAAGTTTGTTTAACATATATCTTTCAAAAATCGGAAAAAAATGTCAGGCAAGTCAAATAAGAGAAAATTACGCCGTTGATTTAAACAGTTCGATTAGAAATTGATTTTACACGATAGAGAGTCAGAGTCTCGTGGAAGAAGCTTGATCATTACACTTTTCCACAATAACATTAACTAATATACGCTAGTAAATATATTTTGTTCAGTTAAAGAAATTCTATTTTTATTAAATATTTAAATATTTAACTGAAGAATACTATCTATAATATTCATTTCCTTGAAAGAGGGAATAAATATCACCCAATTCACTTCATTTAGATTTCAGCATCGAAATCCTTTGCATGATAGCTCGAGATATTTGCAAAACATTTGTTTACAAATGCATTGTGCTGAAGAAAGCAAGGAAAAGAAATAATAAATCTGTTAACAGGTGCAGAGCGCAAGTGGCATTAGAAGTGTGCAGAAGGGTACAAATCTATATAAAGCGTACTTTTGCTTTCACTAGCTCTGGTGACTCGGAAAAAGGGTTTTGTTTCCTTAAAAACTTATCGATATGGAAAGAAGTTCAGTAATTTACGGCGTTTTAATATGCATCCTTCTTCCTCTGGTCTCTACTTTTGTAAGTATTCTGTCTATGTATTTGTTTATCAATGCGATTTCTTTTTTATACATTGATGTGAATGCTTTACATTTTTCTGTATTAAAATATTTTTAAAACAGCATTAAGGACTTTCCCAAGGCTGGCCAAATGTTGCAATTTAAAATTTGCTTATTATTCTTTGAATGTCATTAGATATGATTATAAAAAGTGCGCCTAATGCTTCTTACCACTGTTTTTATAAATTTGTTTACTTGTCGGTAAAGAAGTAACAAGGATAACAACTAAAACAGAAGGAAGTAAGTCAGATACTTCATAAAAAAAAGTAAAAATGTATTTTTGAATATTTTTAACTCAAAAAATCACATTTTAGTTAGTATTATTTTAATTTAAACTATTTAGTTATAACAATAAATAACAATAATTGTCGTATTATGATAAATGGTTATAAATAATATTTTATTTTTCTTGCTATTCCTTGATGATCGATCAAGTTTTAATTTTTAAAAATGTAAACAAAAAATTAAATGTAATGTAGTAAATAATTTAAAAAATAAATGAGCATCCTAAAATTTTGTAGCTTTGATATAAATTCTTTATTTCATTTCTTTTTGTCTCAATCAATGCCAGTCATTTAGACCATTTTCCAGTGAACTTTTAAGAGCTAATGTAATGCTAGAAAGAGTGTAAATAAGTTAATAAATAAGGCAAATGTGTATAAGGCACCAAAAAGTATCATTCATTTAATTATCCCACTTGGCCTTCACGTGTTAAATAGAAATAAATCATTCAGAAAAATGAGAAACAAAAATTAAAATTAAAGCTAAATTTAAAATTATGTTATATTACTAAAAACATTTAATATTTTAAGCCTAGTTTTTTTTAAAATTTATTTTTCATTCAACTAACTTCAAAAATATCTACCAGGAATACAGGAAATTATTCTAACCTTTTAATTTAATTATGTTTTCGTTAATTTCCTGAATGAACATTATAAAATTACTATATTACCTTACTTTATTATATTACCTGATCTTTATTTTATTAGAGAATAATCTGATTATTGTTATTGCAATTTTTTAATGAATAATTGTTAATAAGTAGCTAAGAGTTTGTATCTGTGTTGTTATCTTATTTTTAACCTACACTGCTCTATTATAATTCTATTTATTGCTATGCTTTTTTTCATAAATTTATTTAGTATGCTTAAAAAAACGCAAAACATTGACACATTTGGGAGATAATGAAATATAATTTGATGTTAATTCAAAATTTCATGAATAAAACGTAACTGTTTCTCTAAAATGATTTAATAGCAATTATTAAATTCATTTGAAAATCAGTCGACAGTAAGTATTGCTTAGTTATTAATCAATATCATGCACCGATGTATAACTGAGATTTCTCCGAGATTTTCTGTTAATCTAACACTTGCGTATTTTTTCTCTTTTCAATTATCAAAATTTTTTGTAGAGTTCATGAGGGAAACATAATAGAACACATATTATAATTTAAATATTCAAAACTGCTACTGGGTATGCTTAATTCAAATGATTTCTGCAATATTTTTTTAGGTGAAGGGAGAGTGTGTGTGGGGGAAGCCGTATCGTCATTGTTTGAAGTGTCGATTTAAAAACAATACTTCTAAGGACAATTTATTAACTGTTGTGTGTGGAGAGGGAGGAATATTCGAAACTTGTTACACATACCTTTGTATTGGTTAATCGTAAATTTTTCTAATAATGGTTTAGTAAGTATAGAAACATAAGAGGGATTTTTTATTCTATATTGATATTTATTTTATAACAAAGCAGCACAACCCTCCGTGGGAAATATCAATTCCAATTTTACATTAATTTTCTGTACTGTTACTTCTTTTTTAAATATTAGCATTTTACCCCTATTTTGATATTTAAAACTAAATCATATAAGTATTGTTTCCATTGGCCCAATCTTTGGGTTTTTTTTTAAAAATTGTATTTGACTATGAACTGAATTTAAAATTTGAACCAATGTGTCTAATAATTTTTTTATGAATGTAAATGTACTTATTTTTACGTAGCTTTACATTTATTTTATCTGTGAACTTTTTCGCATTTATTTTATTTGTTTGTTTGAGTAGAGTGGCATTCAAGTATCAGGCAACAGATATTTTTTGTCTGCATTGGTTACACACTCAGGTATCTGGCAACAGATATTTACTGTGCCTGCATTAAATAGATACGTTATTCGAATCTCAGAATGAGAATATTGATATGTTAAAATTCAACGATTATTTTTGTGGAACTTGGATGCTGCTTTGTTCAATGCTATTATTCTTATGATCCAAATGTAACAACTGCGAGTATGTTTCAATGTGTTGATTTTGATTAGAAGATTAATGCAATATTAGAATAAATCTTTTAAAATGTTGACATTTGTGTTCGAAATCTTTTGACAATATCTTTTGACTATTTGACTTTGTCCTCTTAAATTCCACAGATTAAGATCACCTCTCGATTTCATACATTTTGAGCAGGATTAAAATTCTCCAATTTGTTTACTGTATTCCTTAGCCCAGGGGTGGCGAACCTTTTTGGATCAACGCGCCATGTTTTCTTTAAGAAATGTTTGTTGTTGCCACCTGTCTGACGTAGTCAGAACGAGGCTCATGAAATTCATCGTGGCAAGGGGCTAGAAGTACGCCTGTCGTTGGCCTTGGCCTTGAGCACCATACAGGTGACAGTAAGATTTAGCTCGGCGAAATTACCCGAAGGGACGATAGAAGGCGATACCACCTATCTCCACCTCCCCAATTTAGACATGGAACTGAAGATGAGGGAAATATTCTCCAGTTCCCTGCACTCGTGATTCAGTCCACAAGACTTTCGGACCCACTGATTTAACGAGCACGTACTCCGTGTGTACTCGGAGGGTATTTTGTGGCATCGGACATCGAACCCAGGCCTTCTGGTCTGGAGTTCGATGCTCTAACCACTAGGCTACCCACGGCCCTAAGAAATGTTTAACGAGGTATGGACGTGCCGTCAAATAATTTTGACTTGTCGTTATTGAGAAAATAATAAAACTAAATATTCTAACAATTAAAAACTCTTTATTTGCAACGAAAAAATACATGTTGTATTGTATAGTAGTGAATGTTTTATTTATACATGTAACTCAAATTAAAATAACATTAGTGTGAATTCTGTTGTGGCAGATTAGATGACAAATAACTTGTATAAGGATTCTAAGATGTAACTTATAGCAGAATGCATTGGAGTTATCTGCCAAGCGGTTTCTAAGCGATTCTTTAATGTTATTCATCTCTGAAAATAATGACTCGCAGGCATAGGTAGATGAAATTATGGTTTACCCTCTTGCTGCGCATCCCTTGATTTCCACGGCAAAGTAGATGTAACAAAATTTGCGCAACTCGTAATTTCCACGGGCATGCATTTTCCCGACTATTTTGCTGTGCAATCTGTGCTGCTCTTGTTTATGTTAATCTTTGGATCATCTAATTCTACGATTTAAAATAAAAAAATCTTTTAGAAATTTTTTTTTGTATAACTCCAAAATGTAGATTTAATACGTAGATTTGAAATATGTATATATAATAAAACCATACGCAATATTTGAACCTACTTTGATAAAATAACCACGCAACGTGAGGGTTAAAACCTTATGAGCCAGTTTCCTCAAACAGCTAAATGTATCTGGAATCGAATTCCATGTTTCTAAAATTTCATTAATGGCATTTTTACTTATATTGCTTGTCAATCGTTCTGTTTCAATCAATTCTTTTTTCTTTTTTCAACAAATTTTTGAATCCATATTGAACTAGACTGGAAATCAATCAGTTGCAAAATTGCAAAATTTTCAATTTACAACCAATTGAATAAGAACAAATTAAGTTTATTAAATGAAGTCACATCAGGGTACATAAAAAACTTGAGCACGTTTCCAATAATTCTTTGAACTGACAGAATCTCGCTGAAAACCGCGATCGATCACTCACGTTTGTTCGTAATACTTTATATGGAACTTTGTTATGTTGAATTAAAATGCAAATCGTTTTATTCGGTGGCGTGCCCAAAATATTGTATCGCGTACCATCAATGGCACGCGGGCCATTGGTTCGCCATCCCCGGCTTAGCCCATTTGCGCAAACATTTAAAATGAGAAAACTTATCTTTTTTGATAGTGTATCTAGCATACGGTAATTCAGAATTAATGATACATATATTGCGAATACACTTTTAAACTTTTATATTGAACATTTAAGAGTACAAAGGATTTCTAGTATATTTTTACTTACAAATGGAATTTTTTTTTTTTTTTTACCGAAACCTAACAAAAGAGTTGTTAAACAAATGAAATGAAAATGTTATTTCTTCCATAATGACAGCAAGAGTTTGATAACAAATGAGGTGATATATTAAATTTCTCAAAAATATATCACTCCAGAAGTTTCAACGCGCAACTTCATTAAAATATAGCATTGTGATATTAATGGAATAAATATTCTAAAAAAAAGTAATCTTTTATTTATATCAAAAAATTAAATCACTTTTTCTAGCGTGGGTTAACATATTTCTTAATTCGTGCTCTTTTTTAAAGTTTTTGACATCTATTGCAGCAGATGTAATTGGAAGAAAGTGGTATTATTTAAAATTAAAAAAGAATTCGAATTCTTTAAAAAATATTTGTGGCAAATCTTTGTTTTCTCGAGAGGATTCTTGAACTTCTAAGGATCGATTCAGCAGTTTATTATAAGAATTTTACACTTTTTCAATCAATCGTATTAATTGTTATGCGTAACTTTATAAAATATAAGGAATTTAATCGCATTTTCTTTGTAATAAAAAACCAAAAGATAAAAATTGCCTCAGAAATTTTTTGTATTTTAACGTGTTTCTATTATTTTTATTTCTTTAGGATGAGTGGAGCGGTACTCAGAGTCGATTGAATGAAAAGCATAATTCTGAAAGTAAGTAACAATTCACTTTTCAGAAAGATTATTCACGTGCATAAATAAAACTTGTAACCTGCAAAGGCTGATAGTCGGGAAAAAAAACTGACGTTAAAAGATATTCAAAGCATTGTGCCTTTTTTAGTAACTCATAATAAATACCGGCTGGCTCAATATCGGGAATGAAAAAATCCCAAGGGAAAAAAAATATGTTCTTCACATACTCGGAATCACCAATATCCCCCTTTTTTTAATTCCTACTATTAGCTCACACTCTCTATATATTTATTTATCTTGGTGAAATCTTCAATCTTAATAAAATACATTTTAAAGCGCTCCATTAAGCTGAAATTTTATATACAGGATTATTTTGGATGAAAATACAATAATTTAATTATAATTAATAAAAACTAATTGATTAAAACTAATTATTTAAAAAATTACAAATACATCCACGTCGGCCACTTAGCGACCATGTTGTTGACTTGTGTCAAAACTTTAAAAATATTTTCTTTTTCTCACGTTTTAAAGCATTCAGGTGAACTGAAATTTTATAGACACGATTGCTTCGGATGGCAATACGATACTTTAATGATAATTAATAAAACCCAATTACCACTTAATGTTGTGATTCTGTCCTATGTATATACATATTTATCTTAAATGTAATTAGTTAATAAAAAAGTAGCCAAAATAAAAATTTTCTTTGTTGATCTATGTAGGAATTGACTTAAATTTTTTTAAATATTATTTGTGTGTGTGTGTGCTTTTTGTTATATATGTATATTTTGTCTAATTTACCAAGTACAATTCGTTCGAAATGTAGCAATTGAAGCAGTTTCTTTTCTTTTACCTTTTTCCTAGATGAAATGAATCGAGCATCCTCGTCACAAAACTGCGGTAAGTTAGATATATATATTTACAAGTTTTTACAACCGCAATCTTTAAAATGATGTAATTTTGTTCAAATTTGAAGTATGTTTTATTTTGTTATTTCATTCACACAGTTTGTGGGAGAGAAAACAAGAAAGAAATGGAGATGGAGATATTCAGGGACGAAAATATAGTCAACCCACCTCATAAATATCCTTGGGTGGTAAGTATTGATTTCAAGAAAATGGAATACCAAGTAAATTTCAAACGATGCAAAATTATATTTAAAAAAGTTAAAATAATTATTAGTTTCCTTTTTTGTTGTTTAAAATGAATAAAATACTTATATAAGGTAAAATGGCTTACTTTGTCTATGGAGGGTTGCCCATGAATGAAAGTCCATGAATGAAAACACTTGTGAGCTTCTATAATTTTTTAATTTTTACGGCACACATAATAATACTACAACGCACATTGCACAATTATTACTATACGAATCCCACTAAATAAATAATATATCTATACATCTATATCAAATTTTAGATACTATTGCGTAGTTTCTGTGTACGCGCTATTTTAACTCTGAATTAAATTAGCTCTTTTTAAAAGGTGGCGCTGCTGTCGTTCTTAACGAAGATGGGAGTTTGAGACATTTAGAATGGCAAGAACGGAAATAATTCCAGAATATGCGAGGGTTGGGAAAAAAGTCATGGAAACTATTTTTTTCCCTTGAAGATACCAATCCGGTTGGAAAATGTGACATATACAGACGAAAAGATAAGATGTTAACTACATGTGTGAACAATTAATAGCACCTAAATATCGTTCCTCACTAATTTATTACGGTAGTATACAGGGCAATATGGCCTTCACGGTGCAAAAGAATGACAACACAGTACACATAAAGTTAACATGACAAATCTTGGCCTTAAGACCCTCAATGTAGTTTTCTGCTACTGTCACCACACGCTGCCAACGATGTGGGAGGCGCTGAATACCATCAGCTTCAGCATTTGGCGCATCATGTGTGAATCGGGCCACCTGTTGGCCACAGCATTAGCAATGTCCTCTTGTGTTGCAAACGGCCTACCACGTATGGTAGGGCATTATTCCCAATGGCTTCCACTAATTCACTGTGACATTCCATCGCATTTCTCCCTTGGAGAATGGCTATTTTGATGTAAACGCGCTGCTCAATACGGGTTACTTCCATCTCACACGACACTCACAAATTGATTAATTTCACAGCCCTCGCTGCGCTACTACCAGCTGTCACAGCGCCATCTGTTGTTCTGCATACACACTATGCCTGAAGAACTTCCATACGACACATAAACGTTTGTGATCCGTTCACAAATCTACAAGAAAAAAATAGTTGCCATGACTTTTGCCCCAACCCTCGTACATACAGTAATCCTTCGTTGAACCCTGAACTTTGGGTCTTCCGACATTTACAATTTACACAAAGATTTCGTAGGTTATTACGATTTTAATTAAGTAAAGAAAAATATGGAATAAGAATGGTCTGGGGATTTTTTTTGTGTCTACCAAAGGTTAGACTAAGATACTGATAATGCAAAGACATCCTTCAGAGAGAACTCTTGCCAGCTATTAAAGATTACTAGGAATCTATGATCTAAGACCTATCTACAGAATAAATGTGGTAAGTATTAGATGAATAAGCAATAAACATCAGTTGTATAGCAATAAACATCAGTTGTATTGCTTGTTTTGCATTATCTGATTTCATGCCCATCTTCTGTAACCTTAAATAAAATATAGCTGCAGGACCATGATATTACCATCTTTCAATGACCTAGTAATAATCCGAATTTAAATCAGAATGAATTTATGTGGAACCAGATGGGTTGGGAAATATTTAACAGGAAACTGAAGAAGTTACAAAAAGCACTTATCCAAGTTTGGTATAATAAAATACTCCTTAACTTTTTCATGCTTGATGGTGCATTTGTTGTACAACTAATTCTTATTCGTTTATTGTGGGGTGGTACATAAAACGTACCACTTATATGAATGTCTCAGAAATTGATGCTAGATAGTACATTCTCTGAACCCCCACAGAGGTCAACTCCTAGCAGTTACTCAAGTTTCCAACAGCTGTCGGAAGCTCATTGTATGCAATGGGGTTATTCAGTAGTTCATTCTTTGACCAGCTTTTAGTCCGTTGAGTGGTATTTTTTGGGAGTGACAGCGTTATGTATTTTTTAAGTGTAAATGAAAGTGATTCTTGTGATATTTGATACAAAGCAGGTAAGTACCTATATTATGTAACTAAAAATGTCAATATGGCGATAATTAGTACCTCACGTGTGCATTGCTCGTATGAAAACACGAGAGTCCAAAAAATGTACCACCCCGCTACTGAAGGCCATCTTTAAAAATACATTCCCTATTTTTTCACAACAATGAATATGTTTATTGTACCAGATAGAGTTCCTTGTAACGTAGCTCTGTCTGATTACAATAGGCACATGAGTTGTTTGGATAGATTTGATCATCTTAAAGGTCGTATGAGATAAACAGAAAAAGTAATAAATGGTGACATAAAATTTTCTGGTACTTCATAAATAACAGTTTAGTCGATGCATATGTCATATATTGGGAAATGAATCTTCCAAAGTTGAGCTTGAAGGACTTGAGAAGAGATATATCTAGATATTTTGTTAATTCTGCATTTATAACTTAAACAAGCGTCAGACAACCAGTAGAAGTATTCATATCAAGAATTAGAAACCCTTTGTGCCCCCCAAAAAACACACCTGGAGAGTTCTGCCTACCAGCCAAGAAGATCCCCGAGAATACGATGTGCTGCTTATAGCACAAAAGCGATCCAAGTTCGTATAGAATGGATGTGTTGTATCTGAAAAGTTCCATTATGCCCAGGAAAGAAAAAAAATCATGTTTCCAGAACTATCATGTTGCTTGAAGCATGGTGGTATAAAATATGTATAACCTATTTTTTAAAACTTTGAACACCCTTTATTTGAAAAAGTGTTCAATATTATTAATATGTATCATTAATTGTAGCTTTGTGAGTTTTATCTGAAATATTCATAATTATTTCTCTCTATAGTGCACTGTCTTTCTCAAAAATTCAGCGCATCATATCCGAAATTAATAATATCAAGGCTTAGTTATTGCACAGTCAGGGGGCGGCTCCAATAAGTAGTTAATGATGTGTTCCTATTTTCAATCAGTAAGATAAAAAAAATATTAAAAGTATCCGTAAGTAAATTATGCATGAAAGATTCAATGAGTAAGTCTAAAGCTTGAGAAAAGGAATCTTGAAACAGTTAAAAGGTTGAAAATGTGTTTCTTGATCTTAGCAGTGTTTAACCCTCTGAGTGGATGACCCGCTAATTGAATTTCACTTCGAAAGCGGTCTACATTTTCAAAGCTAGCGGTAGCGAAAATGTTTCGATAAATTTCGCGAACTGCTTCAAAAACGTACGGCAGTTTAATGCCTTCCCCTGTTAAAACTGCAGGAGGTCCTGAAATTGTTTTGCAGGGATGATTTTATTGCTTTTCGGTCTCTGTGTTCTTCGAAACGGGAGGTTTCTCATTCACAGCTGTGGCCTAGGGCGAGGATTGTGAAATGGACATTTTCTACACTTCACGGCCAACAGAAACTTCACCCAATTTATTGCAAATATATATTTCATATATTTGGAAAACTTGCTCAATTTCTGATCTAAAAACCAATTAGGTTTTAGGAAATTTAATTTTCTGAGTTTTGATTTTAAATTCGGTTTCATTTTAAAGCATTTTTGCATTCCTAGATTGAATTAATTAAAAATATTTTTAACACATTCCAATATTTCGTGTGAAATGGCTATTAACTACAATTTTAATTTCTAAAATCATTTCTGTTTGCTCATGTTTTTAAGTTTTTGAGTTTTCTCACATTTACTTAATTAAGATTGATTTAAAGAGCAATATATTTTTTGACACATAGTTTATATAATTTAAAAGCTCTATACTTTGTCTTCATTAATTTTTTCCTTTTGAAAAATGCCATGACCAAAATGTACGCAGGGTACTGTGATAAACAATACTTGAAAGGGATGGAATATGACTGAAAATGGTAAATCTAAAATGCAGCTTTTTCAGGTAATATTACAATTAGACTACAGAATACAAATGTTGCAGAATGAACTAAATATTTCCCTGATGTACCACAAACTACATTATAATAAATCTATTGTAGTACTACACTGCAGTATATTAAAGTCATGCAACAAAAACTTAAACTTGCTTAACTGCCACGATGGGGAACTGAGAAAAAAATAGATATTGTTTACAAACTTGGTGATTTCTGGACTACGTTTGTATAACTACTAATTTCTATATAAATATTTTGCATTTAAAACTCTTGTGAATATATAAGGTTATGATAAAAGTGAATAATTGATCAAATTAACAGTTGTTATCAATGTTATGTCTTAGAATATTTTGAATTAAAAAAGATATTTCAGTCATATTTATATATATTTCAAGTAGAATTTTCATGTAGAGCATAAGTTGGATAGTAACAGATTAAAAAATTAAAGCTTTACAGGCAATGGAATTTTTTTATGCCTTTACAAATTTTAAATATGTTTTTCTCAGATTTTTAATTTTGAAGATGAGAGTGTTTTCTAATCCCTAAGGCGTTTTTCCTGTTCAAGATAGAGTCTTGAAATATCTTGTAAATGTTCCCTTACATATGTTCTATAAAAGTTCATATGGATTTAGGTCTGAGAGCACTAGTTATTTTTTAAAAATATCTTAATGTTAATATTTAAAAAAAAATTGGGTTTTTTCCAGGTTTAGCCATAAAAATAATTATTAAAATTCAACAAAGAGATATATTTTAAATTTTATACTTTTTGTTTCCAATAATCAAAGAAATATTAATCACTTACAATAATTAAATATTTTTAATAATTTAACATTTTAGAAAAGTTTTAAAAATTTCAAAACTGTTCAATGCTTTAAAATTGTGAAATAATGGCTTGTCAAACTAACCTATTATTTTCAGAATCAATATAATAGTATAATTTGAATATAAAACAAAAATTAATTTTACTGTGACAAACTGTTTACGACTTCTACCCATATTGTAAAAAGAATGAAAGATAAATATATAACATAGTGACAGTAAAAAACACATTCATAATATGTTAAAATCCTGTTTCGATACAAATTTCAATGCATTTTCCAAACTGTAGCTAAAAACAATTATATGTTTATTAGGACAGAAATTATTTATATTTAGATATATTTTTCCTTAAGTACATAATGAATAATGGCAAGATAATTTGTAAAATCCTGAAAGATTTTAATGAAGAAAAAGGCCAGACATAATTTTAGATAGTTAGAAATTTAATTATATAATACACAAATATGCATGTTTTAAAAGAAATAAGTTGGCTAAGAAAATGAAATATACTAAAAATTTCCTTAATAAAGTATAAATCAGATTTCATCCTCAAATACATATAATTGTAAGAAAAGGTTTTATTCAATTTACAATTAATTACAAAAACCCTTTTATAAAAAATAATTTTAACAGGTATAAATAGCAAAAAATATCAAAGAAGTATGAGAAAGACACATACATGTCGTTTACAGAAATGTCACAGTGTGATATTTTTCGAAACACGGCACTGCACACAGTCCAACATTACAGTCTTTACATTGAAAACGAGTTTCTTTCCGAATGCGTTTTCCATTATCATTTATCTTAAGGTTGCATACCACACATTTTGCGATGTTTTTTTTTGAACACATATGAACACACATACACTTTCTACATATGAAGGGAAGTGCCTTCCAATTAAGCGGACTACATTTTCAGAAATTTTAGGGGAAACAACGTTTCGAGAACTAGAATCACTACCTCCTTCTTCTATCAATCGTTCTATCAGTTTCATTCGAAAACCAATATGATTTAAAATCCCGTCAATTTAAAATCCCGACCTCGTTTGAATTATATCTAATGTGCATATTTAGAACTGTTTAGCGTACTCGAATTAACTCAAGTGCACACGTCAAGGGTTTATATTGCATTCTAAGTCAACACGGTGGCTACTGACGAGCGACTACGTAATTTTGAACCGCGGTTAAGTGACGAGGACGATACCTGAGCTGATAACTCCCCTTCCAAACTTCCACATCACACCAACGTGACCTCAACGTGTTTAACGTGGATCAGCTCCTCTTCAACGCTAAACTTTTGTTGTACCAGGGCTCGAACACTGGACACGAGTTCATAACCATGACCATCAGGCTACCGTGGCCGCAAAAGAAAATAGCAAGTTTGAAAGAAATGTAATGGAGAAGTATATTTGAAGAAATAACTTCAAAACTTAACGAAAAACCAAAATATCAAAATTTATTTTAGGAATAATAGTGAATATAACTTCGTACACCTAAAACCACTTTACGCAGTGTATTTTGAAAGTGAACGTTTCCCCTTTTAGAGAAACTTACTATAATTATGTCAAATTCCTTTCATTTTGCTCTAAGGGGATCCCCGAAACAACGTAATTTTTTTGATACACAAAATTACTTATGGTTGAATTTTAATACAATTCCCTACAAAATGAATGAAACCCTTTTTTATCACATAAATTGTGTTTGAATAGGTGATGGTTAGTTAATAAGAACATTTAAAACGAGTCGGCAATCTATGGACCTCTGGCACGTGGTACAATTCTTAGTGGCACTCAGCACTACTCTACAAATTTGTCAATTCTTGAGTGGATGGAAGTTGATAATAGACCTTATTTGACAAACATCTTCTGAGTTATGGACATTTATGGAACTACAAAATAATCTGAAAGATCATTCTAAGGATAAATTTACAGCTATTTTGTAAATAATTGAATGTTATTGCTAGGGGATTTAATTGTTGAAAAAGAAAATTGCATGTACTCTGCTTTCCACTTATGATTCGGCATATCAAAGTAAAAAATCTTTCCTAATATGAAAAATATTTCGACTCCGCAAAGAAATTGTTTAACAACTGAATGCTCAGAATCGTGTCATGCATTATACCCCTGGTTTTGCGATATGAAAGAAGAGTCGTGAAAGAGTTAATTCGCATTACAATTTTTATTTAACTGTAATGAAGGGAATAATTTATATTTCACTTTGTCTATTTCTTATTTAAATAAATATGTTGGAAACATACATTTTTAATTTTTTTAATCTTTGTTGAAGAAATAGTAACATTTTATATTGTTTATTTTTATGTTAATAAATGTATTTTATTGATCCATAATAAATATAAAATAAAACTGTAAATCTAAATTACTTACCTCTATTCTTTAAATCTGCAAATATTACCGTAAGAATCGAAGGATTTCAAAAATTTCCTACTATGTGGCACGCTGAATGATACTGACAGATTGGTTTGGCACGTCTTAGCTACACAGTTACCGCCCCTGATTTAAAATGTTGGGTAAGATAACCATTATATTTTTAAAATTTTATAAATATACAAAAGGAGAATATTTTGGCAATGCATGTTTTGAAAGGAGTAAAGTTTAAGAGAACGAAATATAAAATTGCGTTAAAATTCTTGGTACTATATCAACCGTACTTCTTTATATATATATATATATATATATATATATATATATATATATATATATATATATATATATATATATATATATAAGAAGTACGGTCGATAGAGTACCGTAGTTACTGTTAACTCGTGACAATGAATTGGAAATTAAGTTCACAATTCATTGTTATTAAAATATATAAAATTTTACATGACTTATTTTTGTATTTGTTATTTTTATATTCCTTACTGAGAAAGCAACAAATGGGAGTTCATTACCTGCCAAAACTGCAGAGGCCTGGATGTTTACTCCACAAGCTCCTACCTTATGCTTACTCTGCCCTACTAAGTAAAAATGCCGTCTTCTGCTCGTCAAGATCATGGAATTGCAGATATTGTTTTCCATATATTTTAAATATTAGTTTTCTATCTTCTACATCAGCCTTTTAATAGTCTACACTCCTGCAAAGCAGTCTGAATTCAAAACTATAAAAACTTATTATTCCCAACAATGTCATTTATACCTTTATTTTTTATAATCTATGAATGCGTTAAACTATTAATTTGTTATCGCGACTATTTAATATTAAATGCGAAAAAAAACGAATAAGTTTCAAACTGAATTTTAAATTGAATTTTTCAAAAATTGTCATCGATATTCTCATAACTTTTACATATTGTCATTTTAGCATATCACGCATCTATCTTCTATGCAAAAATCTATTATAAGTTCATCAAATGTTTCAGCATATTTTTACTCATAACATGCAGTTTTCAACCACATTGTGAGGCCGCGGTAGCCTAATGGTCAAAGTAACGGACTCGTAGCTGGCGTGTCATGAGTTGACCTCAGCACCACTGAAGATCCGCCGTGTAAGGGAGCGATGCTCAAGAATCATCCTCGTCACTTGACCATGGTTTAAAATAGCGAGGTCCGTCACCAAGTGAGTGAATATTAATGTCGCACTGTTCAGCTACACGAGGGCTTTTAGTGATGGACCTCGTAATTTTGAAGCATGGTCAAATGACGAGGGCAACACCTGAGCTGGCACCCCCTCTCCTAACTACCACACCTCACCAACGAGAGGACATTTCAGCTCTCGATAGATTTAACGTGCATCGCTGCCCTACACGGCGGGTCTTTTGTGGCACTGGGCTCGAACTCGAGACATGCCAACCATGATTGGATACCTTGTCCACCTGGTACCCCGGCCACAGGTCCGTCGCCAAAAGCCCTCAAGTAGTTGAGTAGAGAAGAGAGAGAGTGCGACTTTAATATCCCTTCACTTAATTAAATTATATGAAATTTAAGGAATACTTGAAAAAATATTAGAAGTCGAATATATATATATATATATATATTAAAAATTAATCTAATGATAATTTTAAATATCCAAAGAATTATTAGTATTTATGGTAAATATATGTTTTTCAACTGAGTATGTGAGACACGCATAAATATCTTTTTCGAAATTCCAATGCAGAATTTCAGTGGAGCTAATACAAAATTCCTAGTTTTGCATGGTTAAGAATTTAAAAATGTCTAAATTTTAATAACCTTTTCTTCAGTCAACCACTAATGGAACATGAATGATGAGGGATTATGCATAAATATATATTTTTTTAACTTGAATTTAAAAAGGATATTTATATTTATTTATATGCGCAAATGTTAACTGTAAATTTGTCCAGATGCTTTTAAATACTCTTTATTTGAAGATTCAAGTTCAAAAATATAAGTTTGTAGTTAAAGTTCTCTTTGAATGAAATTAATGTTCAGACATTCAAAATTCAAATATAATTTGTTATCTGAACAATACAAAACAAGGGATTCTATGTAAGATGCCCTGAATATCTGGCTTTAAAATTATGAAAAACTAAAAGATTTAAATAGGATATTTTTTAACAATGCATAAAACTTTTTTGCAAATAATGTAATACAGAAGCTTAAAAATTATTCATGTTTAGAAGTGTCCGAAATTTTAAAAGATTTTAAATTTTGAACCTTTTTTTTTATTTTTTTGACACAACAAAATAATCATTTTTAAAAAAAATCCCTGAAAGTATTGATTAAAATAAGAAAAATGAAACAGTAAATTATCCTCAATGTTTTAATATATAATTTGAAGTTAAATACTACAGATATTTTTTAAAAACTTAGACATACATAATAAAAACTTAATTCCATTTGAGAATTTTAAGGTAAAGAAAAAAATGAGAATTCTCAACTCGTTGACTTGCTATTATTTGTGTACACTTTAGGGTTTAAAAAAATTCTTCCCAGATTTTACGATTGCCACAGGAACCGGTCTCCCCGTGAGCCATAAAACTTCCCCTCAATGCCCATTGTGTCTCCCCGACCGTCTCTAATTATCTTTCAAGATCGTAAACCTTTAAAGGGGGAAAAGAATTCGAAAAAACACGACTTTACCGTTTTTGAACACATTACTTGAGGAGGAAAAAATCAGTTTGGTTCATTTTTGGTGAGTCCCCGGCCTTACGAAAAATTCAGTGTGGTCCGTTTTCGAAGCCTCTCTAGTAGGGCGGAAAAATCCGTGCTGTCCGGTTGGAGGGTTAATATTTACAACTGGACATAACGCATTGGTTCCCCAAGCCAAATTCAGGGATAACTCATGTCCTGAGCAACAATGTTACGAGTTCAACTGTGAGGGTCAAAATGAAGTTCAAATGATAAAAGTTAAAGAAAAGTACGGCACTAAAAGGAAAATCGTCTTCAATGTGACACGAACAAAGTGTGGATTACTTGATAATCATTATAGCGTCACCTGAAAGCTGCGCAAAGGTTATATTAGAGCTAGGAAGATGAATCAATTTTGAACATTGGCTTATGTTGGGAAAATATTCGTGCTTTGAACGGCGCTGGGGTGGAGTGACGTCACGCCCCCACCCCTATGTTGTAAATTCTTTTTTTAGGCACTCCGAACTTAATCAGGCAGAGAGTGAGGTCATTGCTCTACTGCCTCGCAGCGTAAATAAAGCATTTTAACGAAATTCTCTGGAACTCTTTTAAAAAAGCCAACAGCACCCAGCATGGGGTAGATGCATTGCACACACATTAAAATTCGAATTTGATTATATGTTACCTTCAACGTAACATAAATTGGCGTCCGTGACAGAACGGGTTCTTTGGAGAAGAATTGTAATTTTGAGTTTATCGGAATTTATACCTGATTTAGAAATGGCTTTAAATGAATTGAAAAAGTGAAGAGGAAGATCTTAGGCAAGCCTTGACCTTTAACTTAAAAAAATGAAAATGAACTGAATAAAAAAATGCGGATCGAAAGGGACTCTCCGTATTAAGAACTCAAATAGCTTATAAGTTCCAGATATTAGGCAACTGCCAATTACTACTATCGGAGGAATTATCGAAAGAGGAAAACGGCGAACAATTATTTTCTGAAGATTTCGAAGAAACAGAAACTTATAGAGACAAATATCTGGAATACTGTTTTAGAATTGAAAATATATTACAAGAAAATGCTAGGTCGAGTGTGTGAAGTTGAAAAAACGAAACTCAATTTACCAAAGATAGACTTGAAAAAATTTAATGGTGGACCAAAAGAATTCCTTGCTTTTTGGAGCTAGTTCAAGAAAATACACGAGGACAGTTCAATTGCAGAGGAAGACAAGATGCAGTGTTTACTACATTCTGTTGAACCTCACCTTAAAGCTGAAAGATTAGTTCGTAGTTTTCCAGGCTACTGCGGCTAACTATTCGAAAGCAATAGAGCAGTTAAGAGAGCGGTTTAGTCGCGAGGATTTGCTGGTCAGATTTGTGTGAGAGACCTATTAGGACTAGTAATGAAAAATGCAGTAAAAAGGGCGGTCCAAGATAGACCTGACAAACCTATATGATGAATTAGAAGGAACGAGAACTCAGGAGAAATATGGAGATTTCCTGATACCGTTAGTCGAGAGAGAGAGAGAGAGAGTTGCCTTCTCAAAGAAACATTACTAGCCTGGGAAAGGAGCCGGAACCGTGAATCTAAACAGAACGCTCGCTCATTAGAGCATTTGATGAATTTTATTCTCATAGAGGGGCAAGGAGAGGAGATAGTTTAACTCGTCCGAACTGGAATAACATAATTTCCGAAAGAACAATGAAGGTGTTGTTACTACACTGGTGTTGTTACTACGTTGAATGTGTAATGCAGAGTGAGCTAACAACCGCCTCGATCTTGGTAAGCCTGGATTCAAGTAAGCGACCTCTTTGTATCTTTTGCGATAACATATACCCCCGAATGAGCAATGCTTTCCGAAGAAAGTGTCCTTAAATGACAAACAAGAAATATTGTTAAAAAAAGTTGTTTACCTGTTAAGTTGTTAAAAATGTTTGTTTTAAAAATGTTAAATTTGTTAAAAGTGTTTTACCTGTTTGAAAAAGGCTGAACATTTAAGCAAATTTTGTAATTTAAAAAAATAATATAAACTGTACTCAATGTAATAATTCTCCTTTTGAAATACTGTGTTCTAAAAAAAAAAAAATGAAAATGTTAGATCCGAGAATTCCCTCTCTAATTGTGGCAGAAGAAACGTGGTGCTTTTACCAACTCTTTGTGTTATTGTCAAGTTACAGGGGGTGAAAAAAAGGGTCTGAACACTTATTGACTCTGGTAGAGCAGTTACATAAGCTAAAAACTCGTAAATCAGTCGGCGATGCAATCCCTTAGAACAAAAACCGTACGCCACGCTCTTTTCGGGGGGAGTGAAACTGACCCTAGACAACACCGGGTGTTTTCCATTGAAGTTGCGACTATGGGTAGAATGGTCATCGGGGCACATGATCTCCAAAGAGGTCTAAATTCCCTATCTTCATATTATGAATTGACATTTACAGAAAGAGCTAGCCATCGTAGATTTTAAGTTGAAAAAAAATTTAGAGGGGAAAGAACTATATATATATATATGTATATTAAAAATTACAATTAAAAATGACTGCAATCTGGAAATAATAATAAAAATGCTGGAGCCATTATTAAACTAGAAATAGAATAAGATATTTAAAATGAAAGTATCAATAGCCTGTGTCTGCCGAGATTTAATCTCAAAAGAGAATTGAAAACAACCGACTTAATCTGAGAATAGAAATAGCATGGTCAGTGAGTTCAGTGACCGGGAGAACTCGGCACCTCGCAGGCTGACCATCCAAGTGAAGTGCACCGAAAAACGACGGGTATATAGCAGCATTAGGCTGACAGACGCTTGTCCAATCAGGGAGCAGCTACTCGTTGGGGGTGTGTGTCTGGAAGGTTAGGAGTGTCTAAATTAAATAGACGTAATAAACTGCTTATCTACACTCTGATCTTAAAACCCCTCCTGACATATGCTTCACCAGTATGGGCCATGCAGTAAGAACCAATATTAATCTTCTTGATAGCTCTCAAAGCATAATACTAAGACAGATTCTCGATGCCCACTGGTATATGAGAAATGCTGACATCAGAGCAGCATGCAAAATCCCAACTATTAGACAAACGATTCGCAAACTCGCTTCCAACTTCTTTAGTAAAACAGATGGGCATGACAACCCATCTATCCAAGATATCCCAACTTATTTTTCACATTTCTCTGTCAGAAGACCAAGAGATGTCTTGGTCAACCCTGATTTTAATTAATTTTCTCCCTTTATTCCAAATTCAACCCCCTTTTTTTATCTTTTCCCTACGATCCAACTCTGTTGAATTGCAGGACCACTTTGATTGGCTCCCCATTTTCGCAAAACTACGTATACCCTATTAGCCGAACTCTTGGCTCGGCCAATAGGAGCGCTCCCTCTCAATTTTTCAGATCTAGCATCCATTTTATGTTAATTTTCCGGCACTTTCTGATCTTGGTTCCTTGTTGCACCCCGATTGGCCAATTTAACTCCGCCCACTTTCAGACTTCTTAATACTGATTTTCGAGCTCTTAAAAGAGCTTTTTATTTTCATTTTTAAACTCAATTTTAAATGTTTTTCCCATCAATTTTTTCCTTATTAATGTTTTTTATATATTAAATTCCTTTTTAATTTAATTCTTTTTTAAAATGGGCAATGGTATGACTCGTTACAGTCCTCTTCATTCCTGGATAGAAGATTAGAGTCCGACAGGACTATGTACTCCAAAACTCATCCCAACGACCGGTTAGGAGTGAAAAGTCGAGTTTGAAAAATCTGGAAGGGATGTGAGGAGAGCCTCACTCTCTATTGGTCGAGCAGCTTGCCTCCGATTGGAGGATTGAGTTGCTCAGAGAGATTTTGCGAGAACAGGGAGCAAAAAAGGTGAAGTTTTTAGTATGAGGTTTAAAATGCCGAAAATAGGAAATATTAGAGTGTGATTAGAGAAGAATATTCCGAGGCCTATATTAAACAAGGTATCGGGGTCATAAATTTCAATTTTTCTTAGAGTTCTATTGTCAATAAGAGGAATGTTGGTAAAGAATTTAGTAGAGATATGTTTCATGAAATCTTTGATGGTGGTGAGATTTAATGTGAACCGAAAGTCCTAATTTCTCACGTACCATCCGACCCGTTGGTGTGGTGTGGTAGTTAGGAGAGGGGGGTGCCAGCTCAGGTGTCGTCCACGTCACTTGACCATGGTTCAAAATTACGTGGTCCGTCGCCAAAAGCCCTCGTGTAGCTGAACAGTGCGACGTTAATCTTCACTCACTCACTCACTCACGTACCATCCGAAGGGGGAAGGGCTTTCCTGATTTAAGAATAGGGATAATTACGGCTGTTTTCCAAGAGTTGGAAAATGCCCTGTAATTCGAATATTATGAATAATGTTAGTAAGTTAAAATATGGCCGGCAGGGTGAGGTTCTTAACCATTTTATTGGTAATGGCTTATCTGCCTGGGCCCTTTCTTGATCTTAATTAGCGACTAGTTGGGAATGTACACGTGAAACTTTGAAGTGCTTTCCGAAAGAAAGATTTGTGGTTTAGTCCCTAATATTAACGATCGATGAGTTTTGAAGGAGCTGAGGGAGAGAGAGATGCATTTAACTGATTCTTCTAGGGAAGGATCGGAAATAGATCTTTCAAGAGGGGCCGATTTTATGGGAAAACTGTTGACAGGAAGTGTAGTCACCTTACATTTTGGCTTAACAGCTGTTGAAAGTAAATTGGGCTGGACGGTATCTGGAAAACAAAAATTTTGTGGAAAGGATAGATTTACCGCAACATTGTCAAAGAACGTGGGATATATTCCTTTGAAAAATCTGTGGGAACTAGAAGTTTTAGGAATAACTGACTCCACAGAAACTGTTAAAGAAAGAGAAGACTTATCTGATTTTAGGGAAAAAATGAGGATTCTCCCCGAAGGGAGATATGAAGTAGAGCTTCCATAGAAATGTAATTTAATGAATTTATGTCATAATAAGGAATTAACTTGGAAAAGGCATGGAAAAATGAATAACAAATTAAAATGTGGTAATTTTTTTGATGATTATCAAAACGGCTTCAGAGAATGGGAATCTATGAATATAATTGAGCGTGTGTCTGAAATAGAATTAAATAATAAGTGTCATTATCTAGCCTATAGGCCAGTAATAAAACTAAACAGCCAGACAGCAAAAGTTCGCCCCATTTTTGATGCTTCTTCTTCTCAGAGAGGGAAACTCTCTTTGAATGAATATCTGCATAAAAGGATCAATTTTCTGGAAATGATTCCCGATATTCTTGATCGTTTCAGAATATTTCCATTCGGAATTATTGCAGATATAGAGAAGGCATTTTTAATGCTATCTGTTGCGCCTACAGACAGTGATTTCCTAAGATTTTCTTTCCCGGGTTTGGAAGGACAAGAAATTTATAGGCATTGACGAGTTGTGTTTGGGGTTTGTTCTGGTCCATATATATTGAACATATCCTTATAATACATCTTTTGGAAAATTGTCCTACTGAATTTAAAGAAATTGCTCGGAAAATGAAACGATCCTTTTATGTAGACAAGCTTGTATGTGGAGTTTATAACATTAATGAATTGGAACACTTCACTTAACAAGCAAAATGTATTATGAATTAAGGAATTTTTAATTTGCGTGGTTTTGAAATCAATTTTGATTGTAAAAATGTTGACAAGCATTCACGAAATACCTCAGTTTTGGGGATAATATAAAATTTAGATAATAATGTTATGAAATGTTGTACGGATTTTGAACCATTAACCAGTGAAATGAGAATAACTAAGAAATTAATTTTATCAGTTGTGCAAAAGATTTTTGATCCCATTGGCTTGTTAACACCAACCACATTGCTTCCTAAACTACTATTACAGAATTTGTGGAAATTGAAAATTTCTTCGGACCTCTCAATTGTAAAAGAGAATTTTTAGCAGGGTTTAAAGATATTTCTGTATCGAAAAATATTAATATTCCTCGCAATCTTAAAGTGAATATTTCTTCTGAATTACATGTTTTTGTGGATGAGGCCGGGGGAGCATATGCTGCATTCGTCTTTGTTCGATCAATATAATTGATTCTAAGGTAAATGTAGTACTCGCTAAAGCAAACTTAAGCTCTTAAACCTTTTAGTATATCGCGTTTAGAGTTGATGATCTGTACTATTGGATCTAGGCCAGTGTTCCTCAAACTGTGGGGCGCGCCTCCCTTACGGGGCGTGATCACTCTGCGAGGGGGCGCGAGCCTATTGAAAAGTCGAAAACAAAAGATTATTTATAAAAAAATTATCAATTTACTGAAAGTAAACATTCTGATATAATATAAAATACACATTTACACTGATATAAAACACTTATAAATGTATCAGTACTGTACACTGTATTTTATTATTCGTTTAACAATATAAAGTTAAGATTAAGTTTGATAATTATCGGTGAGACCTCATGGGCTTGTACTATGACTTATCTTGTTAATTTCCGCGGTTTTTAATTAATTCCTTAACTGCCAATTAAAAGTTACGCGATTCGCTCCCCTTTGCCCCGCAGACGAGCGTATTTTGATGTTTTTTTTTCGGGGGAGGAGAAAAGGACTAAAAATAAGCAAATCCTCGTAAACACTTTCAAAGTCCTCATATTACATTCCAAAGCCTTCGGAATAATTGTATGGATAGCACTGCACAGAAAAGATCTTACTTCAGAAAGACGTATATATACGTCCAGAAAATTAATGCTTTGACTGAGTGAGACGTTTATGTACGTCGGTGGCACAAAAGAGGTTAAAGTCGTACTGTAGCTTTAGTGTCAAAGTGTAGTGTTATTGAACTCAATACACTGTTACTGTATGGAGCGGGTCGCGTCAATAGAAAGTTTGAGAAGCACTGAGCTAGGCTAATAAATTCTCTAAGAAAGCTTCCACAAATTTGATTTCCAAATTTAAAAATAACATTTTGGTCTGATTCCACTACTGCTCTTTGGTGGATAAAAGAACAAGGAAACTGGTCAGTTTTTGTGTCTAACAGAGTTAAGGAAATTCGCCTTCTAACGAAAACCCACGCATGGAAGTATACCTCAGAGAATATGAACCCAGCGGATTTATTATCTCGTAGATGTTTTCCTTACAAATTGCTTAAATCTAAATTTGGGGAAGGACCTGTTTGGCTGAAAGAAAATCCCGAAAACTGGCCAACAGGTGAAATTATTCGTCAACCTAGAGAAATAGAAAAAGAAAAAAAAATTAAAATTGTTACTATTGATCTAGCAAAGGACGCACCCCTTCTCTGGCATAATAAAGCGATTAAAGAGTTCGGTTGGATTTTGAGATTTATTGTGTAGAAAACCTCGTGATAAGTGTACTGAACCTGATCTTTCGCTTTTTGAGATTGAAAATTCTGAAAACTGCTTGATTCGCTTCAATCAAAAATGTTACTTATCTGATATAAAATGATTACATTTTGGTACATTTATAGATAAGGATAATATTTTTAGAGTAAAATCTAAAATAACTTAAAGAGATGACGATGAATAGTTTCTGTATCCTGTGTTATAACCAGGAAAATGTCATTTTACTAGATTATTAATAGATTTTTGTTCACAAAAAAATTGTCATGCTGGAATACAGATAAGGCAACTATTAATAAGAGAACGGTTTTAAGTTATTGGAGAGAGAAAAATTATTAAGAATATTTTGTATAATTGTATCAGAGATGTCAACGTTTTAAAGTTAAAGGTATGTCAAGCGAACCAGCCCCCATGCCTCTCGACCGAGTGGTGCATTACGTTGCATTCGAGAGAGTGGAAATTGATTTGCCTGAGCCCCTGTTTCTAAAATCTGGGGAAAAGGTATGACTATCATTGTTTACTTGTGCAAGTTTTCTTGCTGTCCATCTAGAATTTGTTAAGAGCAGTCGGTAGGGTAAGCCCCTTTTAAAAATCGATTTTGAGTTTTTGTTCTTTCTGAAATCTACAAATCAAGACCTTTCCAATGATATAACATACCAGCCATTATATGAATTAGAAGTATTTTAAAATGATTTTTACAAAATAAAATCAGTTGATTTACCACGCCCATTTTAACAAATAGAAATGTAAACATTGCCTTTTTAAAACTGGGGAAAAGTTGCAAAGCCTCGATTAATTTTTATTTTTTAATACCCAAATTAACTTTAGATAATTGTATAACTGCAACTGTTAGATTTGCTAAAAACCTTTGGGGGCAATTTCAGATTTTCACGTGGATTTTAGTAAATGTTATAATTAAAATGTAGGCATTTTTTACTGAAATTTAGGTCTTTTCTTTAGTTTAAATTCATTTTTAATTAGTTATTATTAACGATTACTTACTAAATCTTCGCGTGTTTAAGTAAAGTGTTAAAAAAATTAGGTTATAAGATTGTGACCAGGTGAGAAATGCATACGTAATGAATCTTAATTTTATAACTGAATAAAGCATAATGAAGATAATTTATGATGGAAAATAAATAGGATAATACTTTTACAAGGTAAGATTTTTTATAAAAATTGTTCTCTAAATGTCTTTTTTAAAATTGTATAAATGTACTCTGTTTCTTAAACGCAATTGTGTATACTGAAGTGACATTTTTGAAATATTCTTAAGCAGATATCATAACAAAAAAAGACAATTTTCAATAAATTCATAATAATCATATTTGCTCGCTCAACTAAAAGTTTGTTTTTGAAAAAAATAATTAATATATTTAAAAAAATTTCACTTCAGTATAAATATAAATGTATAATTAATACATATAGTTCATATGTTTAATAGTTTCTGAGATAAAGGTATGAGATGATACATCAAGTATGATGTTTGTTGCCTTTGCGAGAAGCTTGTTACACACATAAAAATACATAAATTTCATGTTTAAAAACATAAAAATAGTTTTATTTTGGCTGTTTTAGAAAACATTTGTCCAGTTTAGAGTAATTTTTGAAGTTTAAGCCTTAGAGAGAAAATGTCTGCAACAACAAAACCTAATGATAACTTTACAAAAAATCCCAGCGAAAACTTTCAAAATGTCGTGTGTGTATATATATATATATATAATCTGGTATTTTTAAATACCATCTCAAATTCATACGAAAACCATATTGATACATTTTCACATTATATTTATGTTGCTTTATGTTCAAATTTGATATCTGTAAAGCATGAAAGCTACTAATTCTTCAAAAATTGATACAGAATTGAGAAAATTGATGTAATACTAGAAATTATATCTCGTTAAAAAAAACTGAAAAATGCTATTCTGGGCAATTTAAGACTTTTTTTTTGCTTACTATTTTATGCAAAATAAATTGCAAAGATGCTAATGTTCAATAAAATGGGACAAATACGTGTTGTAATTCATTATTTTTGTGATAAAGTGGCACTTTATAGTGAAAATTCAATTTTCTCAAAAATGATGTTTTTAAAACTGTATTCATGTTTTTCCTCAGAATATAATGTATGAATGTAATGAATTTTCCCCCCTCATGTTACTTATATGTAACTATATATATTCATGTGAGTTTTGGGGGGATTTTCCCAAAATATTTGACTGAAGTCCATATATCGTGACAAAAAATGTCAATTTTTTTAAAAATTCATAGTGATATTTTTATGTTATATGTTTTTGAGAAAACTAAACAATACACTGGTGTGCAAAAATTAAGGACGAAGTCGAAAAATTAGCATATCAGCTGAACGAAGAGGCAGAGCGGACAGAAAGACTAATCAGGAGAATAAGTAAGGTGATGTACGGTAGCACATGCGCAGATATGCAGGTAGACGTAATGGGGGAGTGTCTGAGTAGTATAAAGCATGTTGTCGGTGTAAGATCAGTATTTCTGGCAAAGAGATTGCACGCCGTATAGCAGTTAAAATCACACCGAGTTGCTGCCTCAGCGAGAAATGGCGAATAATCAATCTGTTAGACGGCATCAGGATGCTTTTACCCGAGGTCGAATCATTGGGAAGTTGGAGGAAGGCCGCAGTGTGACAAGTGTGGCTGCAGAGTCCGGAATTGCTCACAGCATCGTTTCACGACTTTGGAGACTATTTCAAACTACAGGAACAGCTATCCGGGGGTTCAGTAGTGGTCGTCCACGAGGAACCACACCCGCAGATGACCGGTACATTGTCTTACAGGCCAGAAGAGACAGCGAGAGAAATCGCTAGACACACAACACAGGCGACTAGACGACCGATATCGCGTTTTACCGTGGCCAGAAGACTGCACGGTGGTGGTCTGTTTGCACGACGCCCTGTACGGTGTGTACCTTTAACGCCTGTCCATCGGAGAAGGCGTTCTCTGTGGTGCCGGGAACACCGGAATTGGAGAGACAATGAATGGGGACGAGTACTCTTTACAGATGAGAGCAGATTAAGTTTGAGTAGCGATTCTCATCGCATACTCATCTGGAGAGAGCGGGGAAGCCGCAATCATCCCTCGAACATCTTTGAAAGGGACAGGTATGGAGGTCGCCGTGTTCTCGTTTGGGGAGGCATCATGCTTGGTAGTCGTACAGACCTTCACATCTTCGACGCAGGTTCAATCAACGGGACCCGTTATTGTAACGAGATTCTTCTTGCATATGTGCGTCTTTTTAGAGGCGCTATGGGTTTTCAGTTCCTTTTCATGGACGACAATGCACCATGTCATCGCACAGTAGCTGCCGAACAGCTCTTAGAGAGTGAGGATATTGAACGTATGGATTGGCCGGCACGATCTCCGGATCTCAATCCCATCGAGCATGTATGGGATTTTCTAGGCAGACGCTTGGCAGCTCGTACCTTACCACCAGTAACAATTCGGGAGCTTCGATTGGCGCTGCAAGACGAATGGGCAGCAATGCCTCAACAACTCATTGACACCCTCATTTTCAGCATGGGCAGACGCTGTGAAACCTGCCTAGCAGTCAGGGGAGATCTTATCCCCTACTAAAGACCGGATGTTTCTTGCTGGACACCCATCACAGGGATGTTTCATCCTTCAGTCGCATTGCGCTCCATGCTACTTTTTCGATAAAGCTTCTTTTTATCCCTCTGATTTCTCTTTTAGTAAGTGTTGCTTACATTACACATGTCCTTACGTATTTGGGATCTTACGGTATTAAATGTGTTGATTTGGAAAGCTTTTGTACAAAGTTATATTGAAAAAACCGTCTCGTCCTTAATTTTTGCAAACCAGTGTATATTTTAAATATTTCACTTAATTGCAAATATTAATGTTTATTTATTGTTCAGACAAGTTTTTAAGCTTTAATAATTCAAAAGTTTTTCAATAATAGGTAACTAACAACAACTCAGGTGTGTAATGTTTTTTGTCGTTTCGAGAAGTTTGTTACATGCATAAAAATACACCAATTTCATATTTAAAAACATAAAAACAGTTTTATTTTTGACTTTTTTAGAAATCCTTTTTACATTTTTTTTTTAGAGAAAATTTTGAATTTTTTAACTTTTAGAAATTGTGTTTGCATGGAAAGATACAAATCTATAGTTAAATTTTCTCTCGTCGTAAAACCACATATTCCCAAATCATGACTTTTACATATTGATTCATATTTACTATATATTTATGATGTTATAAAGTCAAATTTGATATTTATAATGCTTTGAAGTTAAAAATTCTTCACAGATTGTTACATAATTTGTGAAAATTGATGCAAAATGCTAAAAAAAATCTCGTTGAACAAAAACTGAAAATTACTATATATGTATTTTCTGAACATTTTAAGGCTTTTTTGTTTCATATTTTATGTTTAAAAAATTAAGAAGATACTAATGTTTAATAAAATAGGGTAAATACATGTTGTAATTCATTATTTTTGTAATTAAGTGCCTTTTTACACTTAAAATGCAATTATTTGAAAATGATTGTTTTCAAAGTGCGTGTACCTTTTTCTTAGAAATTAATTACTGAAACCACTTGCAGCTTTTACTGTACATAAATAATATGCAACTATATATAATGGAGCTACTTTCTTAGAAATTTTCCTAAAATATTTTGCTCAGGAGCAGTTATCGTAGAAAAATGACAATTTTCACAAATTTCAAAACGATACTTTTACGATGAATTTTTTTGAAAAAAGTAAACAATATATTTGAAACATTTTATTGTTATTTAAATAAAAAAGCATAATTATTATACAGCCAAAATTTGGTGTTTTTATATTCGACAATTTCTGAGAAACAGGTTCCTAAAATGGCTCAATTTAACATTGTCGGTATACGCCCTACCGACTACTCTTAATTCATTAACTGCTGACAGTTTTCTGTTAGCCCTTCGAAGTTTTATAGCCAGACGCAGATGGTCTCGTACTATTTATAGTGATAACGGAATAAATTTCAAAGGCACTTCTAATGATGAAAATTAGATTGGGATAAAATTACGAGAGAAACCATGAAAAATAAAATACTTTGGAAATTTATCCCAGCCACTGCTGCTTGGTGGAGAGGCTGGTCCGCATTGAGAAAGAATTGTTACGACGTACATTTGGTAAGTGTACGTTAACTTATGAAGAATTGAATACTATATTATGTGACTTTGAGTCGATCATTAATTGTAGACCTTTAATGTATGTATCAGAAGATCCTGAAGAATAGATTCCTCTCACAACTGCAAATGTTTCTTGGAGAGAGTCACTCTTACAGTGTCTCAGATATTGCAGAATTAGATACTCAAAAATTATCAAAATAAATAAATAAATAAAGTATCAAAGAAAACTCTTTAATAATTTGAGGCAACGGTTTAGAAGAAAGTATTTAAGTGAACTAATTCAAAAATATAATGAAATATCATCGCGTGAACCTAAAGAGGGAGAAATAGTTTTGATCGGACATGACAATATATATATATATATATATATATATATATATATATATATATATATATATAAATGTTTGTTTTGGCCAATGGCGAAAATTATTGAGCTGATCCCTGGTCGAGACGGTAAAATTCGCATGTCAAACTTGAAACACAACATGGGACAGTTCTGCGACCAATGCAACTTGCATATCCTTTAGAGATACGCTCAAATGAAAATTGTGCAACGAAGAAAGTTGCAGGTGAGGGAGAATCAAACTCGAAAAAGGGTGTAAATGTCATGACAGACCTAATGATGTAATAAAGAAATATACTTATCTGCTAGGTGTTTAAAAACACCTTACAGACTAGATTTGTTTAATTTTCATTGTTATAGATTTGGTACTCTCCCCGAATGTCAAACGGGGGGGGAGGATGCTGGGAAAATAGCCATGTTTTGAACGGCGCTGGGGAGGAATGACGTCACGCCCCACCCCTATGATATAATTCCCTTTTTTCGGCACTCCGATCTTAAGCAGGCAGAGAGTGAGATCATTGCTCTCTCTTTAAAACTCCACTATTCGGATGATCGTAAAAGCAACCAGATATATGAGAAATGATTATGACGGGCACACGCGTCTTTTCTTTAACATGTCCTTTGGGTTCTTTGGACCAGAATTAATGCCAACTCTCAAATCCAAGAAGTGAAGTGTGAATGAAAGATGCAAATTAACAAGCTTTTAAATATCAGAACTTAGAGTATGCAAGATGGCAATTTGTGGCAGTTGGTGGCAAGTAGAGGAATGTTAATATAGTTCGTGGTTCAAGTTTGGATAAGGTTACATGGCGGTGATTAGAAGTTTTAAATGATAAAGATATAGAGAAGCAAGGTGCATACCAGTGCATGCAAGTAAATACAAGATTGCCCTTAGGATATTAGTAATTGATTCTCCAGACTGCAACAAGGTAGGATTCAATATTTAATATTAGAATCAGTGATTGTATTAGAATTGAGTGTAAGCAATTCAGTTATTGATAGTGGTCCGAGTTAGGTTAAATCGTTGTTATCTATATATATTGCGTGTTTTTCCATCATAGATTCTCTCACATTGATTATTATAATTTAATTTGTTAGAAGTTTAAGTTGAAAATCTTAATCAAGTCATATTAAGATTATGTATGCCTCTAGTTCTTCCGTTAATACTACACCTCTAGCTCACGCTGATACTCCGAGAGATATTCTCCCAAGAGAGGGAATATCGCATGATGACATTCGGAAAGCCATTAAAATCAATTTTAAATCTCACATTCAAAAAAGTACTCGAAAGTTCTTTAATTCTTTACAATATACCAATAACGTTATATATATACATTCATATATATATATATATATATATATATATATATATATATATATATATATATATATATATATATATATATATATATATATGCTAAACCTTCAAAATTACAATCCCAATGACTCAACTAAAAGACTGAGAAGGATTCTTCTTAATTCCTACAATTCACCATAATTCAGAGCAATTTTTTTTTGCACACCCACATTGCTAAATTTATGTTTTAACTTTTTTCGTTTTTCAATTTTATTCTGCCGTTTTTCTCACTTCTGGACTTACCCCGAACCCTTTATCTTAAATTTCTTTCTTAGAGATTTGAGCCAATGAGAGTTATTTTCCTCACACGCCATGATCCAATAAGAGAGCGATCCCTCAGATAAAGCATTTTAATGGACTTCTCTGGAACTCTTCTAAGAAAGCCAACAGCACCCAGCATCAGGTAGATGCATCTCACACACATTGGAATTCGAATTTGAATATATGTTTGTTACCTTCAACGCAACGGTGTGTGTATGTCACATAAAAATTTTTCTCCTTGCCTCATCTTTCGCATTTTAAGACAGATTTTAATAAACAAAGATGTAAAGAAACTTATTGAGTGAAAAAATAAAACAAATTAGAGAGATCTCATTTACTAATGATTTTTTTCTGTTCATTTAACGAGATTTTGGGTCATTTAAAGAGAGAAGTAGATAAGAGTGGATTGAAAACACACACACAAAAAGAAGATATTTTCCTTTTTCATAGTCAAATTTTTCAACCGTAGTCATGCTAGATTATAGCATAATTCGGGAAGCTGTATAAGATTTTATGGTATTGTATAACGCAGCCTGTTCCACACCCTTAACATTTTTCAGATCTTGTAAGTCAGTTACTAAGAGTAACTGACTTTTACTAGTAAGTCAAAATCTATAAAAAATAATGATTTCCATTATTGCAGTCTTTTGTAATTTAATGATTTTTCTATGAAAAAGTTTTGGGATTACTTCTTATTCTTGCATTGAATGAGGAGAAAGGAAAAGAAAATGTTGTTTAACATTTCATAAAATGTATTTTATTTTGTATTGCGAGGAATTTCAAGCGAAATCTTTTAAGTTGTCCTATGCTGTGATGAATTTCCTTTTCTGCTTGTAAAAGTATAATCCAGAAATCTATAGACAAAACTAAATAATTGATACTAATTATTTTACTCATGTTCTCATCTTTTCCCCAGGTAGCTCTCGTGAGAAGAAAACACTATAGTGATGACTTTTATTGCGGAGGAGCTTTAATCAGTCGACACTATGTGCTAACAGCAGCACATTGCCTTGTCAAGTAAGAAGGATTTCAATAGATACATTTAATAATGTAAGATTTCATATATATATTGCTTATGCCATAAATAAAAACTTGAAACGTTCCACACGGACTGCTTATGATAATTTCATTTTAGAAATAAATAAGCATTATTTGTTAGAAATGTTTTAAGAATGAATGTGATAAGAGAAAAAGAATACAATTTATTGCGGTATCCAGTGTTACTTGTATAATTGCGGAAGAATTAAACAATTTTCCATCTAATTAACCATAATTATACTCATTGCCAAAACAATTTGCGCACCAAAAAGTAAGCGTAGAATTGTTACGAAATTTGGCATGAAGATACGCGTATCAGGCAGATGTGTTAATGATTCAAAAACGAAACGTGGTTGCGCATTACGTAATGCTACCAGAGGGCGTTAAACCTCGTTCTCCTTGAAGTATAAAATAGGTAGGCAGAGCTTGTTTGTGTGTATAAGAGGAAAACAGAAGCATGTTCACACCATTGAACAGTTGACTTGCATCTTCTATACACTCTGAATTCCTATAATAAAAACATCCCGATTGACCAAACTAGCTTCACTAATTATCTTTATACAACACTTATAAGTGATATCAGTGTAGTTGAAACTGCTATTTGGTGTAATTTTTGCATGGTTTCTACAGGAAATTGCTTGATGTTTGACAATATTCTCTCTTGGTTACCAACTCGGTAACGTCGGGCGTAACTTTAACGTCTGCCCTAACACAGTACCACCAGTTTAATTTCAAGAAAGGTTACATTCTTTGTTTAGAAATCCTCTGAAAAGTTTCCCTATTACGCTCAGATTCAGACACTCTATAGAAGAGAGCACGGGGTGAATATCATTATAATCAAACAACTCTGCAACGAGTGATGAGTGATTTCGATTCTTCCACCCCCTCTGCAACACCCCAGGCTGTCTTTTTCATGAAACTTCAAAAACCTGTCCGCAGAACTGTCCTCGAGCTACTCTTACAAGGAAAAATTCTCCGCTTAAGAGAAAAAATGAGAAAAATTTTGAATTTCCTCCATCCCGCAAAAGCTTTAGAAGAACTTCATTAAAAACTCCTCTGCTGGCTCCAACAGCTACTAATCTGAACCGATTCACTGCTCCCCTCAATGTTACACAACCAATCCCAGGTCTCAAAGCGCAGAACAATCAAAACACATTAACACAAACTCACTCTGCAAACCAAAACACCTAACAGACCACTGTTGAACTTTTCCTTCCACTCAAGCTAAAAATAACCACTCACTACAAAACCCAGCTAAACATTTTAAAAACCTCTCTCTTAGCACTAAACTTCATTAAACTATACACTGAAGACATCGAACACAATACAGAACACTCATACACCTTATTAAATTAAACCTTAATTATGAATTTTATGTGTAAGATCTAAGTCCGAACGACCAATAAAGGCCATAATGAAAGAGTTTCCAGGAAATACAAATACGGAAGAAAATAAAGCAGACCTAGAAGAGTTGAGATTTCAACCAGAAACTTGTCGGCCATAGGATGAGACAATTTCTCCCGCTCTTCCACATAATGCTACCCCACTCCCTAAATAATCTTAAAATTTTTGAACTGACAACACTAGCGCACATGAGCATCAACATAGACGGCTATAATGGCAAATGCATCACACAATGCCTTACGTGCAATAATTTCATCTTCGTCCCGAAAACTGCTTCCTAGCCATCCCATTGCCTGAAATGCGGAGAAGCACACATTACGAAAGACTGCTCAGTTAAACAACGACTTGAAACAAAATTCTGCATCAACTTCCATGTACGGACATATCGCCAATTGGCAGGGGACGCCCATACTTCCACAAACCCTCTAAGGGTGCGGTGAAAAATAATCTATACGAATTTATACAATAGCTTTATTACTCTACAAATCTTTGTGGACACTGCAAAAATTCTATTAATCGGATGATCATCAAAGCCATCAGATGTATGAGAAATTATGACATCCGAAAAGCTCTTAAAATTACTAGTTTAAAAATCCATATTAAGCAAATAGCTAAAAACTTTTTCTCTATCCTCTCTCTCTTCCATATACTAATAAATTTAACATGCTTAATCTTAAAGCCTACAATTCTAATATAAATTCTAAAAGGCCAAGAATACTTCTCGAATCCTACAATCCACCTTAGCTTTTAATTTCTGTGCAATAATTAATATTTCACAACTTAAGCTGTAAAATTAATAAATATTTAACTTCTAATCCATTTTCTTTTACTTTGGCTATTTTGCACTACTGGACAAACCCCACCCTACCTCCAATGTACTGTTTTCTATGGACACAAGGACAGCCAATGAGAATCGCCTTCCTCACATGGCATGAACCGATTCGAAGCCTCCATTCCATGTCTCCCATGTTATAACATACAACTTAAAACTTTTTGCGAACGACTGACTCAGCCAATCAAAATGCATCAACCCCCAACATGAAAAATTTCTACTTCCATTGTAACATCAACATTTCCAGATACGGGACTGAGGGGCCGCAAGCGATCCGTCTGCCAAAGGTATCGTATGCTCGCATATTTGCCTGTATTTAATCTGTTGGAGAGGGAGGCTGTTTAGCTAGTGATGCCATTACGTCACTGTTGGAGACAATATAAACAGCTGTCAGAGTTCGAGAGGGGAAGAATCATAGAGATGAGATGATGGAAACCGGGGGGTAAACATGGGAAATAGCTCGCCACCTAGGATGTTCTGACTTAACTGAGATTAGGGGTTGTGACGCGAGAGAGAGGCATATTACACGGTGACTAGGACTCAGGATGTTCACAACAAACCAATACTTGAGAAGACCGTCCTATCATACGACACGCACGCATGGAGCTAACTCTTTCATTGACTTCCGCCAAATACAGACAGCACCTTCACTACGAGCTTCTGTGTCAGTACGTACTATCGCAAGGCGCGTGTCTGAAGGACAGTTGCTAGGACTCTCATTGAGTGTATTGCCATTGACACCCACTGACCATCGCATCCTTTTTGAGTGGTGTCGTGCTCGAAGGCATTGGACTGCAATTAAATGTAATAAGGTCACCTTCAGCAACAAAAAAAATCATGTGTGAGTTGGCCTGTGGTTACAATTGTGAACGTATGTGGAAGCCACAAAGTGAAATTTTAACCCTACGTTCGCTGTACATCGATACACAATTCCCACAATTGTTATGATGGTAAAGGGTGCCACCGCATGCGACACACGATTAATCCTAATAATGCTCAACGGCATAATGGCAGCCCAGAGGTACGCGATCGTGACATTCTCAGCCAACTGTAATGTCACCCATGTTAACTCCCAGGTGCCGACTTTTAACAGCAACCCACACGCAACAAAAGTTTCACATGACTGTCTCCACCTCGTTCCTAGATTTACCGCCAATCGATCATACCTAGGATGATTTAGGAGGGTAAATTGGACAGCCTGCGAGTTTAGTGAAACTAGAGGCTTTTTTACAGCAACTGTGGAATGAAATGTCGCGGGACATCATACGGAACCTGTATGCTAGAATACCCGACCATACCGCATTATGCATTCATACTAGAAGTAGCTCCCAATAGATTTTTTCTACAATAAATGATCCTTTTGCTTTGACTTTGTAATCACTGAAAACATCAACGTTGTACTTAAGTATGTAAAATTGCGTTTTATTCTGACAATTCTTTTTTGGAGCGCAGATTTTTATGGCAATAAGTGCATTCGCGCTCGCGCGCGCGACGCGTTTTTGAAGTATAAAGAAGGAACTTTGTAAGAATTATTCATGACGCATAAATTTGTTTATTTTCACAAAAAGAATTAAATGCAAAACTTATTTAGAAAAAATAGTTTTCTTTAAAATATTTTATTCCTCCTTAATGTGAGAAATGTACATAAAAATATTTTTGCCAGAATATAAGTAACATTTGAAATAATCTATTTTCTTTAAATCAATTTTTATGTATTACCCTTTTTTTATTTACCGGTCATTTTCTTAAAATTTTTTTTTACGGATTTTGACCTATAGGTCCAACATGGAAAACTTTCACATTTGTTTTTAGTTAGCATGGTTTTTTTGTTTGGATTGGCTAAGATTTGAGTGATACAGTAAGGGGAGAGAAAGTAAAGGGGGTGGGAGATGCAATTTCCGATTGTATACTAACAATTTGAAGTAAAATTCATTCACTTTCGTGGCCCATGCTCATCTGAAAGGAATTGGCTTATTGATGCGCAACAGAGATCGCATGTCTATCACTGCCTTGTGAACATTACATTCGTCATCACGTGTAGTAATGCGAGCAAGCATTTGAGTAGCAATTGCATTTGCAAGCAATCAGCTTTCGTATCAACCGATTGATTCAAGACTCGATGTACTGTTAATTGGTAGTCAGGATCAACGAATCCTTTGAAGAATAATTTGCATTTTGAGTAGATAATGGTTCTTTTAGGTTCGAATGGAGCTCGTATTTTTCTTCGAGGTGTATTAAAGCTGCTCACGAAAAAAAGCAATTTTAATGCTTCAAAAGAATTAAAATTATATACGGTGGTCGGGCGTCATCGAGAAGCTTATTTTCAGGATGCTATTTTCAAAACGTTATTCCTGTACAAAAAGTTATGCAATAACAGTGATGCTGCGTGAAACGACATCAGTGTGGATAATATACAAGGGCACCTCAAGGACATGGCCCAGCTTGGTGGCAAATTGAGTAAAGCCTCTTTTGAAATTAATGTTATTTACATGTACCCGAGTGATTTCTAATAAATTGTTGGGATGTCGCACAAGGCCCTCTCTGAAATCCCATTTTTTCTGCGGAATTTAGTTTATCCCAATGCAGGGAATCGGAGGCTATTAAGGAAACCTTTCTGAAGTGCGTATTCTTAGGTAAAATTGTGGCTTTTCTTCCGCAGCATAACAATGTTGGGGAGTCTCCATTGCGTCAGAAAGGCATTAGTAGAGAGATATTTGTTGTGAATTTCATTTAGGTTATAACTTCTTTGAGAACTGGATATTTATAAGAGCATATAGGAATTTGCATTTTACCGGTGTTAGGTAGTTTTTCAGTAAAGTTTCTAGCTTCAATAAGATAAGTGAGGAAAGGAATGTGTACAGAAAAGTCTTCAAATACGCGATAGTTAAAATTTTCGATTGATTCCATCTAGTTATCGCTCATCATTTTTTGAAAGAATGACCTCGAAAGTATCTTTAAAAGCATCCCCTTTTTCAAAATTAAAACAAGTCTCTTTTCCCTTGATCTACTTCAAAGTGGAGAGTTAATTCCTTTTTTAGTAATATTTTTGATTAGATTTCTCCTGATTTACTGCAAGTATTTTTGAATCCTGATTTGCATGAGAGCATTCTATTCGTTTTTGTAGAGAGACGGGTACCTAGCGTTTTGCGCCATACTTCCCTAAATGCATTTTTAATTCGAATGATATTCCTTCTATTTTGCTAGGATGACGGAAGTGACCAATGTTAATGAAAACATTTTAAGTATTTCTCCGGAAATTTCGAACTGCGATGTCTTAATTTCCTATATTCGGGTTACTTTTTAGGTTGTAGTGAAGAGCTTCTTGAAACTGAGTCCAGATAATGCTTTTGTAGTGTGGGGCATTTCTAAAACCAGTAATACAAAAAACAATTTTTTTAGCGTCAATTCCTACTTTGTTAGAAAAAACGTACTGGCACCATCTGTTGCAGCTAATTGTAACTACATGGGAAATAACGTAGATTAAATTTTAAAATTAAAAAATAAAACTTAATTAATAAATTAATATTTGAAAAAACTATATTAACATCAAGTGTCGTTCACTACAAGTTTAAAAAAAAATTTATTTGAACTTGATTGGATAAATTGAAATTATTTTATTAATGATGGAAATTCTAACAAGATAAATAAATATATAAAAATATAGAGAGTGTGAGCTAATAGTAGGAATTGAAAAATTGTATTAAGGTATGGGTAGAAAAGTAATACTTGGGTCAATTTCCTTCAAAGTGACATTCTACTTTCCCTTTAAGTAGCGCCTGTTGATGGCACTACAAGCGCCTTTGATGTACTCTGAACTTCTAGTAATATACTACGTATCGTGTAGTGGGTTTCGCAAGATGAAAAATTAAGAGGGTTTAAATAATTCTTGAATGGTGCTTTAGCGAGGGCGCCAACAATTTACCTGTGGAAAATAACCAATAAATCTCATTTTAGCACCCTTTTATAAGCTTCACCTGTATGTAACGGAATCTGGACTCAATCTTTGCCCACTTTAAGAAGGTCCATCACGTCCATAGGATCCCATGTTAAACTGCGTAAGTTTTTGTACCTTTTCCTCAGAAACTACATACTTCTCATGAATAACATTTTTACAGTAGATTACATGTACTATTAATAACAGTTTAAAGAAGGGGTTTGTCTTTTCGTTCAAAATTAAATTAATTATGAATTTCTTAAAAATTGTCCAATCCCCCCCTAAAATTTAGTTTAAAAAAAGCTATATCTAAAACTTTTTGCTAGATATATCTAATTACCTCCTTTAAAATGTGTAAGTGTATTAAAAGTTTGCTTACTGAAAATTTGGGGATTATATGATAAGTACTTTTTGAGGAAAAGGTACATATAAAGGGAAAAATATTACATTTCTAGAAAACAGGCTTTAAAGTGTAAATTTGTAACTTTTTTAGCATTTACTTTTTTAATACTTTATAGAAGCTTATGAAGCATTGTTTTTACTCTCTATTCATACAAAAGACTCTTCTTATTTTCTCTTTTTCATTATTTATAACAATTTTGCCTTTTTTCGGGATCTTAAAATGCTTTCGTTGGGTTGCGTGAATTTTACATATATCTAGTTTTTTGAAGCATGACACACATTTATAACTTGGCTCAATATCACAATGTTTTAAGATCATTAATTTTGCTACATGATTCATACTGACGTGTGCAATAGCCATATTTACCCCTAAATTTAGAGTTCTTAGTTCCACAAATGTAGCTCTGGGGATCACTGACCCTATGGCTTTATTAACTGACTCATTTGGGTTGTGGGTCTTTCCATGTAAACAGTTTCTTAATAACATGAGGTCATAAATTGGCTCCATTTAATTCAATATGGTAAATACACACGTGTGTATGCGTTAATGATCCTAGAGCCTTTCGTTACATTCAGCTTCTGTCTTTTGAAACTTGCACCAGGAATTAATAATCGAAGGATAGAGCAGTGTTTCTCAAACTTTCAATACTGGCGACCCAATTTTCAATCATAATTTTTCTCGCGCCCCCCTGTACAACAATATGTATTTACTGCAATAAAAATGCACTTTGAGAGACAGAAGCTAAAGTTACAATACAATCTTAACTATTAACCGTACAAATTAATACGATAAGTATATTAAATTTTGTATATGAAACTTTTAAGTAATATATATTTTAAGAAAATTACTTAAAATGTATATTACTTACTTATTATTATGTTATTTTTCTTTCTCTAATTTTTAAATTGGAACAGATAGCAAAATGATATATTTAATTAAAGATTTATTTCCTTCGGCATCCATTTCTTAAAGTACAAATGTCATTAGAAAAATAGTCTCGTCTGTGTTGCTCGCTATCATATCCATCACATCTGGCATTATCGGGTACGTTTGCATGTGTCTGGGCAACCTATCGGACGTCTGCGCATGTAAAAAACATGTAAAAATGCTTTTCTTCGTACAATTCCAGTCAGTTTTGGTCAACTCGATACTTCTATAGCTACCGAATCTAGCTTGAATGTACATTTTTTAATTTGCACGTTAATTGTAATTCACGGTAATTAAGTATTTACGGCAGTAGAATAAAACAAAATCATACATACATTTTTAAGTCGCGAGCAAACATTCGACGATAATAAAGGATCAACAAGTACACAGACAAGCATGGTTCCGAAAATTAAATCAAGGCAATATTCTCCAAAATACTTAAATTTTGGATTTACCACTACTGAAGTAAATGATAGGGTAAAAAGCCCCAGCGTCGCTATGTGTTAAAACTTCAAATCTGAAGAACAATATGTGAAAGTTGTTTTTAAAACCATGTAAAATCATTTAGCAATGTTGGCAAAGAATTTTAAAAAGTATTTTCTGGATGAGGACAACTTGGTAGCAAGTTACGAGTGGATTAGGGATCTATTTCAAGACACTCCAGAAGGGCTCTCAACTTCCGAAGAAATCTTCATAGATTTCACATCCAGTGAAAAATTAAAAGGGAATTTTGTAATAAATCACTCTTTGAATTTGGGGTAGAGGTGGATGATGAATTTTCTGTACTGAAAACAAAAGCACTCCGTATACTATTACCATTTTCAACATCCTACCTTTGTTAAACCGGATTTTCTGCGGTGGCTGCTTTGAATACAAAATATAGATCTCAGCTAAATATAGAAAAATAACTCAAAGTGTCAATTTCTGATATTGAACCTTCTTTTGAAAAACTTTACTGTACAAGAAAAGCAGATAGAAGTCCTTAATAATTATTAAACTTGTTCTTTACTGTACAAGAAAAGCAGATAGAAGTCCTTAATAATTATTAAACTTGTTCTTAATTTAGTGCTAAGAAATTATTTATAAAATACCTTCTTCAGTACTGATACATTAAACGTATACTGGCTGAAACAACGGCTCTTCGCACGAAAAAATTTTTGTTTAAAAAATAAAACATTATTCTTGATATAATAGCTGAACTGTAAGGAGAGTAAAATTGCGTGTATACGACATTGTGTACAAAAGTGTAAAATGATTTCTTTTTAGATAAATGCTATAATTGTAAATAACTATTTAAAAGAACTGAAATGTTAAACCTCACAGAATTAGCATTTAGAATTAATGTTAAATAATGAAAAAGAATATAAAATTCCGATGAAGAATAATTGTGTTAATTTAATATTTAAAGCGAGAAGACTTCAAAATGTTTTAACCCGGGAGCAGGTGCGCACTTGATACTAACGCAAATGGTAGTGCGGGGGGGACTCAGTCACCCCAATCATTTGTTTATAATTATTTTTACTGTACACGATAAAAATCGGAATTCCTGTGAATAATTTAATTAAGAGAAGGTGTACTTACCGGCTTTCAAGGACTATTCAATTTTTCTTTGAAGATTTGAGAAAAAATCCAATAAAACTGAACTAAAATTATTCAAAAGTGCAAGACCTTACTAAAGGACGCAAATCAGACACTTTTCACTAATATTACAGAAATGTTATTTGCTGGCAAAGCTGTCATATTTTGTTCAAGTATTGTAGTTTTAATGAGCTTTCATGATCGAGTGAGTGAATATTAACGTCCCACTGTTCAGCTGCACGAGGGCCTTTGAAGGCGGACCTCGTATTTTTGAACCATGGTCAAGTGACGAGGACGCTACTTGAGCTGGCCTCTTTTAACTACCTCACCACTCCCCTACACGGCGGGTCTTTAGTGGTACTGGGCTCGAACTCGTGACACCTTTGGTGATCAACAAATCGCAAGTTCAACTTTTTCTTTCTTTTGTCTTTTTGACAAGGTGAACTGAACCTTGTGGTACACTTTTGGCTTCATATTTTAGGTTGATGGAGTTCTTTAAGAAGCATTTGAAAATTTTCTTTTCGTTTCATGTTCATTGCGTTTCTCAATCATGAATAATATGCATTCTTTCAACTTCCTTCAATAGAGGTAACAGATGTCCCACGCCACTGCTCCCGGGTTAAAAGTGTATTCAGAAAAAAATACGGATGATCTAAAAACGATTATGACGTTTTTCAATATGCTTTAAATGTTTGTGAGAATACTTGTGAAGGTCCCCTTGGATCTCACTTTGAGAACGTGAATAAAATGGAGTCATATAAGAACCAGTAGCCATTTTTATAAATAACTTTCTTTATTTGGTAATCTTTCCCAAATAGAATCAAAGACTTTTAATAACAAATAAAACAAGAAATAGCTATATGAGGTTTAAAAAAGGGTCTTTCCTTTAAATTAACTTAAATATTTAATGATCCAATTAATTAACAATTAGAATATCGATCATTACCACGATTCAGAGATTACCACGATAAGAGATCCCAGATTTATATTTAATAATGTTCCTATTGAACATTTAACTTTAATCTCACTCCTAATATAAAGCTTTAATGAGACTTTAAATATAAATCAATATTTACCACACTGAATCTCAACTCTTCCTGAGATTAAATTATCCAACAAGAAATCCTCAATTATAAATCTAACTTCACTATTATAACTTTCTGCTTCAATCTCTCTCTCCTACTGCTACAACTTTACTATTCCGTTTGACTTAAATACTTTATCTAATCTGCATAACAAGGAATCCTGTCCTCTCTTTGGAGCTGATTGGAAATAGGTAGGGAATTAAATTTCCCTAAAAAAGACGACTCAGAAGGTTAGTGATAAAGTTCCGTATAGATTTGTCACATACTCATAAAAATATAAATCGTGGCCAAATAATCCTTCAAATCAGTCAATTCTTTTCCTAATATCATAAAACTATTTATTATTTACAATTTCTCTAAGCGAAAAACAAACACATTAAAGATGGGACGGAATTAATGTAGAACACTAACTATATATATATACCAGTAAATTTGAAGGTGAATCAAATGATCAGCAAATGTATTATGCAGCCTGGCTTAAAAGTGAATTATGCCTTCATTTTCTTTTTCTACAACTAATGTACAGTATTTCAATAATAATTACAGTGATGAATTGTTTATCTTAGAATTTTTCTCAGGGTCTAAGTTTTGTTTTCTTTTAACGAGTAATATTTTATGTTAAAACGCAATAAAAAAATCTCTCATTATAGCTATTTGATGACGGAAAAACGCCAGTTGATAAACATAAATTATATCAGTGTTGTGTATTTTTTTTATGGAAGAAAGTATTTTGTTTTACTTCTCTTTCCGGTTATTTTTTTTTAAAAAATCTTTAAATTTTCGATATGCTCGCGCCCCCTTAGTAGGGTTATCACGCCCCCCAGGGGGGCGCAACCCACACTTTGAGAAACACTGGGATAGAGTTAATGTTGAAGGCTCTTGTTTGAAGATGAAAATAGACAGCAAAAAAAGCAGTTTTCGTGCTGTGTAGATGACTGATATTATTTCTAAAAGCCATACTATAGTATCTTTGAATTTTTGATATTAAAATGTCGGTGAGTCGGTTACGACCACATATGCTTTTTCCATCACTTAACTTTTTTCCCCTGTTTTGCTTTTAAGATCCAAAAGACGTGTACCCATCCACTTTTGGATGAGCCCAATAAACTCTTTTTCCACTTGAACATCATATAGTTCGCACTCATCAGAAATCTATACAAGGGGAAACACAGGTGCTCTTAGCAGAGCTCATTTGACGCGTGTCAAGGAGTAGCTTCATTAAAAAAAATAAATAAAAATACTTCTAATTATCATATTTCCCCATATTAAATATCATTTTAAATAGAAATATTTGAACTTTTAGAAAATATAAAAAAGTGAAAAGGGAGAATTTTTGAAAATTCAAGTGCTGGACCCTCTTAAAAAGTCAGATGAATTCGAAATTTTGCTCACTTGTGTCCAGGACCGACGACAATTCAATAATTTAATATTTTTGTTTCATTGTCCTGATCAGGATTAACAATTTCCCATTTTCAGATCCCATCCCGCATCTGGTAACTAATTTCAGATCTCATTTCCAGATTGGGCGACTAAAAGATCAAGTTACAACTTAGTTCGATTAACTAACTATAAAAGGGTGTTTTTTAGTTTTTTTAAGCTAAAATTTATTCAATTTCCTATGCCGACGGTTGGGTGGCGTAGCTGGTTTGTCGCTGGCCTTGCACGCCTAAGATTGCGGGTTCGACCACGGCTCAAGTCGGTGGATTTTCATGATGCGGAAAATCGACAGCGGCCATGTCTTATGATTAAGCAGCTGTAAAAGATCCATTGTGTGCCTATTTCGCTTGGATGTTCTCGGCAAAATTGAATTCCCAGAACAAGTTCGCATTGTCAAAGCTCAGGTGTCTCCCCCTGGGGTGAAAACTAGCGTCAAAATTACTTGCGGCAATTGGTATCACCTGTATGGTGTGCACTAAAAAGTGATACCTGCTCATGAAAAATGTGAGAGGTCTGCAATGGTAAAAATATCAATACGCAGCCCCATTGAGAAAAAAATTCACTATGCTGTGTTGCATAAGAAAGAAGCAGCCTATGAGTGTATATCTATTTTTATTATAAATTATTTTTGTTTATTGATACTTTCAAGATGAAAATCATTTAAAGAAGACATATATTTCCTAAAAAAAGTATTAACGAATCCTTTTAAGACATTTTCTTGTAAAAATTACAGATTAATTTAAAGTTATATATATCGGAAAAACATGTACAGTTTTTTGGATATAATTTAGGAAAACATAAGCCGAATTATTGTTTGTTTTTTAAATTTTTATTTTAAAATACCTAATATTAAAAATATCCTAAAAAGTAAACTATGTATGAATCATTTTTTAGTTTTAGGCTTATATATGTATATTCCCCATAAACTTATATATAATTTTTTTTACCGTACGCTGTGTTTTCTTCTTTTATCTGTATCACTAGAGCTTAACATTAACTGTCGTTTCTAATGCTTACGCTTTTCAAAGAGCTAAAAAATACTTCTTGGTATATTTTTTTTCATTTTTATTTCCAGAGACTTTGCATGACAAAGTAATTTATTCAAAAGTCGATGTGATAATTTTTATATACTAAGATGTTTATAGGGATGCTTGATTATTTTTGTTTCGACAAAAGAGAAATTTCCACTGCTCGGAAGCACCATCTCTTTATTCTAAAACTATTTTTAAAATATATCCACAATCTGATAAAAAAATAAATTTAGATAATGATTATCACTATCGATACAAATCGAAACGTTCAAAGAAAATAATATACGAATGTCAGTAGTACAAACAGTGAACAAATGAAATATGAACGATAAATAGAAATGGTAGTATTAAAAATAATATAGCGTTTTTTGTTGAGGTTAAGTTGATAAAAGTATAAGAAATTGGTTATAAATGAACTAATACATTATTTGACACAAACGGCTTACTTGCAGGTTCAAAGTGTGCATTAATTTAACTTTTCCACACTCTCAAAATTCACGTGGCACCGCAAGTTAAGTAATATATTTCTGTGCTCCCTGTTTCTATAATCACGCATCCTCTATAACCAATGAAAATAAATTATTTTTTTAAAAACTATCTTCATAAGTTGTCTATGTACTATGATGAACTATGTCATCTCAGAAATATTTTTCAGTATAACAACAAAGCTTTTACTTAAATAACTTTGTGTAAACTTCCATAATTTTTGTTTAAAAAATCTTGCCAATATCATAATATTCAGAACGAGTCTAAAATTCTGATAAAACGAACAATTTATTTGCAGTCAAACAATAAACAATACACGCGTTGCTTTGGGAGCTCACGATTTTTTAAGTAGTCCGGAGCCTGTACACATCTCCCTAGTGCTAGCTCACCCCCGGTACAGAGTTGATTCCCTTCTATACAACATTGGCCTTGTGAAGTTACAAGCTCCTGCCCAGCTGGGACCGAACGTAGATGTGTTGTGTCTGACAAATTCCAGTGACATAGGACATCCAGATCAAATGGCTACCGAAGTTGGATGGGACGTCCACAGATATCCAAGTGAGTGAATAAGATAATCAACATCATTATCTTTTTAAATACTGTTACGAATTTTGTGTAAATAATTTGTATTTGGATGTGTAATGCATTTATATTACTCTATGTTACATTTATTTTATGTTACAATTGTAATATTCGCAAGCAACGCCGGCCCTTAAGTTATAATGATGATTCAATGGGAACTTGGCGAAATCTTGGCACTAAGGCAGGTGGCATTATTTTTAGCAACCGCATGCGACTTGGTTACCGTGTTGGCGACCATTTTTGACGAGTTCGGAACCCTATAGAGTCTTCTAGAAATTAGTGAAGAAATACAAATTTCATGATATATGACGCAAGCGGATCGTTCTCGAAGGATCCGCTGGGCCCATAAATAGAGAGATGATTGCCGTGAAACGTGCATGCGATTTTTCGACCTGCGATTAGTTAGTATTGTTTTGACGAGTAATTAGTAGATTTGACTTGACCGTTAAGACTAGCGATTAGCTCGGTTGTTGAGTAAGACGAGCGGTGCTTATGAATAATCTTTTGCATACGTGTATTTTACACACGTGCATTTTATACGCGTATTTTGCATACGTGTTATGTCTAAGCGCTGTAGAAGGTGTAAAGACTTCCTGATATTTATTCTGCGAATTCTGCTGTTGAATCCTGTATTCAAAGGATTTTTTTCTCGACAATAAACTTCCATTGCACCTGATGAACTAACTGTCTTGTTCTTTGTGACTGATTTTTGCATACAATTTTCGAACCCCGGTCAATATAACAATACATAATTTGTATCACTTACAATGTTTGTAACGAAGTAAGAATCTAATAGTTAAACAGAGCCTCGCGCGTAATTCTATTTTCAAACTGAGGGGGCATGTTTGACAATCACTGCTGATGCAAAATAGATAGAAATTTAGATTAATGGACTAAGTACTCGAATTTGAAGAAATTGTTTAATGAGGAGTCTGGGCTGCAGCAATCGGTTGAACGCTGCGAATATATAAACATAGTTCTACGAGGGATATTCGGAAACTAAGGTCCGTTTACTTATAAAACATAAAACTTTACAGATTTTTTCAAAACTCTTTATATTTTAAATTCCTTATATGTGTCTCTATTTTTCTACATACTTTCCATATTTGTTTAAACATTTGTTAAAACGTTCTACGAGCTTCTGTATGCCTAAGTCGTAGACGTCTGCCGCCTGTGAGGATAACCAGTCTTGAACTTCTTATTTCACCACGTCAGCTGTGTCGAAGCGTTTGCCGTCGAGAAACTCTTTTAGGTAGCGGAATAAGTGAAAATCACTCGGAGCCAAGTCTGGACTGTACGGTGGGTGGTCAATCTGTTCCCATCCAAAAGATCTGATCAGGTTTTGTGTGTTTATGGCAGAATAGGGTCTGGCATTGTCATGCAGCAACAGAACTCCAGACGTCAGAAGACCACGTCGCTTATTCTGTATCGCACGTCTAAGTTTAGTTAGGGTAGCGCAGTAAGCGGCTGCATTTATTGTTGTCCCTTGCTGAATAAACTCGACTAACAAGATCCCATGTCTATACCAAAAGACGGTTGCCATAACCTTGCGTGTTGAGATTGTCCGCTTGGCCTTGACTCTGATTGGTGAATTTGTGTGACGCCATGCCATTGACTGACGTTTAGTCTCTGGGTTATGTGAGAAACCCATGTCTCGTCCCCTGTGACAATCCTCTCTAAAAATTGATCACTTTCTTTATGATCTCGATCCAAAAAATCAAGAGCACAAGCCATTCTTTTCAGTTTGTGTTCCTTAGTAAGCAGCCTGGGAACCCAATGTGCACACAATTTGCAAAGTTTCAACTTTTCGGAAACGACTTTGTGCAAAGTTGTTCTACCCACATTCGGAAATTCCAATGCTAAAGTTGAAATTGTGAATCGCCGGTCTTCATGAATCTTTTCATCCACGGCATTGACCAAATCATCTGTGATCACTGATGGTCGACCGGAACGCGGTTCATCATGAACATTTTCACGTTCGTCCTTGAAAGCTCTCACCCACTTACGCACTTTGCTGCTACTCATCGCATTTGGGCCACTTACGTCTTTTTCAATTCCTACTATTAGGTCACGATCTCTATACATATTTTATTTGTTCGTTTGTTTATTTAATTATTTATCTTGGTGGAATTTTCAATCGTTAATAAAATACATTTTAAAGCGCTCAATTGAGCTGAAATGTAATGTACATGATAATTTTGGATGACAATACAATAATTTTTAATTATAATTAATAAAAATTAATTGATTAAAACTAATTATTTAAAAAATTACAAATACAGCCACGTTGGCGACTTAGCGACCCTTTTGGCGACTTATGTCAAAATTTGAAAAAGGTTTTTTTCTCACGTGTTAAAGCATTGAGTCGAAAGGAAATTTTATATACACGATTGTTTTGGATGACAATACGATACTTTAATGATAATTAATAAAAAATAATTAACACTTAATGTTGTGATTCTGTCATATGTATATACATATTTATATTAATTGCAACTATTTAATAAAAAGTATCTAAAATAAACTTTTTCTTGGTTGATCTAAATAGGAATTGATTTTAAATTTTTTTTATATTACTTGTGTGTGTTTACAACAATACCGTTGTTACAACAATGCAGGTGAATGTTGAGATGTATTTTTTGAATGTTTTTAATTAATATATCTTTTTAACTAATTGCGATATCAGACCGAATTGTGAATCTAAACCATTCTCGAATTTACTTGAACCCACACAAAAAATTTCATCGAAATCGGTTCAGCCGTTTAGAGGAGTTTAGTGACAAACACACGCACAGAAGATTTTTATATATAAAGATATATATATATATATATATATATATATATATTTATATATATATATATATATATATATATATATATATATATATATATATATATATATATACATTCAACTGTGATTAAAGTTTTGTCGGATTATCTCGATTAAGACACTGTTATATAAATCATTAAAAGACGCTGGAGCCTTTGGATGATATGTAGACACATATTTTATTAATTATTGACAATAATGAATTGAACAAAAAACACTCGTTCAACTAGAGAAAATTTGCTACATTTTGACCTTCGTTCCCACCAAAATTAAGCCAAGTATTGAAAGAATAGTTTAAAAGACTCCGTTTTTTTACATTAAAGTAAATTTTTTCTTTCCTTTTTAATCCAACTTAGAAACAATTGGTTGATATTACGGAAATAAAAGTTAAAAAGAAAGTTTAATGCACATTTCTTAAGGAAAGCATGTAGCACGACTGTAAGAGGTAATGAAGAAATCCGATATCAAACCTAAACAGCGTTGAACAGTTAACACATGTCAAATAAATTCACCGTTTCAGCTCTCCAAATTCAAAATAATAATAATGTAATGACCTACTGTTGTATATTACTTTCATTAGTTGTAACAAAATTCGTGTTTAAGTTGTGATACCACCCTGCCCTGGGGTATCATCTCTTCATCCACGTGACCTAGATTTGAAGGAATAAATGATTGACCCCTCGAACTGTCCATAATAAAAATCTAATTTATTATTATCTCAATATATATTAATCAATGCAACACAAGTCTTACTAGAAGAAAACGATTAGGAATGATACGACGTAATTATCAATACAAACTTAAAATAGCTCATGAAATCCTACTCACTATTTTTATGATAAATTAACCTCCGAATCTTTATCTATAGTAGATTCCTTAACAAGCTAGAGTCCGTTCTGTAATTAAACTTTAAAAACCAATCTCTTACCGATATCACATGGCGATCAGCAACCAAGCTGTATGTCTTCCTCTTTTGTATCTATTCGTTTAATATTAATCTTCTATATATATTATTATCCCACTTGATCCAGCTTCTGTTCAACTTTCCGGCTCCTAGCTGACTACTATATCACTCCTATGTATTTCCTATTTGACGAACTCGTGAATGTTAAAGCTACCTTATATATCTATTCACTAATCTGCATATCGCGTTTTCTTCTTGAGAAGGTTGGATTCTGGCCCAAAGATTCCCCAAGAGGATTAGTTAGAAAGCGCGATAAAGCCCCGTCACAAGGTGCCTAAATTTAAGAAAAGGAATGAGCATTTTTTAAATTTCTTTGTGGTTATTTAATTTTGTGAAGGAATACTCGCTGAATTTTTTTCCTCCAAAGTAAACAGGAGCCATATAAGGTAAGTCGGAAGCATTTTTCCGTAAACTGTTCCACACATTCATATTAGAATAACTACCATTTATACCTTCTTCTTATGACTTTAAGGCGAAGTACTGTCATTTATGTAACCCCTTACATGACATCTAGATGGCGCTGGCTGTTGCGAAATTTTTAACACAAATATTTGTCTAAAGATTCTCAAGATGGGCAATAAATTTCTCCTCTCGGGTGCTCCTTTCAATACAGTTCTCCCCTTTCTCAATCCAGATTAAGTTGGTGATTTCATTTCTCTTTTGAGATTGAATATCGGCTGACACAGGCTAATGATACTCTCTTCTTAAAATTTTATTTCTTATTTTATTCATTTTAATTCATTAAAGGCTCCCACAATTTTTCTTTAAATTTAGATTCAATCATTTTTATTCTTAATTTTAATACTTACTTCCTTTTATTACTTTTTTCAGCTCTAAATTTATCATGGTAAACTATCTACCAATGTCAATACCATATTTTAAAGATAGGGGATTAAGACCTCTTCGGAGATCATGTGCCCCGATGACCATTCAACCCATTCTCTCCTTTCAACGGAAGGGGACACGCGGGGGACTGAGGGAGTCGTAAAACTGGTAAAAGAAATGTTATTTTTTCTTTATCGGGGAGGGGTGAATCTTGACCATGTAAGAGTACTCATTTTTGGACATTCCGACTATGCGAGTGACCTGCTAGTCGCTCTTTTACGCACCAGACCTTACGCAAGCATTTCGGTTTCCAGAGACGCACAGTATTGGACCTTTTTCAAGCTCTTTCAGAAATTATATATATTATATTTTTGCTTCATACTATTTTTTTATATTTTATTTTAAAGCACTTAATTTTAGTTCTTCTTCAATGGCCTTCATTTTATTAGTTCAAATTTCTTCTTTTAAATTTTAATATTTTAAATGCAGTACTGGTTGTCTCAATTTTCTTCTTAGACAAATTCTTATCTATAAAAATAAAACTAAATATTTTCAAAGAAATACGCAAATAATAATTTCATTACATTACTTTTAATTATGAATAACAGTATCAATAGTATCACGGGTATTTCAAAAATATTTAGACAATTTTTAAAGGAAGTAAACATAAAAGTATAAATATTACAAATGTTTTCCCGTCGTTTTTCAGTATGAATTCTGAAATATACCAACTTTGAAGCGTTGTGTAATAATAGACATAATACATTTTATGCTACATATATATATATATATATATATATATATATATATATATATATATAGGAGAGAGAGAGAGAGAGAGAGAGAGAGAGAGAGATTAAAATACATTTTAAGTATATACACAATTATTGATTTGTTGTTAGTATAACAATAACATAAATTTAATATTTATATCGCTGGAAAACCATAAACGAATTTAATTTTTACGCATATTTGGTAATAAAATATTAGTTTCACTTTATGCAGGAATCCAGAAAATACGCTACGTAAAATATCGTGTGCAGTTCTTACGATATTCATGTTCAAAAAGATATAGGTGATCACAGTATCCAAAAGGGTCATGGTTATGAACTCGTGGTTGGCGTGGCGATGTTTAAGTCATGGGTTCGAGTACCACTGAAGACCCTCCATAAAAAAAGCCGATGCTCAAAGTTGTTATGTTCGGGGATGTGGAAGTTAAAAAACTGGGATTCAAGCTTAGGTATTGTCCTCGTCCCTTGACAGAAGTTCAAAATTACGAGGTTGTCGATAGTCTTTGCGTAGCTTCAAAGTTTGACGTTATTCAAACAATCCTTCGATAATATGTAGATTTTATTTTCAATAATCTGTCACTTTTAACTTTTTGCGGGCAATACGGCATTGGTACAGGCGAGGCTTTTGGCACAAATATTTATCTAAAGATTTCGAAAAAGACAAATTTCTCTCTGTAGCGCATTTCCTTCAATAGAATCCTCCCCTTTCTCTGATGGGGAAGAGGGTCACAGTCATAAAACTGGGACTTTTAATACCACTTTTTTTTTTGGTGGTGGTGGTGGGGGGTAAAATAGCATTGAATTTTGACCATGAGATAAGTCTAAAATGGGTTTCTTACTTTTTCGTCTCCTGGAGCTCTGATAATTTGTTATGAACGCTTTATTCGTTTCTAACTGTGGGAAAAATCTTATGTATTTTTCGTGAATTTGCAACCTAAAGTTTATGAGCTGTTCTTGTTTAAATATAGATTTTGCCGTCGAATCTTTTGAAATGTCAATAAGTTGTTCCCTATCCTTCATTATAGGTATTTTTATCCACAAGTGAAAAAAATGGTGCATTTTCCATTACAAAATGATTTATTTGCGCAAAAAACTATTAACGTGAATAAAATTGTGTGGTTCCGGTAGAGCAAACAATGGAACATTCACAATTTAGTATTTAGTACATATAAAGAAATACGATTTAATATTCTTTTATCATGGTATAATAAATGCTTATAAAAGTACTAGCTGACCCAGCCACGCGCTGCTGTGGCTTTGTTTTAAAACGTTCATTCAGTATTATTCTAAGCCATTCAATGCAGTCAAATTAATCTTCGCTTGCAATTTCGGAGAGTTGAAATTGAGCATAAAACAATATAATGTTTTAAGTTTTGCATTTTATTCATCTCCTATTTGAGTAAAGTATAATACATGAAATGCTTATGAAGTTGTTAAGTAACAACATAAGAAGATTTAATTTTATAAATGAAGTGACTATATATATATATAGCAGTAAATAAATTAAAAAGAAGACTAATAAATCCTAAGACATCTTAAGAGCAAACCGAAAGAACCAAGAACATGGAACCATTACAAACCAAAAAAGAGAAATTTAGCTGGAGTGGAAAAACTATTATGATTTCCTAAGCTGTCACTGGCTTAGGACAATGAAACAGGGTTAAACAGTATTTTGTGAGATCTCAACCTTCCCCTACAGCGGAAATTTTCGACATAACAGCATAGGAGATAAACCAAGGCAAATGCCCCCAAGCCCACGTGGTCATTATCCAGCAAAGTTATCTGAACTCCTAAAATTCGCAACATGCATCGTCCAATAACTTCTACAACTTTATCACAGGCAGTTCGAAGAATCCGGTTCTGTTCTGAGAACATGGGCGTCCCTAGTTGCATAATTGTTCGGAAACTACTGAATAATCAGCTCCTAAATCAACCAAAGTATTAACGACATGCCCATTGACAGCGACGGACACAAAGTTTATGACTAGTTTAGTGGTCGTGTATACTGGAGGGTTTTCGTTTATTGCGGCCTTACCTCCCACGCAGGTCACAAGTCTTAATTTTCTTTACTGTTCCTAACAGGTGAGCGACGAGATGAAGATCTTGATTGGCGGCGTTTAGGATTGCATCTAGGGTACGGCGAATAACGCTGGTAGTTAGATTCAGGATCGCGGCCATAATCAGAAGCAGAGTCAGAATACCAGCGTTCGTACTGCTCTAATTGCCTTCTTTGTCTTGCTGCGACAAAAACACGTCTTTTAGAACTGCAATATCTAGTCACGTGACCCAGTGGTCCATAATAAAAGCAAATTGGTACGTTATCTGAAGTACGCCAAAGGTCAGTCTTCCTTCCGGTATCTTGTTGAGTTGGTCTATTTTCTTGTCGAGGTCTTGGCCTTGGTCTCCAGGAACTTTCGCCAGACCTTTTAGTTCTGCAAAGAGAAGATGCAGGTTTTTCTCCAGTGAGTGGGGTCAAATTGCTTTGAACTTCTTCTTGGATAATGGATTCTAAATCACTTGGCCAGTCGTTTATGTATGTTATAATCCGTGGGAGTACTTTCTCGATTTCTTTTTTAACAATCCTTTGAATTAGATCGTTTAGATCATCTTCATTTGCCGTCGATATGGGTGCACAACATTAGGTTGCCTTTCATATCGTAGCGGTACAACTTGTTTCTTTCTCAAGGCATCCACTTCACGGCAACACGTAAAAAATGTATCTACTGTTCTAACTTCGCTGTTTATCAGTACCTGGTAGAGATTTTCCGCCACCCCTTTCATGACATGCGATATCTTTTGATCTTCCGGCATATTGATACCACCCATTTTTTTAATATATCCGACAATATTGAAAAAAGAAGCTGAATTGATATATACGTTATGTAAGAAGTAAAGGTTCCTACTCTTAATTTCAAAAGTGACTAAGATGACCACCGTATTTTACTTCGGTTAGAAAGTTTATCCAACATCATCTAATCAGATGATCTCAAAAATCACCGAAAGTTGGGACCTCCCCTACGTCTTCTTCCTCCCTTTTCTGTTTTAGTACATAGCAATAAAAGTTTTCTATTTCTCTCCATTTTGGTTTGTACTTTTCTTTCCTAAAGACTTCGGACCAACAAGTGTTTTCTGGTCCCCTCTGAAGTGAAATTATTATGAGATATTATACGTCGTGGGTAGATGACCTGAGTACTTAGCTCTTCCAAGCTATAACCTCTCATTATCAGGATTTTGAGTGACTGTGATGTTATGACTCTTGCCATTGGCGTATCTAGTTCTGAGGGGGCTCTGTATCAAAATTCTTCCAGGGTTTCTTTTTCTATCTGAAGACCCTGTTAGTTGGACTGTAGTCACACATGTTGGGGCCCTCATAGCTTGGGGATCATTGATACTGCTGATCGGTGGTCCTGACTCTTGCCCTTTGTTAAATAATAGTACTTGAAAAGGAAAAAAATACTTTAAGGAGACTATAATAGAAATAAAAATTTAAAATTAAAAGAAAGCATTAAGTGCTTCAAAAATACCATGTGATATTGATATCATGACATGAGGAGATGCCTTTGGAAGGACGCTAAACGGTTTTGTAGCTAACAAAACTGCAATTAATCAAAGTAATTTATCATATAGAGATTATACTGAGTAACAGATTGTTTTAAACAATAATTTATGGTAAAACAGCTTTGTAATAATTAGATTGACTTAAGTTTTCTAGTGGATAGACTCAATATCCCCCCGAAAAAAAAAAAAAGGTGTAAACAGCTCATAACTGATTATGAGATTTTCTGAGCAAATAATGGAAAAAATGAGAAATGAAAAAAAAAATTTTGAACATTTGAAAACCGAGCAATTCGATTCACAATTGCGAGATTAAAAAAGCAAACATTATTAATTATTAGAGTTATATTTTTCTTTCGTTTAGAAAATAAATTATTCATTTTAGAAGTTAAATAAAATTAAAAATTATGTATATTTGCGTTTGAAAAATTAAAACACCGTTTAAATATTTAGAAAATTAAGTTTTAATTTTTATAAAAACTAGTGTTTTTAAAATTTTATTCAGCATATTATCTTTTTGTGTGAATGTTTTATTTTCTAATTTAAAAATAAAGATAAACTAGTAATAAAAATCAATATTTTCACTATAGTACTAAAAGGAAAAACTACAATGAGCATCAAATATGTGTTCATATATTTCTTTTCACATAAAAAAGTTAATTAAAAATATTACTACTTAAAAATTTTGTCACATATTTTTCTAAAATGGATATATTTTGAATTAATTTTAATTCTAAATTTGATATGTGTAAAATGTATTGTGCAAAGAAATCATAGCATCTATTATATTAAAAATTTAGTCAAGAGCTTGACCGGGTTATTGAAAGCGTTCAATGATAAAAAATGCCAGACAGTAATTTTTAATAGAAAAAAAAACTTAGGGGTTTCAGAGACTTTAAAATCGCGATACTGCCATATTTATTCGAATCTAAGCTTAACTTTTTTCCCGATGTTTATGTTACTAAAATCAGGTGCAGCTTAGAATCAAAGACGGAAAAATTCACCGCAAGGGAAAATTGAACAAGATACTGTCGGATAGAAAAAATACAGGTTCTCGTTTATTTTTAAAAGTTATATATATAAGGCCCCTCTCCTAACTGCCATACCAACGGGGGACCATGTGAGCTCTCGACAGATTTAACGTGCATCGTTCTCATACACAGCGGGTCATCAGCGGTACTAGGTCCGAACTCATGACACGCCAATCACGGGTCCGTTACGTTGATCACTAGGCTACCGCGGACACTTTTTACTTTGTAAATATATATCATATATATTAATAACATATTTTACTACAGTTTTAATTTCTTTTTCTCAAAAATGTGCTTAGAATTTGGGTGCGGCTTAGGAACTGAGCATAATTAATTGAAAAAATAAGTTTCTGCTAATTAAATTAGAAAACAAGATATGGTTAATAATTGTTCTAATGTTTTATGGTAAAGTCTTACATCAAATATAAAATCTATTCGATGGGAAAAAAATTCTTTTTTAGTTAAAAGAAAATAATAATAATATAATTGTATTACAATAATTAGATTAAAATTTCAATTTGTGAGCCTCAATTAGTAGTAATTTGTGCTCTTTAGTTAATTCACAACTTAATTAAGTTAATTCACAACTTTTGGTCAAGTATAAAATGAGTATACTTTCAATTCTGCATTCAGCCGCTTCACAAGATTTAAATATTTTTATAGACATTTCTACAATAACAAATAAAAGAAAAAAATCTAAGCAGCATAATTATAAATTATCTATATAAATGAATTTTTTTTAAAGCGCACATGCAGAAAATATTTAAAACATTACTCTATAGGAAAGTTAATCAAATTTGAGATGTTAAATCTCTGTACATCATAAATCTTTTCCATTGTCCACTATTTGTCACAATTTGCAAGTTACCATAATTTTAGCTGGTGACTATATTTCAGAAAGAAATCGCCAAAAATAAATATTCATAGACAAGAATAAATTCGCCTTTCAAACCATGGTGGCACCATCTGTTTGAGATAGTCCGAACTACGCCAAAAATAATTCAGAATGAAAATTTAAACAAAGTCAATTAATAAAAGCATGAAACATAATTCTGGCTACACCAGTCAAAAGAGGAAACCTTGCTTTCTTATATACTATTTAATACTACTCGAAAAAATAAATTTTTTGTGTTAAAATGTGCTTCGCGTTTTCACCTCCTATACTTTAACATAGAAAATTCAAATTTCATTTTGCAATGATGCTGAAAACTGCGTATTTTTTTGAAAAATCAAAATTCAAAGAATACTATCCTTTAAACAATTATTTTCTTTATATCCCTAAAATTTTTTATTATAATTGGAACTTTTTCCTGCCCACAAAGGTACTTCCCGTTTGATCCCTATTCTTTAACATTGACCGAAAACAGCCTTAAAAGGTGTAACGAAGCTCGCTTGTTTTCACTTTATTCGATTCTACACGATACAAGACCACTTTACTTTTTAACGATGTCAGATTTTATATAGAGAGGATCTCTAAACTTGTACACAGTCGTTTTAATTTCGGAATTGATTTTTGCAGCGGGTGCGAAATATAAAGAATTGCAAGAATTGGATTTACGGATTTTGTCCTTTGATCAGTGTTCTGCGGAACCTTTCCCATACTTCGACGCAACTCAAATCTGTGCCAAAAGGCAGGGCTACAGCTTCTGTAAGGTAAGTGCTTCGGAGCTCTCTCCTGTTTGCGTTCTTGCATTCGGAAAATAATACATAAGAAATTTTTTAAAATAATTACAATACAAGGTGTCTACAAATTAGTTGGGTAACTTCGTAAGTTAAGAACTTTTGAAATATTGAATGAAATGAACCCTTTTAAAATCAGACTAGTATTAATGTACCCTATGTGTATTCTTTTGGGGCATTAGTTGTCATAACTGACGCTATCTTTTAATGAGCTATAATCACTATTTATTCGGTGTTACGCGCGATAATGGAGACTTAAAACAGTGTTGAAGAAGCGAAATACTGTCTTTGGTTTCATGAAAATTGTTATGCTATGAAAGTACGATGAAATTTTTTTCGAGGATTCTAGAAAAAAGAAATGAAATACAAGGAATACATAAAACAATATTATTTATTGAGATAACATTGTTTCATGTTATTTACCTGGGGAAGCTACAAATTTTTCTAGTGTCAATCGCCAAAAAAAAAAAAAAAAAAAAAATGTCAGGAAAAGAAAACAGTCCATTTATTACAGGATGGTGTACCTTGTTGCCTATCTTGCCTAAATACGGAAGCACAAGTTTAGATTGGACATGTTAGTGTTATTCAATGGCCTCCCCGAGCACGAGATCTTTCACCACTTAATTTCTGTGTATTGAGTTTTGTAAAGGATTAAGTGTACATTCCACCATTTTTTTGGGGTTCACTTCTAAACTAGAATCAGGTGTCTGTAACGCAAATAATTTGATCAACGGAAACACGCTGGCAAATCTATGGCAAGAACTGATTCTTCTATGGGACATTTACAAATTAACAAAAGGAGGCCACATCGAACATTTGTGATAATGGTAAACATGTATTATTTCTTTATCTTACATCAACATGTATTTTAATTTATTTTCCTGTATATTACATGGAATAAAGCATTCTTTTTGCCTAACTAATTTGTCGACACACTGTATATTACATTCTCATGACTATGCATGCGTCAATTTAAGAAACCTTCGCACGTGAAACACTTAAATTGCATGAGAAACTGCTCTCTGAATTGGAAAGAATTTTTTTTGAAATAAAATAATTTATTATTATGAATGCCTAACTGCATTTGGGAGAATCTTTTCCTACAGTCTTTTCTATAGTGATCTTTCTTGAAGATTTGTGTCTGTAACACACATTTGATCTAAGCAGAGAATCAAAATGCTGATGACAAAATAATTTCATTAGAAACTGCACAGATAATCTAGAAAAACCAGAGAAATAGAACACTTTCAATAACTTCTCGTGGGGCATTGCATTCGAATTATAACATTATGATCACTTACCTAACACCTGGAATAGATTCTTTTGGCCCTTAAAATGGTTATTAGGCAACAAGTTAGGGACTAGACGCGTGAGTGGAAAGTTTTGAAATGGAAAAATAGTAATTCATCATCCGGATGATTCCGACGTTGATATTTTTTTTGTCTGATGTGCCGATCCCCACATTTATACAAATTTTATCAGGGATTCGGAATTGGGGGTCCTTTTTTTAAACTGGAGTTGGATACTCTTGGTTTAATAGGGTATAGGATTATCATATAATTAAAAAAAAAAAGGGGGAGTGAAAAATTTCTTAATTCTTTGGCTTTTATTTCAATTTCACATTAATCTGTTATTTCTGACAGGTAACAAATTAGATACACCAATATTTCCATTCTTTCATCGATTACAATCCAGTGGTGAACGATAACGCAATAAAATGATTTTCACAACTTTTTAAAAGATCCATAACTTTTTCCTTTACATTAGTTTATGAAAAATACTTCGGAATTCTTTGTAGTTGTTTAGTTGTTCTCACATTTTGCTGTCTAATTTCTATCACAATGGAGTGTGCACTGATATCAAGTTCCATTATTTCACTCTAAAGAAATTTATACTCCAGAGCTGTGATCGTCATCTACGGTGCCCGTGGGGGCATTTTTGGTAGATCACGTTTACACTCCGGACCTTGTTTCCTCTACTGAACTGATACTGAAGGCAATAACTGCTTACTCCTCCGTCGCAAGTAGCATTGTCATTCTCGTCTCGTAGTTGATTGTATACGCGTATGGTTGTTCTCGTCATATTTTTCATGTGTATATTAGACATTTAGTAACTTGCACAGTTTGATTTAAGCATTGGTATTAATTTAGTTCTTTAATAATGATGATGTGTTCAAGCAAAAAACTTATCACTTTCATTCGGAATAGGAAACCAATTACTTCTTTACCCAGATAAAGGATACATGTGTGTTTATACTGTGCTAACCAAGTGTATCAGTTGAGAAGAAAAGGAACGTCTCTTCAAAACCGTCGATGCCGGATATCCTACTTAATTCTTCTCTAAGGAGGGGGAGGGTGAAGGAAAGGCAGCTAAAAATTGTAGCAACTGAGGTGTCATTCTGAGTTTCGAATATTATTGTTCGGAATGAGAAACTACAGAAAATTAACAAAACTCATTTTTAGAAGCTGCAGAGACATTATTTGTCAAGTTTATGCACGAATATAAAGCTGTGATAATATTTGCAATTAAATCTGTACAGCTCTCTTCAAATGCAGCTATGAGAAGGGTTGAGGTTGTGACGTTATCTCCCAATTTACAGTTGACTTTGTTCACTGCCCCTTGATGAATCGACTGATATAATAGACACAGGTCAGCTGAACGTTTTTGGAAAAAATCATTTTGGATAATTTCGAAATAAGAGAGCAGCTGGTAAAGGTTATACTGTTAATAAGATGCATTACAGGGCAGGAAATATTTGTAACAGTTAAAAATCTAATCAACTTAAAAAGTACTCCTATAAACAAGTTGATTAGCTAAGCAACTGATAGAGCTTCTGTAACGATAGGCAGAGGGAAAAGATTCATAACCTTGTATCGTACAGTCAACAACATCCCGAAAGATTTACCTTGGCATTTTTTGTAATACAACAGGAAAGTTTTTAAGTATGAACAATGTTTTAAAAATAGAGATAAAAATAGAGGTCTAAGTAAGAGCACATTCAATTCACAGGTGTTTGTTCAGAGCACTGATGGATGAACTAGACTGCAGTAGGGGGATATATTATTTCATATAGAATTTCGTTCGTTGAGTTGTAGCAGAGTTTTACAGCATTTTCAAGAGTTGTTTCCTACCTTTGTAAAGTTTCTGAAAGAACGAGGCGAACCCTTCAGTGGACTAGAAAATCCACTTTGGCCACAAGAGATTTTGCTGTTCTCTCAGACCAGGGTAGCTTTTCCGCTTAGCCCACGATCACCCGTGCGGGGTGTTCTGCACACCCCAGTAACAACAAAAGCCTCTCAGGGTCCAAAAAAGAATGCACTGAACCATGATTTTTCTGTAGCTGCACATTTTAGGTCATTGAACCTTCAGGTCTGATGCAATCACTCTCTCTCGGAAGATTGGAATGTAACGACCTTCAAAAGTTTATCTGGGGTGCTAAGAACACACCGCGAGCAATTGAGTTATATTTTTTACTCGAAGCATCTAAAGTAGAATTAGTTTTACTCTTTCCACATTTGCATTTTTTTCAAATGTATTATGCATGCATATTTTATTTAAATTTTCAATAATTGTTGGATAAAAAGAATATAATACTATAAAATAATTGTAATATATAATTTAAAAAAATTTTCAAAACACTTTCCAGAAATTATGGCAAAAACTTCATAGGAAAGGGAGAAACAGCAACTTTTTGGTATCTATTAGATATTGTATTGACAGATTCTGAGCATGAACTGTGATTTCGAAGACTGTGCAATTTCAGAACCAAACGTGAAGTGATGAAACTTGAAATCGTGAATTTTTATATGACTAAAGACGGTCATATAAAATTGTTTTGTTTGACATTACTGATGAAAGGTGCAGTATACAGTGGTGGCCAAAATTGTAGACACTTTTAAAAATTGATATGTTTTTAAATTTGCATGCTTATAGAAAACTTTAAGTTGCACAAAATGCTAAGCATTTTATATTTTTTTAAACAAAATTTCATTCTAAATTCAATACAAAAACGAAAATTCAAATATTTACAACGCACAAAAAGTTATGCTGCAATAACTGTCGATGTACATAAGATACTAATGATAGCAGTGAGCTATCAGAGCTTAGTGAGGTTGCATTTATTCTTTATTACAGCTTCACATCGTTGTTTCATTGAGCTGAAAATAGTTTTGAACTCTTTCTTCGTTATTACTTGATTCTAGGAAACAATTACATCCTCAGTTAGTTCTTTTTTATTTCATAGGTACCTCATTTGGACAAGAGTTTTCAAATGGTGCCACAAGTTTTCGATGTGATCGAGGTCCGGACTATTTACTGGCCAGTACAACAACTCAATGATCTCAGTACGGTACCAGTCTTTCAATTATTTTAATGTGTGGTCAGGAGCAGAATCTTGCTGAAAAATAAATGAAGCATTGTTGGGAAATGGATCTCTGATGGAAGGCAAACGTTTGGTTTCTAGAATGGTGTCAATGTATTTTATGACATTCAGTGTCCCATCCATGATATGAAGGCGACCAATACCATTTACAAATATGCATGGTCATGATAAAACTATGTGGGTACTCCACAGTTGCCTGGATGCATTTAGGATGTAGCTCTTATCCTAACTTACTACTCACATATTTTAGGTTATCACTACAGAATAACGATGTTTTAGTTTCGTTCCTCTATATAACTTGGGATCAACAATCATTTGTCCAATTAATGTGTTCCATTGCCCACTGTAGTTCCTTTTAGTGCTGCGGTAAATTGAGATACGGCTTTTTTCGTGGAATTCTTCCTTTTAGTCTTACACCAGCTAATCTACTCCTAAATGTTTTTGAACTGACAGAAACACCAGCATCACTCAGATCAATTCGGATGGATATCCATGAAATTCTTTTACCTCTGAAACATAGTACTTTTGTTCTTCTGTCATCAACAATTATGTTGAACCTTTTTCGGCCATCTCCTGCTTCTTCCTTATTAAATTTGTCTCCTGACATTGTAAAAAAGACGTTCAGTCACCAGATGTAGTCACTGAACTACCCACCTGTTACGTAATTTAAACAAAGGAAATACTACTTTCTCGTCTCACACATGTTTTTAATCTACTCTTTTATTCGATGTTATTGCTTTTTGACTAAATATCATTGTTATCCCGGCCAGGAAACAGTCCTGACCTCAATCCGATCGAAACCTTGTAGCGCGGTTTGAAAACTCTTGTCCAAATGAGGTACCCATGAAATAAAAAAAGAACTAATTGAGGATATGATTTTTCCTGGCATCATGTAATAACTAAGGAAGAGCTTAAAACTATTTTCAGCTCAATGAAACATCGATTTGGGAGGTGTAATAAAGAATAAATGCATCTTTGCTAAGCTCTGATTGCTCACTACTATCATCAGTATTATATATATATCGACAGTTAGAGCAATATAACGTTTTATGCGTTGTAAATATTTGAATTTTCGTTTTTGTAATGAATTCAGAATGAAATTTTCTATAAAATGATTTAAAATACTTAGCATTTTGTACAACGTAAAACTTTCTACAAGGATATAAACTTTAAAAAAACATAACAATTTTAAAAAATATTCACAATTTTGGCCACCACTGTATATGTTGTACCACGAATATGGAACTGTTGACCACTGCAAATATTTTATCATTTACTTAATATTTCAGGAATTAATGCTTCAATTGTCTATCATTCGGTACTTCCTGAAATTAAAATGAGACGTTCAAAATTTTTAAAAGAGATTAGAATGGATCTTGTGTAGGGGGATATGAGATCGGAACTCCCAAACCATAACACAACACTCAAAAGAAGCTTTACTGAGACAGAAAATATTAAAAAGAGCATTAATCCACCCAAAAAGTCGCACTGCACTGTTTGTTCACGGGTAAAAGATATAAAAACTAATTGTTTTTGTCTTCAATGTAAGAGAAAACTATGCGCTTATAAAGCATATAAATACTGCCTGCTCTGAATGTTTGGAAAATGATTAAAATAATATTTTTCTACTTTTTACTATCCTTATAATTAAATACAAAGTATGTTTAATACTGATATATACGTTTTACTTGTGGTTTATGAAAAAATATAAAATTATGTAATTTAAAATGAAAATTTTGTAGGTTTAGTTTAAATTAATGTTAATCTCATTTGTATACAAAAAATTAATAACTTTATTTGTATAATACAAAAACATCTTTTACTTTTAAAATATGTGTCATAATTGACTTTAAAATTTTTTTTATATATAAATACACGTGTTAAAAAGTTTGGGGTGTTCTCTATACCCCGCGAGCAATGACGGTAACAAAAACAGACGTGAGTGATCCCGGTTTAGGCACACTAGGCACATGCCTAAGGCGCAAAAGATTTCGGAGCGCAATAAATTGGAGGGCGAAAAAAGAGAAAAAAAATTACAATTACAGCAATTACTATTACTTAGTGAATCTTGAGAGAAGAATTTCTGCCCTCAAGAGTGTAAAGATAGAAATGAAATCCACTACGGAAATTGAAAAGCTTAACAGTTTGATGTTGCTATACACTCAAAGTGATATTGCAAAGGAAATTGATTACAATGATGTTATTAATGATTTTCTCGAAAAAAATCATTCGTTTTTCGAAGAAAACCTTTGCTGTACAAGTACAATAACAGTGACTCAACAAAGAATAAGGATGTCGAAAAGTAAAAGACAGTAAAGCGATAAGCGATGAAAAAGATGATAATTAACAAGTTGAAAGCAGTTCATACAATAATGTGTACTCTGTAGTGTAATTGCAAACGATTTTAATAATTTACTTTACTAATTTACAAAGGGTGGGTGGTCCGTGAGGCCGTAAAGTAAGAAATGAACAAGAGTGGTCAAATCCCATACCACTATCCTTTACTTACGGTTGTCGGTCCAGAACAGAGGAAAGAGTAAGAGAGTTAAGAGAAAATCGCTCTTGAAACAAAACAGGAACTGAAGGAGGAGGAGTAACTATTGAAGTGCCTAGGGAGCCGCGGAGGTCAACACCGCTGTCGTAGTCAACACCGAAATTTAAATATCCTTAACTTTCAGCTTCAATTTAAGGATAATGATATTGGTAGAACAATTGTAAATGCGTTGCTTCATCTTCATAAAAGTTGAAAATGAAAGGAAAAATATCCTCCAAGGGGTGAATAAAAACACTTTGACTGTTTGCCTTGACGAGCAAGAGTTTTCACTGACTCTTTACAACTGTGAGCAGTAAGATGAAATTATTTCATATTTGAAAAGTGAATTTAATAAATGCTTCCAAGATTTCAAAATGATTTCAATTTATGTACAGTTTGTCAAATTGACTTCTACAGTTTTTTTATGTCTTGGAGAATTTTGATTTTTAAAAAGATGACAATAATGTGTTAGATTTCTTTTACCAGTATTAAATTTATTAACAAAAAGTACAGAAATATACTCACCGACGAAGACTTGGACGACTGTATTTGAATGGCAACTATTGCTTATTCATCCAACATTAAAAAACTTATTGTTGACAAAATTAAAGAGTTGCATTCTTTTCATTAAAGTTAGTAAGTCTGAAAAAAAATGTTATGCTGTTGCATTTATTATTTATTACTAACAACTCATCAGTTCCTTTTTTTTATGTACAATTCAATATCTTTCTTATACACAATTTCATTAAAATCGATTTCAGATTCTCTAGAATTGTTAAGTTTATATGACTTATGTGCCATCTTGACTGTTTGTGTATCTTGTTTTAATGTGATGTAAAAAATATTTTTTTCTTATTCCATATTTTCTTAGGGTGATTCTGGAGGTCCTCTTATCGTGAAACAAGAAGGCAAATGGTACGGCGTGGGAGTTGCCACTTGGAGTCAATATTGTGGGGTTCTACCTTCTGTTTTTACAAGAGTTACAGAATACCTGCCCTGGATTGAGAGGGAAACCAGAGATTCTCCGCCTTGCATCGTAGAGCCTTTGAGAGAGAAGGATAATCAACCTCCCGTTAAACCGAACTTAGACAGTATGTGTGTGATTAAAAGGTTTTAAGAAAATATGTCAGTAGGATTTATAATCCTTCTATAGCTTAATGAAAGAGATATAACAAAAATTCAACCGAAGAAATTTAACTTTAACGAGTAATTAATGTGGAATGAATAGCGATAATCTAAAACAAATTAAAAGTATCAAGAAAAGTAAAACAGGTCTCCTAGAATATTTAGAATAAAATTAAATTTAAAACTTTTTGAAAATCCCCAAATGTTATATGCGACTTGGGAGAGGCACAGTTAGAGTCATTGAATTATGAATGGATTGGATTATTTGTGCTAACAATTATGAATGTGGAGTTCTCAGGAATAAAAATGGAATTATTATTTCCTTCTTTTTAAAATAACTATTGATAAAACAGGAAATTGCACAGGAAACTGAATGAGAAATCTTGTAAAATAAATAATCTTTGAATCTTTTTGGTATTTCTAATGTAAATAAATCTTGATTCTGCATTTGCACAAACGATTTCCCAATGAACAGTTCTCTCTTTGTTTTATTTCTTTGCCACTGAACAGATTGCGGAATTCCAAATGAAATGGAAAGTGAACGCATTGCCGGTGGGGGTGAGACAACTCCTTTTGAATTTCCCTGGATGGTAAGAAAGATATGGAATCTTTTGTTAGAACAAGGATAAATTGTTTAAATACAATGAAATTTTCAATGAATAAAGGGCAGGAATATTTTTTTAAATAACTGTCATAATGATTGTTTAAAATACAGTCTTTTGTTTGGGAAAGTTGCTTGTATTTCAGTGCAGTAATATATGTAACATATTTATATAGATCTGCAGTTTTATCTGTATTCCTCTATATTGTGTTTGGATACATGTTGTTTTTCTTGCGAATTGCAATTCATTGCAATTACTGAACAATTAAAAAATTTATACAAATGCAGGGATATATCTAACTATCATTTATGATATTTATTTTTATCATAATTAATGCACTATACAAGATGTATCTAAACTTTTGGGCAAAACTTAAGAGTAGGGGGAGATAGTACACATCAAAACAAACAATATTAAACAGGAAACTTAGGGTCCTAAACGTCTTCTGAAGGAGAAAGGTGCTATTAAAGTTCAGGGTCCGAAATTTCAAATGACTATAAAAAACGGAAAAATGGGTCGATTCGTTAGCGGTTTTCACTAAAATTATTCTTTTTGTCAGTATTTTCTTGAAAATAAATTTAAAGATAAAGTTTAAAAAAATATTGTTAGAGGGCGCTTTAGAATTTGGAGTAACGAACAACTGTTTTTTACCGTTTTTTTTTGTATTACATTAAATGCTTTCAAAAGCGCAGACTTAAACTTAAATTTTGAGCTCAAAATCAGAATCGTTTAGAATGGTTAAATAGAGTAAACTCAACTGTGTTCAGGAGATGAAATTTGAGCTCCTCTTATCCCATGGACACAGTTCAGTTATTCATGATCTTGGATGCTCGGTCGTAGACTAGGCAGCAACTACTACACACTAAACTTAAAATAAACGAGAGAGGAGTATGGCAAAATTAAATAAAAATTTATTCATAACAGACATGAGCAATTTCTCCGTGCGAAATACCCGATTATGCAAATCACTCGATTTGCATGCATAGTGAAGTACACAAGGATTTAAGGCTAATCGTATGTAAAGATGTAAAGTGTTGTAAAAGCTCTGGTTGTCTGTATTCATCGTGCTTTCGGTTTTGACGGCTGTAGGGATGACCAGTTGCACTAATCAAGAAATGGCCAATGTCCATTTCATTTACGGCGTTGCTGATGGGAATGCCCTGGAGGCAAGGCGATTGCGCGAGGAACGATTTCCTTTGAGACGCTTGCCGAACCGAAAAACTTTCAAACGCTTGCATCGGCGTCTCAGAGAAACCGGTTCGTTTGTCAATGGGATGCACGACACAGGGCGTACTAGGAGTGCGAGGACACCGGAACTTGAAGAGCATGTGTAGCGGGAATTCGAGGAGCAACCGGAAACGAGCATGGTGAGGGTTGCATTCGCCGCCCCGAATGTGAGCCACATGATGCTTTGGCGAGTGTTGGGATCCGAAGGCCTTCGACCTTATCATGTGCAACGTGTGCAAGCCTTGAAACCAACCGACCATCAGCCACTTGTCGATTTTTCACAATGGATCCTCCAACGATTGGCTGTGCAACCACTTTACCGCACACGTGCTATTCACCGATGAATACAGTTTCAGTCGCGAAGGGATTTCAATGCGCACAATGCACACAACTGGACGTACACTAACCCACACGCTATCCATCCTCATTAATATCAACGGCATTTTAGCTTTATGTGTAGGCCGGAATTATCCCCGGTCATTTGATCGGGCCATATCTTCTGTCAAGGCACCTGGATGGCCGAACGTATCTGGTATTCCTACAAGAGGTGGTTCCAATTCTACTGCAAAGTGTTCCAGTCAACATAAGGGCTCGTATGTGGTTCCAACATGACGGAGCGCCTGCACATTTCAGCGCAGATGTGCGAAGTGCATTGGATACAACATATCCAGGATGATGGATTGGACGGTGTGTGGTCCGGCATGCTCGCCTACCTAGACTTCTTCCTATGGGACCATATGAAGAGTTTTGTTTTTGCAAGCCCCGTTGACTCAGTCGAAGCCCTGGTTGAGAGGATTGCCATCGTAGCAGGTGATATCCGGGTGATGACCGGGGTATTTGCTAATGTTTGACAGTCCCTCCACCGGTGGTGTGAAGTCTGCATCCAAAATGGTGGGCGCTCTTTCGAGAAGTTTTTGTGATTCCGCAAAAAAATCATGCGTGCACCATTTTCTACGTGTCATCATTCATTCAACCTTCATTCATGCTCACTACGTGCGTACATCAAATTGTTTCTTTTTTATTTTGAGCGGAGAAGTTGCTCGTGTGTCTATTAAAAAGTGTCTATTATGAATAATTTTTTAAAATTTTGTCATCCCTCTCTCATTTATTTTACGTGTAGGAGGTAGTAGTTGCTGCCTGGTCTACGACCCCGAGTTCTACGACACCAAGATCGTAAATAACTGAACTGGCCCTGAGGAGGTGGGGGTTCAAACTTCACCTCCTGAACACATTTGAGTTTGCGCTACTTAACCACCCCCAAAGATTCAGATTTTGAGTTCAAAATTTAAGTTTAAATCTAACCTTTGAAAGCATTTAATGTGATACAAAAAACAACGGTAAAAAAACAGTTGTTCGTTACTCCAAAGTCTAAAGTGCCCTCTATCGACATTTTTTAAAATTTTGTGACGTCTTACGCGTCTTTTCTTTAACAAGTCCTTTGGGTTCTTTGGGCCAGAATTAATGGCAACTCTTTTCCACCCAAATCCAAGAAACGAGAAGTGAAGAAATGCAAATAATATAGGATAAATATAGGATCTTAGAGTAAGAATGATGGCAATGTAATGGTAGTGTAAAGGAATGTTCGACAATTGACGTGCGTTGTGGTAGTGGATGATTATTGAAGTTCGTCGTTTAAAGATTCAAGTTCTACGTGTCGTGGATAAACATATTGGTGATCGATTAGAAGTTAAACGTAAAGCTGCATAACTTGTAGATAAAGACAAGTTTATTACAGAATAATATAAAGTAGGACTGGTTACTTATTATTATTATATTTGAAATTAGGTGATTCAATTATTGAGATAGGTCTGAATTATATTGTGTGTTGCGTATTGCGTCATCGTAGATTCTCTCATTAAGTAGTTATATTATATTTGTTCAAAGTTTAAGTTGAATATCTTAATAAAGTCATATTAAGATAAAGTTTGATTCTAGTTCTTACGATAACCCTACACCTCTAGCTCACGCTGATACTTCGAGGGATGTACTTCCAAGGGGAGGTACATCACAACTTAATCTTTAAATTTATTTTTCAAGAAAATACTGATAAAAAGAATAATTGTAGCTAAAAGAACTAAAGAATCGACCTATTGTTCCGTTTTTTATAATAATTTGAAATTTTGGACCCTATTGATATGCATCTCCTTCAGAAGACGTTTGGGGTCCTAAGTTTCCTATTTAATATTGTTTGTCTTGATGTGTGCTATCATCCCTTAAAGTTTTGCCCAAGAGTTTGGATACACCCTCTCTCTATATATACCTTTACAGTCTAGAAAAATAATTGACGATGAAGGAAGTAGGGATATAAGTGAAGTTTAATACAAATAAATGCACACACAGAATACATAAATAATCTCAAATTCGAAGGGTTTAGTGGTGTAGAGTGCCAATCCCAGTGTGAGTTTCTTTCTAATGATAAAGACTCAAAGACTGTTAAATTTTCGAATCGTTGTCTCTGTCTACTACAAAGTCCTCTTCTAACACATGATTATACACCTGCCATGCCTTTCGAGGAAATCGGGTTATACGAAACAATAATTATATCTGCCGTTTCAAGGTTGTATCACTTATGCTGGGTGTGTGACCATGCATGATCGTAAGATATTTCGTGAAGGACATACCAGCTCAATACTTAGTTATATACAAAATTTATAGGTTGCGGCACTGTATCTTGGACCATTTTAATTTTCTGCCACGGAAAAAAAATCAGTCCTGTAGCTTTGATGTATTACACTAAAAAGGGGAGTTAAACGTTCAGAGGATTTAAATGTCTTTTTAGAGAGAAGCAGCTACACTCATAGGAAAAATGATTCAATGAAGCATTGGCCCATTCCTTTGTTCCTTTTCCATACGTCACCTTGCTTGTCCTCTTATTTTGTAGAGTTAATAAGTGTTTCAAAACAAGCTTGTTCGGTCAAACAGTTCCCAATCATCAATCCAGATCAACAAAGAATCTGAGTTTTGTTTATCTGATTTATAAACGTACTCTATCGAGGAAAAGTCAAAAAGTTCCTTCTAACCGGAAATTATTAGACAGCACAAAAGCAATCAGTAAAAGTGTATCTCGTGTGAAGCTGAGTATTTAATTGTAGACAATTAGTCTTATTGAATGACATGGGGAAAATATTGATACAACACATGCATTGAATGTTGTCGACGCTTTTCACATAATGTAAAGAGATATTCTATAAAACAATCAAAGAGGTCCTCAACATTTTAATTGAAATGCCTCTTTGTGCCTTCACTTTCGGTTCTAGAATTGTGTGAGGGGTGGCAATCCTGTAAATGACCTTTTTTTCTCTTCGACATCTCCAGATAATTGGTGAACATGATCTCATTTTTCAGATTGACTCTCTCAGCATTGAAGATAATTTTACTCAAGATACTAATTTACTAAAATGCACTTGTCGGTTGCGTAAACTTAAAAGATGGTCGAATCATCCGTAACATTGCGCTCAGATCCATTAACATAAGTCAACTTGTGAAGGTCCCCTTGGACCTCACTTTGAGAGCGAGAATAAGTTGCAGCCATATAAGAGCCAGTAGCCATTTTTATAAATAACTTTCTTTATTTGGTAATCTTTCCCAAATATAGAATCAAAGACTTTTAATAACAAATAAAGCAAGAAATAGTTATATGAGGTTTAAAAAAGGGTCTTTCCTTTAAATATTAACTTAAATATTTAATGATCCAATTAATTAACAATTAGAATATCGATCACGAAGAGATTACCACGATAAGAGATCCCAGAATTATATTCTATAATGTTCCTATTGAACATTTAACTTTAATCTCACTCCTAATATAAATCTTTAATGAGACTTCAAATATAAATCAATATTTACCACACTGAATCTCAACTCTTCCTGAGATTAAATTATCCACCAAGAAATCTTCAATTATAAACTTCTAATTTCACTATTATAACTTTCTGCTTCAATCTCTCTCTCCTACTGCTTTAACTTTACTATTCCGTTTGACTTAAATACTTTATCTAATCTGCATATAACAAGGAATCCTGTCCTCTTTTTGGAGCTGATTGGAAATGGGTAGGAAATTAAATTTCCCTAAAAAAGACGACTCAGAAGGTTAGTGATAAAGTTCCGTATAGATTTGTCACAAACTGTGAATCGTGAATATGATCATTATGATTCCTATTACATTTTAAAAAATTGAATAATGATGCATCAGGTGCTGTGTGGAGATCCCTAATTTCATACGCTGTATTCTACAATACTTACGCTTTTATTGATACCATGACAGAATGAAATTATTTCTCTGATCCTTCTTTCTGTTTGGCTGTCCAGTTTTCTTTAGTTCAGTAGAAAATACCCAATGAATGGAGATATAAACTCGTGTATAAGACATTGTAAAAAATACATGGAAACATTCGAGAATTGAGTCATTTGCACATTACGTTGCAGTATATTTACATTCTAATTATCAAACGATTATTTTCATGCTTTTTTCGTTTTTGTAAGTAGTTTAAGCATTTTGTTCTATCTGTGTTCCTCACTTTGTATTAAATATTACAACAAAAAATATTTTCAGGCTCTAATCGAGTATAATGGTGTTATTATTGGCTCTGGAGCATTGGTTAGCCCTAAATTCGTTCTAACAGCTGCAAGCATCTTTCAAGCTCGGTAAGTGTATTTCATATCACTTTCTATGCTTCCTCAATTATTTTAAGAAGCTCTCCATTATTCATTGCTACAAATGCTAGATAAAATCTGAAATAATCCCGGAGTTTTCAGTATTGAATTTTTAAACTTGATTCCATGAAAGAAGAACTCAATTCATGATTGAGACATAGAGTCTCAGTCAAGGATTTACTTTTTGATAACTAATAGCTATACTAATAGCTAGATAACTAATCATGTCAGTTTACAGTCGCTATATCTTGCTTTCGCATCATAGTATAAAAATCCAATTTATTTCTTAAAATAGAATGTGGACTGAAACTTCTTCGTCTGAAAATTATTATGAAGAACCTCATATGTGATAATAAAGGAAAAGATTAAATCTTTTATATGAAATATTTCAAGAGCCATGATTGATGATTTCTTTGTTTTAGTAGTTAGAAAGTTACACTAATAAAGAAGAGCCAAAAGTAACTGCAAAGACATAACATAAGATAATGGTTAAAAATGTGATTTATTTTTTTATTAACATTGCATTTCGAAGATACACTAAGATTGTTAGTGATGCGACACTTTGATGGCGTTAGCTTAGGACTTTTCGTCCCTGCGCCCCTCTTTCCTCTGTGAGGGTTTATGCTATCCGCTGCTACGGGGTCACTGTCTTTCTTGTTCTCTTTGCAAAAATAGACTAGCCAAAAATTGTGGACCTTCACTTTTTTCATCTTGCAAACCCTCCCTGTTTTTTATATTCCCTTTTACGAGTGATATTCTCATTTCTACTTTATTGCTTATCCAAGAACTTTCCTATCTCATTAGTGAGGCAGCCTCTGTATGTGTTTTAAAGCATTTATATTTTTTTTTATTACTTTTACTATTATTCCCTTTCAGGTACCCAGAAAGAGGAGACTTTTGTGTAGTACTTTCTCTCTCTCTCTTTCTGTATTTTGTACACTTTCCCCTATTCTAATTTAGGACCATTTTATACATGTATTTTGTTCTGTCTATCGATAAATATTCTTCTCAGTGGTTCAGTTTGCAGATCGAAAACCTTTGGGGGAGCTCGATCCTCCCAAGTATGTAAAGGATATTGGTTGCAGACCTCGTAATTTTCATTTATGACCAAGAAACGAAGATGATTAAATTGGCATCTCGCAGTCCAAATTTTACGTCAATATGAAAAATTTGAATTAAATCCTCTACATTCTTAGGCGGAGACTCTAACATAGGTCTTAACAACATTGGCCGCGAGCTCGTGATCATGACTGATTGGTTACTGTGCACGCGCACATACCCAAAATGATGAATCCATTCCCGAAAATTCGTTGGATATAGCTTTAGTAAGAACTTATTTCAGCCACTGTGTAGTTTCATTTGAGTGAACGGGTTTATGACGCAAGAATTAATTCTGGACATACTGTGCCAAACATTTGTTAAAATTTTAAAATACTAAGAGTATAATACACACAAACACACACACATTATACAACATATCAGATTAAAACACTTTAAAACTACATTGAAAATATTTCAGCTTAAATTCAAATCCAATTTTATAGATAAAAGCAAATTGATTTTGGCGACGGATTTCCCCCAACAAGTTACTTAAGTCATGAAAAAAGGTTATGCGATCATAGTTAAAAACGAGACAATCTACCAAAATGTGTCAAATGCTGTACGAAACCTTGCATGAAGGACATTCAGCAGCATTTTTTCCCAACGGTAAATGCCTATTTGTAAAGCAAGTATGACCAATGCGAAGACGAGACATCGATCCATCACAGGTCATGCTCCTATGACAGGTTTTACAGAATTCAATTTGTTATCCAGCTGCTGACTCTATGATTCCTGCCAGGCTGTTAAAACAATCTGCCGGAGGACATGCTTCATGTCCGAAAGCGGAACTGCTAGTGGAAGATTGTACGTCACCGACCAAGGCGCGCTGTTCGCTTGCTTGTTGCCTATGATATCTTTTTGGCTTGGTAGCCAACAAAATGCTACATCGAAACCTTTGCTATTCATTCGACTCGTGATACCGATTATGTTACATACCATGAATGACACCAATTGTTGACACCAAAGCGATTCTCTCATGCTTTTAGTAGATACAGTATTTACGAGGCATATTGGAGTCGATTAATTGAGGTGCATGTTAAATGGCAACAGTTTCCACAGTGAAAATGCTGCAAGATAACAATTGTTATTATCTTCAATCTCTACTCTACAGCCAAAGCTATCTGCACGTTTTGAACCATCTGTGAAGATTAGCGAATAACAACTATATCGACTGCGATGGTAAGCAAAGATGCTCTGAAAAACAACAGGTGTTATGGTGGTTTTTCTGTAATTGGCAAAAGGGCTGATGTAATGAAAACTTGGCGTCTTCCATGGTTGAAATTGCAAAATGATAGATATCCAGGCAGTTAGAGCTCGGATAACAGAAGCATCATTATAACCATTAATGGCCGGATGTTAGATGGCCGTGTATCATAAATTCTCTTCGTGAAGGTTTTCAGGTTCGGATTTTTCAGAAGATGTAAAGGCTTTTACAAGATCTTAAAATAGTAGGCAAGAGCGAGCTTCCTCCGTCACAAATCCAGAGGAGAGAGAGAAGTTAGTTGCATTCAACGTAGAGACCCTTCACCGTTGATGCCCGAAGCGCACCGGGGCAGATTATCAAAGTCATATGGGGGACAGGGTCAAGTTTTTCAGAGCAGAGTTGCACACCGATCCGTATGAAACACCACCTCAGTGAATGCGAAACAATTCGGAGCAGTGATGTCCTATCCATCCTCCAAGGGTTCTTAGATAACCCATTCAAGAGGTTAAGAGACTTTTCACGCTTCTTCTATAAATGTAAAATATGCGGAAGGAAAACAAGCCTGGGTGGTCGAATATTCCCCCTAGGAATCATACGTCGAGAACTACAAAAATTTGTGCATCACGTATGCGCGTTTCAGGATCTGGATGAAGATCCCGTTAAAGACAGAAGTGCACGCAACAATTATTGCCAGCAGAAATACTATGATCATTAGTGTCACATCATTTTACCAGATTCTTAACGGAAGTTTGTAACTACCTCTCAATTAGGCACCTGTCTGAACCTTCACAACTGATATGAAGATTGCCCACATATAAGGAGATCTGTACAGAGGAGGATAAAATTAATAAAAGAGGCAATATATGACAAATAGAAAAAGTTACTTTCAAAATGCTCCTCTGAGGTACTTTCGCAGCTTGAGTAAAAAATGCAAATGGAGTGCCACCCAGTCTTACTCTCAAAGTACGCATGGCTAAGAAGTTTCTAATAGAAGTAGGAAAATTATCTCTAAGACCTAAATTAAAAAAAGAGTGTGCAAAATACCATAGCACCAAGTATGATTATATGCCGTCTTGATATATATATATATATAAGTATATATAAAATAGAAACAAGGTGGTTTCTCCAGACAAAAGCGCTTCTGATTTTGCTTTCCAGCATGATGTTGTTGTCAAGAGTGGACCTTTCCTTTGTGTTGAAACTCCTCTGAAACAGAGGATTACGCCTGTTCGTCTCCATTTAATGTACGATATGGGCACTGACAATATGTGGCAATGTCTTACAAAGGCAGCTTGTGAGAGAAATCGATCGATGGCTAAGAGGGTTCTTTGGATATTTTCCAGGTTTTGAGATGGGGATCCCTATGGCTTCTTGCCACAATAGGATACACCTGTTCCCTCCATATTCGGTTGAATCGATAAAGAAGACATATTAGTGAATCCTCGTTCAAGTGGCGAAGCAATTCAAAGGATATTCCATCAGGACCTAGACTAGCTTTGTGGTCCAAAGAGAATGCCCTCCTTAATTACTACATGTCAAAGTCACCGTTGTATGGTAGAAGTTACCAACACCTGAAGTTGATAGGTGTTTGCTCTAAACTATTCTTAGTCACATGAAATGCAGGGCTGTATGAATCGGAGCTGGGCACACTAGAAAATGTTTGACTAGTCCAGTTGGTCACATCAATATATTACAAGTGAACAGCAGAAGTTTTTCCAATATCGGAGTCCCGAGTTTCTCCAAAACTCTGTTGACTACTTGTTGTTGCGATGTGTGTCTATAGCCCAAATCACCTTTGTTCCTATTTGGCTTGGTGGCAGGCAGAATTCCATCATGATTTGCACAGTTTCCGAATAGAATTGGATGTTTTTGGAATTGCTGCACCGGCAGCATTCCTGATAGCATCAGTGATATTAAGAACTGCATCATCAACTGCTCTTTTCTGAACCGTTGCGCCGGTTGTAATTGCTAGCCAGACAGACTAGACTAGATCGAGAGGGTGCATGGAAATAAGTTTTCGCATCATCATTGAACTGACAAAGACAATGATCAGAGATCAACTGCTCATTCTGTCACCCCCGAAAGTTTCTATCATCTAGCCCCCACAGAGGGCTATGTCCGTTATAGTCACAGCAATAAAAACGGAGCTAGCAACTGACTGACTAATGATTCAAATCCACATGTGACACCGCATCATTGGGTTGTAAATAAATACAGCAGATGGTTACTAGAGAATGGATGTGAATCTATAAAGCTACAGCCTATAATAATGTGTGCAGTGTGATATTACTGGAATAGAGATGGGATGTGTGAAATTGCATATACCTCCACTTGGAAACATATCGCCATTGCATCGTACACAACTGTAACCACGTACTAGCATTGTCATGGTACATTTCAGAAAAGTCTCCTGAAGAGCAACGTATGCTGGCTGGTGTGTGGATAGAGAATTGACTTAAGATCATCAAGTCGAGTACTCAAACCACGGCAGTTCCAGGAAACAAAAGAGACCATTATCACATTGCACTCAGTTATTTGATGGAACTAGATGCCGAAGGGCCCGGTAGAAAATCCATTAGAGTATTGTCATCATCTGATAGATGCAAGTCCATAAGATCTTGTGGTAATGCTGGGTGGGTCTTTTTAAATAATTTTTTCGGAAATCTCATTGTTGCTGCTTTTAGCTCCCGAAGACGAGTCTTCGGCTCTTTGGTCTTTTGGACGAATTGCTCTCTGCTCTAACAATGTTCTTTTTTCTTGTTTGGGTTCGGGAATTGCTACTTCATTTAACAATCAACTTCGATTTTAGGATTGGTGGTGGATCAAAGCAATTAAGATCAAACTCGCTAGTGTGCATTGTTCTGTTTTTAAAAGCTTTTTCGCAGCACTAGAGTAGCTTACTCCAGAGACGGGCGTGAATGATGAAACAAGAAATAAATAGGTGGAAAGGTGGTAAAAGAAATTTTATTTTTTAAATCTGGGTAAGAAATGTTGTCGTTTATTTTAACTGCTGTGATTTCTTTCTCCTGTATCAAGGTAGCTTGATTCTCACCCTTATAATTAATACATCACTCCTTAGTGTAATCTGCATTCTCGTGGCCTACTTACCGGAAGCGACAGCAGGTAGGCTGGTCTCAACAAACATTTTTTGAGTGGTCGTACTTCTGATATTGAAAGGAGCACAGAAGACTGGTTGGACTGGGAATTGGATGCAGCCACTTTGATGGATTATGGGAGGTCAGGTACCGATCAGGTCAGGATGAGATGTTTTGTATTTAGCACATGTCCATCCCACCTTATCGTTATTCTTCTGAATCCACAGACCTTTAACACCTTTATATTGTCCAGTATTTCCTCAATCAACAAATTTACAGCCAAAATTACTCCACGTGAAAAGTTGAAATTACTGTGAGGAGCAACGGTAATGTCTAAAGGAGTGAACTTCTGCAGATTTATAAGGACTGTTGCCTGTTTCGAAGATGACACTTCGAGGAACAAGTGCATCTTGCGGATCTACTTGACTGGTCCTATACTGCAAGATACAGCGTTCTCAATTAGAAAGGGTAAGACATTTATAAAAGTATCAGGAATTTTTACCGAGAAAAAAACTAAACGTATCTGAAAAATCAATCACAGGGTGCTTCACGGAGGCAGAATATCTTGCGGGTTCTATGCTAAATTTTCTATTTTCATCCCACTATGCCTCCGTCCACCACAGAACCCAACAAGGGGAGGCAGCCTACTGGTCATCTGGAAAGCGTCAGGCACGGCCCTTACCTCAGAGGTGACACTGGAGTATAGTATTACAAGTTCGAGTGTGATCAACCAGTTAAGCAATGTAACCTCTAATTGCAATACTAATCCCACAGCAACTGTCTCAGGGATTCTAATAGTACCCAAATTAGAACTCCTCAGATACAATCAGCAGCCGATTGACAGGAGTGGGCTCACTCCAGCCCCAAGTCTAAGGAGAAGCAGGAACCAAAAAGCACGGAACAGGAACCTCAGACTCACTGACGTTGCTAGTCCTGGGAGGGCCCCACATCAAAATTCCTTCAAAATGATCACATAAACTAAGTTTATTAGAAAGTGTCGAAATAGTTGCACATAGATATACGTAGAAAAATTTTATTAAATAAGAATTAGGTACTTTTGGGTTTAATTGGTGCTTTTCTCAATTTTTTCCGCAAACGTATTTATGATAACATCTGTAATAGTAGTTTTTCCCGAGTCTTTTTCAGTTTCTATCGACAATATTTCTATTGATAACCGGTCTTGCCCTATGGAAGCTCTAAGATTTCGCTACATTTTCTTAACAGAAAAAATTACGGAAAACAAAATAAAAGACTTCTAAGTTATGTCAACTATGTGTAAAAATAAATATTATTATTAAAATCAATCTTGGTGAAGTAACTATGAGCACTTGAAAACGCGAAACATTAACAGAAACGATTTCAGTTGTGAAAGTTCGTTACTAACCTTTTAAGCAGAAAGAATTGATTGTATTCAAAACATTTTTAATTAATTTTTTAAGAATGAAAAAAAGCTTTAAAATGAAACCGAAACTTCAAATGTCTTAAAAACTGATTAGTTATCAGATCTTAAAGTTAGAAGCATGCTTTCCAATTATAAAAGCCACAGGGAAATGCAATAAATAAAATAAAAATTAATTTTTTGTCGTTTTTAAAGTAGTGTGCAGCCTTAAATTTTTTGTTCTTCTACTATTTGCCTTAATCACTTCACAAGTGCCAATCATAAAAATGTGATTTTTTTAGATTCTTCCCACACATTGAAAATTCTGTTATTAAGAAAAAATGAAAATATAGTTTTAAGTGTGTATAGTTTAAGAAATACAAATCTTCTCTCTCTCTCTCTCTTCTATATTATAATACCGATTTTCTTTTTTAAAAAAAGACTTTAAAACACTGCACAATAATCTTCTTCATGCTCTTATGATAACAAATAAAAGATTTTAAGCAAAACTATATAAAAATATGTCAACTTAATTTCACACGACCCTTTTATATATAATTTTAAAATTACACGATTATTTTCCTTTTGGATTAATTTACTCTAAAACGGTATAGGTTGTTCATTGCTCTTAGAAAATGGGAACGAAATTCAGATATTTACAAACAGATAAGCTTTTGTGGTCAATTTTGTATGAATCTAGTAAATAAATTTTAAAATAGGGATAAAACCTTGGACTAAAAATTAAAATCATTTGATTATACGAATATTTATTTAGTTTGGTACGTAAAATTAGATGATGAATTTGAAAAACCAAAACAGCTGTAAAAAAAAAAAAGTTTCTCTGATTAAAAAAAGATCGAACAGAATTTTTTTTTAATCTGCAAGCAAATAAATTTAAATTTAAAGCAGATAACAAAATAATAATAGAACTTGAGGCTACATAGCACCCTTTTTCAAAAGTATTTTTGGAGATAGTAACAGTATAAATAAGTTATGTTTTATATTCATGTTATATTATTGAGCAAAATTGGAAGCAAAATGTTAGTTTGACCAGCCATTATATATATATATTACAATTTTAAAAGATTAAGAATTTTTGAAGTTTTTTCGAACTTTTATGAAATGTTCAATTTTTAAAATTTTTGAGTCCTTTTAAGTGATTTATGTTTCAGAATTTATTGCAAACAAAATTTAGAATGGATTTAAAAATCTGTTTTCTTGTTGGTTTCAAAAATTATTTTTCTAGTAAAACGTGGAAAAAACACAAAAATATTTAAAATTTTAAATTTAGCTATTTAAAAAAAATAACTAGATATCTTAGACCTAAATCCATAATAACTTATACAGAACATATGTTTGGAAGTATCTACAAAAAAAAAAAAATTCCAGTTCTCTGCCTTGAAAAGAAAAAAAGCCTTAGGGATTCCTAACTACCACACCACACCAAAACACCAGATTTAACGTGCATCGCTGCCCTACACGGCGGGTCTTTAGTACATCTTCATGGTTGGATACCTTAACCAAAAAAAGTCTCTGCCTTGAAAAGAAAAAAAAAAAGCCAAGAAAAAAATCTTCAAAAAAAAAAAAAAAAATCCCAAGAAAAACTCATTTAAAGTTTGTAAAGGCATAAAACATATAAACCCATAATGCCTTCTAAGCTCTAATTTTTTATTATGTTATTTTTCAACTTATGTTCTATATCAAAACACTACCCCAATTAGTTATGAATGAACATATTTTTCGATACAAAATCTGTTTTTGCATGCTATTGACTGCGTTTGTCATGGCAACAGCTTATTCAGTCTCATCTTAACAAAATATTTTCACAAAAGATTTGAAACACAAAGGATTTATGTACAACATAATAATGACACTAACTTAAGATAAAAATCACTAGACTTGAATCTAAAAATTGTTATTTTTTAGTTTTAAAGAAGAGAAGTTTATAGTAAGTTTTAAAGTCAACGAACATGAACTCAAATACCGTAATAGAGTACTATTATATGTTTACTATAACGTAGCTTGGCACATCATAGAAACATATACAGTTTTATCTGCAATACTTGTAGTCAGAATACTTGTTTTGGAAGTCTTAGTAGAATTCCATCTTCTTTTTGGAAGTAGAATTCCATCTCTACCAAATATTTTTCTCATAGCAGCCTGAGAACTTTTGGCTGCGACATTTTCACAACGGGAAAAAATTAACGAAAAGTTTCTAAGTTGTATAAACTATTTTTTAAAAACAAAAAAATAGCCTTGAAATCAATATTATTTAAGTATTTATAAAAACTCAAAACATAATCCAGCAGGAATGGGTTTAGTAATGAAAATTGAAATCAATAACTTTTTTTCACACACTGAAAGAGTTGATTGTGCTCAAAAATATTTTTAATTAAGTCAGTTTAAGAGTGGAAATGTGCTTTAAAATGAAACTGAAACCATAACCTACTCTCAGAAAACTTCAATATCTTTAAAACTAAGTTGTTAGCAGATCTGAAATTTGTAGTAGCAAGTTTCCCAATTATATAAGCCACAAAAAATGCAAAAATTGCAAAAAAAAAAAAATAATAATAATAATAATAATAATCGGTATATTTGAAATTTGTAGGGTACTATGTAGCCTTATAATACATAAATAAGGATAACCGCAAATCAAAAACTAATTGAACTAAATACAATTTTAAATACGTACCTGTAACTGAATCGACTAGACAAATGTTTTTTTGATTCTTTTTTCTTATCATAATTTCACTCGAGGACTTCAGGGACATGGCTCCTCGTGCTCACCCGAAGGTCAGCCACCGAGTGGAAACAAGGAAAACAAAAGGTGAAATTAGGTGACCAGAAGGAGGGTCAAAAATAGAGAAGGATCACTAGGGTACCCCGGGATCGTGGCACCCATGTTTACCAAAAAACGTAAACCTCTTGAGAAAAGGAAAAGTTTGCTAGGTTCCCACAGGATTGTGACACCGGTAATAGTTTGATTTGAATACGTTTCTATACTCTTATGGAATTTAAACTAAAGAAACATTTTTTCTTCTTTTCATAAGGCAGGATGCTAAAGGATCTAGATAAAATGACTGTATTCCTTGGCAAGCATAAGACCACAGTACATTCGGAGTCACATGAAAAAATATTTAACGTGAAAGTTGTACATTTTCACATACGATATAATATACCAACAATCCATAACAATGACTTGGCTCTGATTGAGTTGAAAACGCCAGCGGAGGACAAGTACAGACCCATCTGCTTGCCACAACGGAAAGAGGAGTATTTTCCAAATACAGTCCTCACTATTGCAGGATGGGGAGGTGAACAAGAAAGTAAGAAATCTCTGGAAAATATTTGATTCAAAAAAATTATATTCAGAGTGAAAATATCTCTTTCAGACCATTTTTTAAGTTTGATGGATCTAATTCATACTCGAGTTAGACATTAAATATTTTTAAATTCGTTTCTCTTATTTTTTCCCATTACTTTTATTGATGTATTTCTTACCACTTTAAGCAAATATATTATCAAGTAAAAACAACCTAATATAGAATTCCATTTAAAAGTTTTTTTAAATACACGTGAACTAATTCTGTTTCTTTATGTACTTGAATGCTTGTATGATTTTGAGGGCATATTTAGTATGATAAAAAATACATTAAATATTCATTCTTTTTTCAAGTTTAATTATTCTTTACATTCTGTGGAAAAATCGTTGCATTTTATTAAAACTGATGAATAATTTGAATATGCTTTATGTTTCATCTTTTCCCCCGAATGAGAACATTATTTGATAATTTTAAACATTTGGATTATCTGGGCGAATTTTTTTTATAAAAGCAGAACACTTTTTCAACAAAATGTAAATTTCTTTTAAAATTTTAGGAATAAGAGAAGATTTAATCTAATATTAAAACAATTTTGCTATCGATACTATATATATGTTTTATTCTACTTTTTATCCATTGACTTTTGATATAAAAGAGAAATATTTGCTTTTGCAAGAAATAATTTTTAGATATCAGTAAAAGTAATTTCTTTCGTTAAGCTTTTCTTTTAAAACAATTTAAATAACATTTTCAGGGAACTTAATTTTGTACAACTATGCGTTGTTCACTGATATTGCATTGGGTAATTAGATTTATATTTACAAAGAATCTCTTGACCTTTCAAAGGAGATGCAAGCAACTTATAATTACATGCTTGACATAAAAAGAGACAACAAAGAAATTATGTATTTTTTAAATTTAAAAATAACTTAAGTACAGTAAATTGTAATCAAAATGCTTTCGCTTTATGAATTACTTAAAAATGTCTAGCGAATTATCTCTGTGCAGTTTTTAAATGACTTTAAAAGGCAATACTATAAAATAAGAGACCAAATAATAAGAAAAAAGTAAACGATGAGTAATGAGATAAAAGAAAGTAGAGGCTTAATAATATTAATCTATGCGTAAAGGAAATGGTAAAGAAAAAGCTATAAAAAATGATGATCATTAATTTAATCACTGTTTTAAAATTTAAAAAGTTCTTAAAAGTGTATCGTAAGAAATAAACAGAAAACATATTCATGAGTTATTTTTTCAGGAAGTCCTCTCAGCCATTTCTTGCAGAAGGCTGACATGAAAGTTTTGTCTTACGGTGTCTGTAAGGATAAATATCCTAAATGGTTCAATAAACGAATGATTTGTGTTCATAGTGAAGAAGTAGATGCATGCAAAGTAAGTTAAATTCTACACCATTTTAGGTGACTTTATGCGACTACGGTAACCCCTATTGGTCGTGGTCACGAACTCGTGGCCGGTGTTGAAGTCAGAGTTCGAGTCCTGGTGTGACTGAAAACCCACCGTATAGATAGGATAATACATGAAAAATATATCGTGCCTCAAAGTTTTTCCCTTTGCGTGGTGTAGAGATTTCAGTTCAGGTATCGCATTCATCCCTTACACGCGTTTGAAAACGGCTTGGTTCTCTTGGGATGTTTGCCAAAAGCCCTCTTGTGACTTTAAGTTCGACATTAATAAATATTACTTTATCTTATTTATTTCCATACTGAGGTTTCTCCGATACGATTAAGACATATCGATGTCTCTTGTCTACCAGCAGTTTAATTTCTTGACTTTGTAATTGCATAATTTATCCTTCTACATTCTTGAAACTAATTGCTGTGTTTATTCGAATGCCATAAGCAACTTAACTCAAGAAATAAAACAAATACAGATTATTTCTCCCAAATTACTTTTTCATTGCATATTTGGTAGTATTCCTATGTCTATCGGGGTGATTCGTATGTGGGTTATCAAATTAGTAAGTAATGTTTAAAAATACGTGCTAATTTTGGCAAAGGAATTACAAAAATTTTACTTTTTTATTCTGTCGGGTACTCTTTCTTGTATTCCGATCAGTACAATATTTTGATGTTAAATAGAGAATTCTCTCCTCAAGATTATTAAGGGGAGTTGGAAACCTCTCTTTTTCTCTAAACTGACAACGTTAAATTGGCTGTTTTCGATGTACCTTTTCTCAAAATCTGTTCTATGTACATGCTTGAAATTTTTCATACTATTAAAGTACACCTCTCTCATTATACTAAAATGAGCTTTTAGCTAATTTTGAATTTTTTAATAAATTATGAAATATTTTATCAAACATTGCGAAATTTGACCCATTTTTTACTTAAAAAATTTATAAAAATTAAATTTTTGAGTTTTTTACAAAAAGCTCATTTTAGTATATATTAGACATCATTATAAATAATTCATAAAAAATTCACATGCCTGTGAACAGTAGTTTCTCAGAAAAGGTACATTGCACATTAAAATTTACATTTTGAGATAAATTGATTTTAATGTATACAGTGAGACTTCTAATCGACTAGGAAATAAAAAAATAAAAGGCTCAATTTAAAATAAAAGATACATGTTTTGGTTTATATTAGTCGTTACACTTTTAATCAAAAACGAAGTAATTTGTTTACAATTTTCGCCATTAAAATGGGCGTGACCCAAATTCAATGATTATTTAAAAATACGTTTTAAAGGCTTCTAAATACCCTAGAGGTAAAAGTAAGGTATTTTTAGAAAGGTTAAAATCTATACAGTTTGAAAATGTTAAAATCTCAAATTGTCAAAAAAATAAGATTTTAGCTTTCCAACACCCCTTAAATTGTGTTCGATGATTATGGACGGTAGAAAGTAACACGATTCTTCAACTTGTCAGAACATGAGACATTACATCCCACCATAATATATTTATTAAGCGGTCAATATTGGATTTGAACTAAGCGTCTGCTGGATCAGATGCATAATATATGAAAAAAAAACTGCATTTTGAAGATGTCATTTCCCCCTCTGCTTCAATATAATTCATTACAATAAACAAAGCTATGTACATGGGGACTAATAGAGAAGCATACCATTTCCAGATTCTTTAAAACAGTAACAGTCAAAGTCACGCACTACCAAAGTGAACCGTAAGGTAGATGTAATCTTAAAGTTTGTGTCTCGCACCTAACTATAGGAGAGGGGGTGCCAGCTCAGGTGTCGTCTACGTCACTTAACCATGGTTCAAAATTACGTGGTCCGTCACCAAAAGCCCTCGTGTAGCTAAACAGTGCAACTTTAATATTCACTCACTCACTCACTCGCACCTAACAGAAGTGACATAGGCAATAGCGTGAGTGTTATGTAACTAGTCAGTCGCAATGGTGGCGTCTGCAGTTGAGAAGGTTTTTCATGTTCTTGAATTTAGCAAAACGAAATCCGCAACTACTGCGCAACGGCATTTTCGATCATGATTCGGAAAAAAATTTCCAACTATAGAAAATCTATTAAGGGCATGAAAGATTTAAAACTAAGGGCTGTTTGTGCAAAAGTCTTGGACGACCAACCGTATTTCAAGATGTTGCTGATAGAGTTTGCTCCGCCATTCAACGAAGTCCTTGTAAAACCAACGGAGAAGGTGAGTCATAAAGTGAAAATTTCTATACCAACTGTCTGGACAATTTTGAGAAAGAAGCTGAAATCTATTCTGTACAAAATGCAATTGTTGCAAAATCTGAGACTTTGACAAACAAAAGAGCTTTGAATCTTAGGCCGACATGCAGCTTCGTTTTGTAAATGATGATTTTTCCAATAAAAAAATACATAGCGTACGAGTGAGATAGACAATGAGGTGATTGGATATGAATAAGTAAAACGGACAGACTTCCATGCTTAAATATTATCGCCATTCAGGGCAATTACATCCTCTTAGTTGCATTGCATCATTTGCAACTAAATGTGAATAGTGAAAAATATCACTGTAAAATTGTAAAAATTGTGGTCACAGTACCTAATGATGTGATAGAGGAATCAGTTTTTCCTATTTTTCAAAAATATGTTAGTCATCACTTAGTAAATGATTGTACATAAAAATAATCAATATAGTGTGTGTGATATGTAGTTTTTTTTCTTTTTCTCGGAACTTATTTGAATCCCTCCTCCACATCTTTCCCATCGCTGAGTTTTTGGATACATTGAATATATATGTGTATGTGTATAACGTCGGTCTAATTATCAGACAACGTAACTCCATCTGGGATGCTAATTTGATACAGTAGGGCTAGGCCCCAAGTCGTTGTTTATGTTCACCAACATAGGCGATAATATTACAATATGGTTCACTTTGATATTTTTATCGTGTGATAATGTGGTTGCCATAGGGATAACGTATATTAGTTTAAGTTTTTTTTTTTTGGTTTTTTTCCTGCGGGATCTCTGCTCAGCAAAAGTAACACTTTATTTCAAATTTTGTGTAATGAACGCTTAAAATAATGTAAATAATTTATATCTGAAAGCGTAATACATAAATATTACTTTCTGTTGTATTTATTTTATATTCAAATCTTGTCACCACCTCTCCCTTCGAAATCTAGTTTTATTATGAAATAAAAAAGTAGGGATTACACTGATCGAGGAATAAATTGAAAGCGGAGCGCGCACTGAGGAATGGCGTAGACAAAACAAAAAGATTAAGGAATCCCGCCAAAAAGTGCTAGGCGCGTTGCACTCCTATATCAAATCAGTTGCACAGGTAGAGTTACGTAGTCTGATAACTAGGCCGACGATATGTATCTATGATTGTATGCATATGAGAGTCATTCAATTCTAATTTATCGATATTTCTCCTATACATCGAGAACAAAAAAATACAAAAATACAAAAAAAAAATACTTTCGATGAGTGATTTTGAAAATTTACTCTCATATCCAAAACTAAGGTTACAAACAAAAAATCTGTGAAATTTTATGAACTATTTACAGAGTAACAACGAAATTTCACACAGAGACATGCTACACTGTCAGAAAGAATATAGCAACATAACAATATAGAAAAGATTTTAATTTTGAATCAAGATAAAGGCTTTATTGAAAAAGAGGAAATCAGGAATTAGAGATAAATGATTTAATTCTGGAAAAGTCTCTGTCTAATGTGGAGTGTGACCACTACTATATAAGCCTCTTAACGAGCTGCTATATTGTTTATGTGGGGGTCAGTAAATATTTGTGGCAACTAAGCGGGTCAATAAAAAAACAAAAAGCGGGACTTTTATTTCCTGGGGGAGTCTTGGGAGGAGGCCGAGAAAGGGCTTTTCCTATACCATCCGAAACATATTCAATAGAACTGGGATCCGAAGATCTCAAGGGCCAATCCATACGGTGAATATCAGCTACTTCATGACATTTATCAGCAAGGTGAGTTCTGTGTGGCCGCGTATTATCGTCTATGAAAATGTATTCCGGGACGACAGCACCCAGAAAAACCTAACATAGGATCTCATCCTTATAACGCTGCGAGATGACAGAATCCACACCGAAAATACACTGGTGTGCAAAAATTAAGGACGAAGTTGAAAAATTAGCATATCAGCTGAACGAAGAGGCAGAGCGGACAGAAAGACCAATCAGGAGATTAAGTAAGGTGATGTACGGTAGCACATGCGCAGATATGCAGGTAGACGTAATGGGGTAGTGTCTGAGTAGTCTAAAGCATGTTGTCGGTGTAAGATCAGTATTTCTGGCAAAGAGATTGTGTGCACGCCGTATAGCAGTTAAAATCACACCGAGTTGCTACCTCAGCGAGAAATGGCGAATAATCAATCTGTTAGACGACATCTGGATGCTTTTACCCGAGATCAAATCATTGGGAAGTTGGAGGAAGGCCGCAGTGTGACAAGTGTGGCTGCAGAGTTCGGAATTGCTCACAGCATCGTTTCACGACTTTGGAGACAATTTCAAACTACAGGAACAGCTATCCGGGGGTTCAGTAGTGGTCGTCCACGAGGAACCACACCAGCAGATGACCGGTACATTGTCTTACAGGCCAGAAGAAACAGGCGGCAGACAGCGGGAGAAATCGCTAGACACACGACACAGGTGACTGGATGACCAATATCGCGTTTTACCATGGCCAGAAGACTGCACGGTGGTGGTCTGTTTGCACGACGCCCTGTACGGTGTGTACCTTTAACGCCTGCACACCGGAGAAGGCGTTCTCTGTGGTGCCGGGAACACCGGAATTGGAGAGACAATGAATGGGGACGAGTACTCTTTACAGATGAGAGCAGATTCAGTTTGAGTAGCGATTCTCATCGCATACTCATCCGGAGAGAGCGGGGAAGCCGCAATCATCCCTCGAACATCATTGAAAGGGACAGGTATGGAGGTCGCGGTGTTCTCGTTTGGGGAGGCATCATGCTTGGTAGTCGTACAGACCTTCACATCTTCGACGCAGGTTCAGTCAACGGGACCTGTTATTGTAACGAGATTCTTCTTCCATATGTGCGTCTTTTTAGAGGCGCTATGGGTCTGCAGTTCCTTTTCATGGACGACAATGCACCATGTAATCGCACAGTAGCTGCCGAACAGCTCTTAGAGAGTGAGGATATTGAACGTATGGATTGGCCGGCACGATCTCTGGATCTCAATCCCATCGAGCATGTATGGGATTTTCTAGGCAGACGCTTTGTAGCTCGTACCTTACCCCCAGTAACGATTCGGTAGCTTCGATTGGCGCTGCAAGACGAATGGGCAGCAATGCCTCAACAACTCATTGACACCCTCATTCTCAGCATGGGCAGACGCTGTGAAACCTGCCTAGCAGTCAGGGGAGATCATATCCCTTACTAAAGACCGGATGTTTCTTGCTGGACACCCATCACAGGGATGTTTCGGCCTTTAGTCGCTTTGCGCTTCATGCTACTTTTTCAATATAAAGCTTCTTTTTATCCCTCTGATTTCTCTTTTAGTAAGTGGTGCTTACATATTACACATGTCCTTACGTATTGGGGATCTTACGGTATTAAATGTGTTGATTTGGAAAGCTTTTGTACAAAGTTATATTGAAAAAACCGTCGTCTCGTCCTTAATTTTTGCACACCAGTGTATACAGCGGTGCCCAACATTATGCTACCACAAACAAGGATTCCTTTTGCCACAAAATTTGTCTATTTTTATAGCGTAGGTGGGCGATCTCCATTTTCTATTCAAGACTCGACGAGAATGACTTTGCCTGGTACATTTCGACTCATCACTGAAAAGAACATGCCTCCATTATTGTGATGTCAACGACTGATGTTTTCAGCTCCATAACTTCTGTTCTTTAGTACTGGATGCAGTTAAAGGGACGTATCAGACGTGATGCAGGGCGTAAAGGCCAATCTCTGCAAGACGATTGTAGAATGTTTGCCTGGAAATTATTCTTCCAGACACATCAGCAAGGATATGAGCAAGCATAGGAGTCGTTGTCTGCCTATGTCGTTACGCGCTTAATGTCAAGTAACGATCCTGTACAGATGTCGGTGATCTGTGGTGACCTGGGCTGTCCTTCCTGGTGACAGAACGACTTGTTTGGAATTAATTTCAAAACCAGGAGACCAATTTTGAGTCATTTGTAACCATCGAGTCTCATCTGCTAAGGACTGGCTAGCTTCAAGTCTGACAACGGCTCTCCATCTCAAGAAATGATCTAAACGATAATAATAAGTCATTCTCACTGAAAACAGACTAATTTGTTTGTTTTAATGCTATACTCACAAAACTGGAAGCAAAATTCTCATATGCTAGAACTGTCTCAATCCAGTAGTTCTGCGAAAAACAATGCTAAACTACATCTCTTCCTAAACTTTTCCTATACTACCCGTTCTTCAAAATGTATAAAATACGAACTCTATCAGTTTTTCTTGAGGCATTTTAAAATTATGACGAGAAACATGTTTGTCACCTTAATTTTGGACATGAGTACATGGTGTTTCATATTGAATGGTACAAAAAGAATACTGCAGTGTGACGGCCGTAATGGATTTATTCAGCCCAAACAAATTTATTCTGCAACTACAATTATACAAGTTTTATTTGGCAACAGGGAAAAATTATCGAATGACGAACTCGCCGCTAGAGGCGCTGTTAAACAAAATGTTTTCCATTCAGGGGAAAGCGTACTGCGTTTTCGAATATGCCAAAACCTCCTCGGTAACTGTTGTGCAAAGACATTTTCGCACGAAATTTCGTGTAAAGAACCACCGCATCGGCATAACATAAGTAGGTGGGTGAAGCAGTTGCAGGATACCGGCTGCTCATGCAAGAACAAAAGCCCAGGACGTAAAGAAACAAAACCCGAAGTGGTTGAAAGAATTTGTGATTCGTTTTTACGAAGTCCCCCCAAATCAACGTGACGTGCAGGTGCACAACTGGCACAACGGCGTGGCGTGTATTACGGAAGCGTCTCCAATTCAAGCCGTACAGACATCAGATGGTCCAGGATTTAAAACCAACTGACAAACCGTTGTGTGAGAATTTCTGTGTGAAATTTCAGGGAAACCTCGACGTGAATGGTTTCGAGAACACACTGGTGTTTACTGATGAAGCCACGTTCCACTTATGTGGCAACGTTAATCGCCATAATTTGCGATTTTGGGGCACGGAAAATGTCCATTAGAACTTCAGCGTGATTCTCCCAAGGGGAACGTTTTCTACGCTTTATTAAACAGTTGTGTTTTTGGTCCCTTTTTCTTTGCTGAAAAATCGATTAATGGGACATTTACCAAGACATGCTCTCTGAGTGGTTGCTTCCCCAGCAGGAGGAAGCTGTTCCTGATTTCATTTTGCCAAAAGATGGTGGTCCCCCACATAGGAATAAAAACGTATGTGAGTTCCTGAACAAACGTCTACCCCATAGCTGGATTGGCCTTGCTGGGCCATGGTATTTGACATGTATTCATTGGCCGCCGAGATCACCAGATCTAACAAGTTGTGATTTTTTTCTCTGGGGTTTCGTTAAAGACAAGGTGTTTGTGAGTCCACTTCCTTAGGATTTAGAGGAGCTGAAGCAGCGGATAACTGCAGTGTTGAACTCCATCACAGAGGATATGCTATCACGAATGAGGTAGGAGATTGATTACCGTGTAGACATTTGTCGTGTCATCGGAGGGGCACATATTGAACACCTGTAGAAACTTGAATAAATGTAGTTTTGAGGTAAATTTGAATTTTCTATATATATTAACTAAAACGTTCACAATGATGTTTTCTTTTTATACCATTTGTGACAAATCTATACGGAACTTTATCACTAACCTTCTGAGACGTCTTTTTTAGGGAAATTTAATTCCCTACCTATTTCCAATCAACTCCAAAAAGAGGACAGGGATTCCTTGTTACGCAGATTAGATAAAGTATTTAAGTCGAACGGAATAGTAAAGTGAGAGACAGTAGGAGAGTGAGATTGAAGCAGGAAGTTATAATAGTGAAGTTAGAGATTTATTATTGAAGATTTCTAGGTGGATAAACTAGGCACAGGAAAAACTGAGACTCAGTGTGGTAAATATTGATTTATAATTAAAGTCTCATTAAAGTTTTATATTAGGAGTGAGATTAAAGTTAAATATTCAGTAGGAACATTATTGAATATAATTCTGGGATCTCTCATTGCGGTAATCTCTGCGTGATCGATATTCTAATTGTTAATTGATTGGATCATTAAATATTTAAGTTAATATAAAGGAAAGTCCCTTTTAGACCTCATAAAGCTATTTTGATTTATTTGTTATTAAAAGTCTTTGATTTTATTTGGGAAAGATAACCAAATAAAGAAAGTTATTTATAAAAATGGCTACTGGTTCTTTTTTAATTCAAAGTTATTCTCGTTCTCAAAGTGAGATCCAAGGAGATCCTCAGAATGGCGCCCAACGAATAAATCCCGAGAATAGAGTCGGATCCGGTTTTAGAATCATTCCGGAACAATATTTTTCGGGGGTTGAGAACATAAATGATTTTTTGGAGAATATTGATAACAATCTCGCATATTATGAGATACCTGCACAACTAGCGTGTGCTTACTTGAAAGGTCATCTCAAAGGACGAGCACTAGACTGGTTCTAAATTCTTGGTTACAGGGTCATTGAAGAAAAGGCAACAGACTACGCGCAATTAAAAAAGGCATTGTCGGAACAATTCCCCGTGGTCAGAAGCAGGTCAGAACTAGAAACGCGATTATATATCTCATCGCAAAGGCGTGATCAGCAGCCTTCGGACTTTATTTTTGAATTATTGAAAATTCATAAGGTCCTTAAACTAGAAATGTTGGAGGAAAAATTAATGGATCCCATCGTTATTCGATTAGAACCTCAAATTTTGGATTATGTCGAAGTTAGACATCCACAAAATACTGCCAATCTCCTGCAAATCGTTGATAAATACGAAGAACGTTTTATGAACAGACAGATCAGAGGTTCGAGTGAGGGATTTAGAAGTTCAAACCCCAATGAACACAATCGTTTTAATTACCGGCATAGACAAGAAAATTGGAGGGAAAACAGAAATAATGAGAGATACGCCAATAATAGCCGACCACAAAGAGAGTTTAATCGATTCGAAAACCAAGGTTTCGCAAATAATCTTAGATTCGAGGGTCGACGCCAAGGTGGATAATCGGATCAGCGATTCCACAATCACGGCGGTCGACAAAGTGGGTCGAGAAATAGTTCATTTCGGGGTCAAAATGAACGAAGTAGACATTTAAACTTTTAAGCGATCGATGTGAATATGGGGGTAATCGATCGCGGGGTACGGAAAATCCTAAAGTTTCGGATCATCGGCCTATCAGAGTATCCTCTATAAGAATGACCTCAGTCGAATTACCGTATGTCCCTATACTATTAAACGAAACCTTTATTACAGTACTGTGGGACACGGGAGCGGAGAAATCTTTTATTTCGGAGGAGATCTACCGCAAAAATTTTTATACCGACCTCGTCAAAAGACGAAAGACAGAGTCGTGACAGCACAAGGAGCCCCGTGTAGTCACTTAGGTCGGGTCGAATTGCAGATTAGAATCAGGGAATTTCAGAAACCCTGGGAATTCCATATACTTGATAACATGCAGTATCAATGCATCTTGGGAATCGATTTTATGAAGGCGTCACGATTGACATTTGATTTTGATCAGAAATCCTTGACCATTCCCAACAATCAGATCAAACAATTGCCGAAAATAGAAAAACCGGTTGATATTGATCTCACAGACACAAAACTTGGTGACGGGCAACAGAGACAATTAAAAGCTTGATTTAATAATTTTAAGGGGTTATTTTCCGATCAGCCGGGGTTAACGCATGTTCTATATCATGAGATAGATACTGGAGACAAGGGACCGGTAGTGTTGATACCATAGAGGTACGACCGGGTCAAGCAGGGCATTATTGATTATCACATCGATAAGATATTACGTGATGGTACAATTTGTCCTATTAATTCGCCATACCCATCTCCAGTCGTTCTAACACGAAAGAAAAATGACCTTCCTACAGATTCTCCCGAGGCGTATTGTTTCGCGAACGATTATCGCAAATTAAATGAAATTACTAAATATCCTCGATATCCAATACCGGTGATTGATGACTTACTCATCAATATTCCTCACATCTTCGTTATGTCCACACTAGTTTTAAAAAGCGGGTACTTTCAGTTGGCAATTAGCCCAAAAGATATTGAAAAAAAAACGGCTTTTATTACTCGAAATGGCACTTTTGCATTCGTCCGGATGCCGTTTGGCCTTTCGGGGGCGGCGCCGAATTTTCAAAAAGCAATCGACATAATTTTAAAACCTGTTACTGGGCGTTTCGTGTTGGTCTATATGGACGATGTCATCATTACATCGCCATCCTTTAAAGACCATCTCGATCATTTAAATCAGGTTTTTACTTTATTACGAGACGCAGGGCTAACATTAAATAAGGAGAAATGTCACTTCGCCCGTGACAAACTAAGATATTTAGGCCTGATTATTAGCAAAGACAGAATCGAAACTGACAGTAATAAAATTAGGGCAATTACGGAAATGAGACCTCCCAAAAAAATTAGGGAAGTGTCAAAATTGTTAGGGATGACGGGTTGGTACCAAAAACTTATCCCGCGATACGCAGATGTATGCGAACCATTGTACCAATTAAAGAAAAAGGGGCTAAGTTTAACTGGTCTGAAGAAGCACAGGATTCTTTTGATCAGATCAAACGCACACTAACGGAGGCACCAATTTTACAATTACCAAATTTTTCTGAACAGTTCAAATTATTCACTGATGCTAGTGGGGTCGGAATTGGTGCTGTGCTTCAACAAAATCAAAACCCTATTGCTTTCACGTCTCGAACCCTTAATAAAGCAGAACGTAATTATACGGTTACCGAAAGAGAATGTTTGGCAGTAATATGGGCTCTAAATAAGTTTAAAATTTATTTTGCACCTCTGCCTGTGAAAGTGATCACAGATCACGCAGCGTTAACAAAGTTAACGAATGGTAAGAATTTGTCAAGTCGGATGATCCGATGGGCATTGAAATTGTCCGAATTTAACATAGAATGGGAGCACAGGCCTGGTGTTCAAAACGTGGTCGCAGATCTTTTATCGAGAAATCCAGTGGACAGTATCAAGGGGTCACAAATTTCGTGCGCAGCTCCTAGAGCCCTCGCAATAAATTCACGTGAACAATTCATTAGGGAACAAAAGGAAGATCCTGAATTAGGACATATTTACCGATATTTAGAAAACCCTGATGACGGTTTTGTTGATGCGACGGTATGCGAGGGTTGGTCCCAGGACTTCAAGTTAAAAAATGGACTCCTCTTTTACGCGAAGTATTTTTCTACTCTGGGAGAACTAAGAGTTTATATTCCTGATTCTCTTAGAAAAGATATAATGAAAGAATTTCATGATCTGCCACTGGCAGGGCATCTCGGAAAGAGGAAGACATATCTGAAACTTCGTGACACGTGCTATTTTCCATTTATGAGAAAATATATATTTGAATATGTTTCAACCTGTGACCGGTGTCAAAAATTTAATTATAAAAACGCGCTACCAGCGGGTCGTTTAATGCCTATAGTTTCAAAATATCCAAATGAAATTGTAACGCTAGACTTATTACGCCTCTGCCTCGCATCCCGACCCGAGAGATATAAATTCATATTAGTTATATCTGACCACTTCACTAAGTGGTGTGAGCTGATTCCTCTTCGTAAAGCTTCAGCCCAGGCAATAGTCAATGCTCTTTTTGATAACTATATAGCGCGATACGGAGCTCCGATTTCTTTGATAAGTGATAACGGTCCCCAATTTTTTTCCGACGTATTTGAACATCTCAGTCACAGGTTGGACATCAAACATATGAAAATGGTAACGTACAGACCACAGGCTAATCTCACTGAGAGAGTGAATAGAAATTTAGTTCAAATGATAGCCTCTTTTGTTGAAGAAAACCATGAAAACTGGGACCAACTTCTACATGAGTTCGCTTTCGCACTGCGCACTGTGGTAAATGAAACAACAAATAAAACTCGGCTGAGTTATTCTTGGGAAGGAAAATCATAACCCCGTTTAGCAAGCTCATAAATGTTACAGAGGATACGAAATATGTTGGTATTAACATCGAAAGATTATTCGATGAGGCAAGATGAAATATGCGAAAAAAGCATAAGTCGTGGGAAGAATATTACAATCGCAGAAGGAGGGATGTTCGCATCAAAGTGAACGATTTAGTTTTAATTCAAACACATTTCTTAAGTGCTGCGGGTAGAAAACAGGTTGGAAAATTTATGCCTAAGTTTGAAGGGCCCTATAGAGTCTTGGACGTTCAAGGTAATAATTTGACCATTTGGAAAAGTGGAAAAAGAGTGACAGTTAATATTGATCAGGTTTGAGCGTACCGTCCTCGACAGACAGACACGATTAGTTCGGATAGTCAGATAGAAACTCTGTAGGACGAGCAAGGAGTTAGTCATAGGTCGAATATATATAGATCGAATCAAGGGCAGTTTAAAGAGCACAGGAAAACCTCTAGTAAGGACAGTGAGGGGTTTAGATCACGGCAGGGTAACACCGCACAGGAGAACCCCAGAAACAAACGCAAAATGAGTAATAATGAATCAAAGGACCAAGTTTTAAAACGGTTTAAGATGTGCAGGAAGACATCACTGCAAGGGTCTGAGCACAAGGACCGGAAAAGACTCGCTCCTGAGCAAAGGTAGTGAGTCAAGAGGTCGACTCCACCCTCGATCTCATCCAGAACTTATAAATTTAAGAGACCTTATACCTCCTCACAAAGAGTAGAGTCAATTGCAGGTCCATCAAGGTTGCCTGATTGCAGACTGAATAAGTCAACCCCAGTCGAATCCCGGACGGAAGGTAGTGGACGTGATAACAAGACCCGCCAGACCAGAGCAACAATGAGAGGATGCAACAAACAAGCAGAGAGACCAGTCCGGTCGAATCAAGCCACTACAAGGAGAACTTGCCCATACTATCTACGCAGCCGAGTGAAGGAAAGCGACGGAATTCCTGAGGAGCAGAGGAACATCGAAATCAACGGCATCCCTCACAGCAGAATAAGGAGAAGAAGCCTCAGTATGGAAGCGTTGGATGGAGATCCGGTACATAGGAGGATTTTACAGACAAAAACCAGGTTGTATTGTTTTATCTTCGCGGTACGAACAAGTGAAGAATTTTTGCAATTGAAGCATGTCACGGGCGAACTTTAAAATTAAGAAGACTGGCAAAAGTGGACACTGCATTGTGTGTGTTTTTTTCTGTAGCAGAAAAAACAGCTTTTGTGATAATTTTTTGTATAATGGAGAAAACATCTGTAAAATTTGCATTTGTTTACTTCGATGTATGACTTCGCTAAGATGCGACAATTCATTTGGTTGCTTGTGTTATTTGTTTATTGCAAAATGATTGTTATTGTATGATGTATATATATATGTGTATATTTTGTTTCAAATCTGGTGACTTGGGTCACGGCTAAGTTAGATAGGATTAACCATTAAAACTAACTAGCGCAAAAACTTTTAGAATGGGAAGGCAAAGGAACCATATATGTATTGTATGTAACATTCATGTAACAAGTGTATAAATTCATGTCTGCTTTTACCTACCACTCAAATGGAAATTAATCTTTCAGGGTAGCTGACCCTGAAGTCCTCGATGTTCCAGTGCCAAAGAAAAGAAGATAAAAATTTTTATTTTATGTATATTACTTAAGCAGTAATTAAGTAAACTCCATGGGGCTGGTTTTTTGCCACCACTTGGGTGGTTTTTCCCACGCCCCCGTGGCCAAATGGATAGAGTGCAGGGATTAATTTAAACTAGTAAAGTGTTATGAGGTTTAAAAATTAATTATAAGTCGTAATTTTATTTGTCCTTTTCCTTAAGGAAAGAGAGTTTCAGTAATATCCAATTTGCAGTTAAAGTCGTCGGAACTATAAGACAAAGATAGGAATTACGTAATTTATTTTCAGAACGTATGAGACCTTCGAATAAATCCCGTTTTCTTTTTGGAGGGGGTTGTGACAAATCTATAAGGAACTTTATCACTAACCTTGTGAGACGTCTTTTTTAGGGAAATTTAATTCCCTACCTATTTCCAATCAATTCCAAAAAGAGGACAGGGATTCCTTGTTACGCAGATTAGATAAAGTATTTAAGTCGAACGGAATAGTAAAGTGAGAGTCAGTAGGAGAGAGAGATTGAAGCAGGAAGTTATAATAGTGAAGTTAGAGATTTATTATTGAAGATTTCTAGGTGGATAAATTAGGCACAGGAAGAGCTGAGACTCAGTGTGGTAAATATTGATTTATATTTGAAGTCTCATTAAAGATTTATATTAGGAGTGAGATTAAAGTTAAATGTTCAGTAGGAACATTATTGAATATAATTCTGGGATCTCTCACATTGCGGTAATCTCTGCGTGATAGATATTCTAATTGTTAATTAATTGGATCATTAAATATTTAAGTTAATATAAAGGAAAGTCCCTTTTAGACCTCATAAAGCTATTTTGATTTGTTTGTTATTAAAAGTCTTTGATTCTATTTGGGAACGATAACCAAATAAATAAGTTATTTATAAAAATGGCTACTGATTCTTTTTTGACTCAAAATTATTCTCGTTCTCAAAGTGAGATCCAAGGGGATCCTCACACATTCAATATGAAACACCCTGTATATATATATATTCTTCGCAGACTGTTTCAAAAGGGAGAAAACATGAACATAACATAAAACCTTTAGCCATACAATTTATTTTGCGGTTTCTATCTTTGCATTACAGTCACTTTCCAATTTTCTAAGTGTGACATGTTTTATTGCTATAGTCTTCCAGAGCACAGGAAGTAGATCTAAAATGTAGCCTCCCTTGGAAATTTGATCATCCTTGTTGGTGACGAATCCGGCATTTACAGTCAAACTATTGATCGTTAAGAGATATATCATAGTTTTGTGAGTAATTCTAAAATAACCAAGTACTTTAATCAAACAATTCCAGAATCCTGTTTTCATGACGAAAACTAAGCTGCCAATGAGATTACAGTAATGAACATTTCAACATCTTGATATTCATCATCTTAGAGAGCGATTCATTTTTATGCACAAACACATTTAAATTTGCAAAAAAAAACCCGTTTTTGTAACAAAATATTGTTTTTGCAGGGAGATGGAGGTGCCCCATTGATGCGACTATACGAAGGAAGGTACTATTTGGCCGGGGTGGCGTCTTGGAACAGTACACAAGGATGCCGAAACAAGGGAGAACCGCGGGTATTTTCAGCCGTCCCTAGCAGTTTGATTTGGATATCGAATAGAGTAAAACTGGATGTAGCGTAAAAACAGGAAATACAATTTGTTGGGTCAGAGAAACAGCTTCAGTGTATTGATAATCTAATAAATGTTTTCAATATATGTGAAATCCAGCGTACTTTTATATCAGAAACTATAGTAATTTGAACAAAGGATCGTCAAATATTCATTTTTTCTATACTTTATGTAGTTATCCTTATTTAAAGTTTTATACAGATCCATGTTTCTAAAAATGATCTAAAATAAAAAAGGAATCTTTTTTTTATTTTTATCGTAATGATATACGTAATAAGTATACCATTAGCTCCACGCAATCACACAAACAGCTACAACAAATTAGAATAAATAAAACAAAGAATCAAAAGTCAGAAGCATATAAACCATCAGAAAGTCAGTCGTATTGCAGAATGCTCTCTCTGGTCCTCCTGTATCCATCGTAGAATTTTCCGAGACAGCAGGACAAATCTTCAGGGGCTCAGAAACCATCAGGGAAACAGTTTGGAGAGGGAAGTAACATTGGTGCTCTGCAAGACAGTCGAGTCCAGTTTTCAGCCTTAGGACAGCAACAGTTTACCGTCTCTCGTGGTGATTTGGAATCTCACTCAGGGTTTCTCTCGAAGATTTATCAAAAATTTAAATTATTTTTATAAATTTTTTCCACGCCTTATTAAAATTATTCTGCTTATATAAGAGTACGAGATTTCTCTCTAAAAGTACTGTAAAACACCAGCACATTTTTTAGCTAGAAAATCAACCCTCTAATTTTTAACATTGACTAATGTTTGTCCCTTCTCATCCATTAAAACCTTTTTCTCTTGCCATCAGTCTCACTCGGCTCTATGACACCCGTTCAATTATTATCAATCCTTTTTCCGAAAGACTAAAAGCCGTATTAACATTATTGCTTTTCCCGCCTGGGATGTCCCAATTTTCAATTAAAGTAACCCTTTTTCAGGTTGCAGAAAATCGGACACTGATGATGTTATTTATCAGCAGCTTTTTGTTTCCCACCGCAATAAGCATTCTAAGTACATGCCTGTCTACACGGATGGGTCGAAGACGGAAGGGCATATTGGATGTGGTGTTGTTATAAATGATTCAACAATTCTCAGTTTTACCTACATTGTTCTATGTTTGCTTTAGTGCTGAATAACTGCCATGCTTATGGCACTTCAACACATATTAATTTCTGACCACCACCATCAGTTTTGTGTGTACTCCGACAGCATGAGGGCCTTAGAATGTTTGCACTCTTTTACAGACTGTAGACCCCCCCCCACTGTGATGAAAATACTTCTACTTCTACACAAATTAGAAAGAAAGGGTTTTAAAATCCTTTTTTGTTGGGTACCTAGACACGTGGGTATACCTGGTAAAGAAGTGGCTGATAACGCTGCACTTTCCGTGTATAATCCCATGTTGCAGCTTGTCTGTTACTAGGATTTATAAGCTTCTATGTAGGGCAGATAGTTGGGATTAGCAAGTCCTTAGCAAGCTACAACGTATTCACTTTTACATTACTCATTGAGCAGGGGTTCCGGTACGAAGACCTGATGTTCGCTTCATTCGACTTCACATCAGATGTCTAACGCATAAATATTTGTTGTTAAGAGAGTCCTCGAGTATATGACTCATGCCAATATAACCTCTTCGTTTTACATACTTTAAGACTACTCAGTACCCTACAAATTTGAAAAAGATTGAAATTTTTTTCTGCATTTTCTTGTAGCCCATATTATTGAGAAACTTACTACCAAATTTCAGATCTGCTAATAAATCAGTTTTTAAAATATTTGAAGTTTTCTGAGCTTTGATTTTGGTTTTGGTTTCATTTTAAAGGTTTTGGTTAATGTCATTCATTCTTTTCTTTCATTTTCCCCCTCTTACATTGAACAAATTAAAAATACTTTTGAGCACAAGCAACTCTTTCAGTGCGAAATGCTTATTAATTTCAATTTTCATTACTAAAATCATTTCAGTTTGATAATGTTTTGAGTTTTTTAAGTTCTCATAATTACTTAACTAAGCTTGATTTCAAGATCAATTATTGTTTTAAAAATTGTTTATAAAACTCAGAACCTTTTCATTAATTTTTTCTTGTTGAGAAAATGCAACGGCCAAAACTTTCTCAAATTGCTATGGGAAACAATATTTGGAAGAGATGGAATACTACTGAAAATGATGTATCGAAAAACCAGCCCTTCACTGATACTATAATAAGACTTCCGAATACAAGAATTCTGACTACAAGTATTGCAGATAAAACTGAATATTTCCATGATGTGCCAAACTACACTACAATAAACACGTAGTAGTACTATATTATCATTTTTGAGTTCTTGTTTAGCGACTTTAAAACTTCGTATAAACTGCTCCAATTTAAACCTAAAGAAATTAAATTTAATGTACAAACTTGGTGGTTTTTAGCTTGAGTTAGTATCATTATTATGTTGTACATAACTGCTTTGTGTTTCAATACTTTTGTCAAAATACGTTGCTAAGATAAGGCTGAATAAGCTGTCGTCATAACCAGCACTATCAATATTATACAAAAATATTTTTTGAATTAAAAAATGTTTTCAGTCCAAATTAATTGAAGTAGTATTCTGATATAGAACATAAGTTGGAAAATACATATTAAAAAATTAGAGCTTTAATATTAGTTTCTGTTTTATGCCTTTGCAAATTCTCAATGCGTTTTTCTCGGACTTTTAATTTTAAGGATGCAGGTATTTTTCTAATTCCTAGGGCTTTTCCGATTCCTACTATTAACTCACGCTCTCTCTATATTTATTTATTTATCTTGGTGGAATTTTCAATCGTTAATAAAATACATTTTAAAGCACTCAATTGAGCTGAAATTTTATATTCATGATTATTTTGGATGACAATAAAATAATTTAATTATAATTAATAAAAACTAATTGATTAAAACTAATTATTTAAAGAATTACAAATACAGCCACGTCGGCCACTTAGCGACCATGGTGACGTCTTGTGTCAAAACATGAAAAGGATTTTTTCTCACGTTTTAAGGTATTCAGTTGTACTGAAATTTTGTAGACACGATTGTTTGGGATGACAATACGATACTTTAATGATAATGAATAAAAATTAATTACCTCTTAATGTTGTGATTCTTTCCTATGTATATACATATTTGTATTAATTGTAACTATTTAATAAAAAGTAACTAAAATAAAAATTTTCTTTGTTGATTTAATTAGGAATTCACTTAAAATTTTTTTTATATTACTTGTGTGTTTTCTGTTCAAGATAGAGACTTGAAATTTTATGTAGATACTTCCAAACGTATGTTCTATAAAGGTTAGGATGAATTTAAGTCTGAGGTGCCCAGTTATTTTTTAAAAAAAATGCTAAATTTAATATTTCAAAAAATTCGTGTGTTTTTTCAGGTTTCGCTAGAAAAATAATTATTAAAAACTTATGAAGTGAATAGATTTTTGATTTTTTTATTTGTAAAAATCTGAAAAACATAAATACTCAGAATGACTAAAAATTTTTAAAAATTGAACATTTTATAAGAGTTTGAAAAAATTTCAAAAACCCATAATTTTTTAAAATTGTGAAATAATGGCTGGTCAAACGAATTTTTTGGTTTCAGAATCAATTTAATAATATAATATATGAATGTAAAACATAAATTATTTTTTTACTGTTAGGGTCTACAAAAACTTTTTTTAAAAAGGGATACTGTGTAGTCTTAATTGAACGTCCTCATTATTCATCCAAATGAAGTACCTTTTTTTAAAACAAATCTTTTAACTTTGATTAGATATGGCACAGGAAAACGACGAAAATAGGGCTTTCATCCAATCCCAAAGGGATATAAGATGTTGAACTAACGTCTCTTTGGGGTCATCATCGTCTCTTTGAGGGGATTTGATCAAATCCTCGAACTGTTTTAGTGAAATGACTAATAACATAAGCGAAAAGCTTATTTGTATTGAATTGTATACTTAAGTTTTATGTTGAAGTAATCTTATATATAATTAACAAATTTATTAGTATTATTTTTATTTCAAACTGTATTTAAAAAATAATTAGGATGTAAAAGGTATAAGTATAAACCAAATTTTCATTCTCAATAAATAATACTAAAATTTTTTTTATTGTATACATTTATAGAAAAGTATCATTATTATTAGTCTATTTCATTTATGCTTATGAGAGTGTTTCAGTACATACTTTTGTTATCAAAGGCTTCCAGTAGCTAAAATAAGAAATTTAGGTTTTGCCCTCTCTCAATATCATTTAAGAATCTCGAAAACACTGCATCAATCGTAGTATTTGATTTTGTCGTTTATATCATTCTGTTATTTTGTAGAGATAAGGTGAAATTGTCTTTTTGCGTCTTAATTTTCCCCCTATATTAGATAAATCTGGAAACTCAAGCGATATTGTCTTAATTAATCCTTCATCATTTGTTTCTACATGAATTAGCTTTCCAACTCCACCATTTGCCAATCCAAGTGTCACAGCAATATTTGTGGTATTCATGTAATAAATATTATTCACTCAAATAGTTTGATGAGTCAATCCATTTGTATCAATTAGTGACATCTTATGTAATTTTCGACGTTCGAAAGTTCCTTGTTCTTTTGAAGTACAACCAATATATACATCTTTTGCAGTTGAAGTTCTTCTGTCCACTTAAGCATTCAATATTTTATTATTATACTTATTGACGAAATTGTAGTGTTGAATAATTACATGTTCCTTGAGGACACCTTGCTTCAACTTCTTCCACAGTACAAAAAGGAGACTCAATCAGAGCTATTTGAATTTCATCAAGTTGTCCGCCGTTTCCAATTTTTGTAAGTACAGAAGAAAATTGTTGATTCGCTTGACGCATGACTTCCTTTAGGTCATAAAATTTTAGATTTCGCCATGAAATTGGTCCAACGATGGTTTCGGTTGCTTATAGATGGGCGTGGAACGAACTGGTGGTAATTGACGTAAATCTCCCCTATTAAAACAATATCTAATCCACCAAAATTTGACTGAAAATTTCCAGTTATTTGTTTTAATCTGGAATCAACCTTCAATAATAATTAAGCACTGATCATACTTATCTCAAGAAGGATTATGATTTTTACGCACTTGAAAAGAGTTCTGAATTGTTCAGCAGTTTCAGAATGTAACGGAAGTAATCTTGATAAAAAAAAAAAATTTTAAAGCTGCATGAACAGTCGTTCCTGAAATAGCTGCTGCTTTACAACTTTGACGGTATCTAGCATTGTCCGTATAGCAATTATATATTTCCATCAAAAGTTTAATGACGAACGTTTTACCGCATCCGGCAGGGTCGGTAAAAAATATTTGGAATGGAGTTCGATCTGATGATAAAAGATGTGAAATATTACATGAAGTAAAAGTTCTTTTTATTTTTCGCTTGATATTCCCGTTAATTGATAGAAATCTTCATTGAGCATTAAATTTTCTCTTTTCTTTTGCAATAGGTCTTAGTTTATGTAATATTGCTCAGTAGATACCATTATTGAAACAAAAATACATTTTTCGTTCGCATTTTTTTTTACTTGCCAAATTTGGTGATTTTCATTTGTTATGTCTCCAATTTTTCTAATGTAACCCCTGAGAAAATGTGAAGTGGACGTGATGAAGCAGATTTCGATTTCCAATTTGGCGCGAAACTGGTTTTCGTTGCCAAACCCTTGTCTTTTCGTAAAATCGCGCTTTTTATTAAAGTTTTTATTTTTGAAGGCTTTAATGACTTTCAATTTCCCGCATAGATTGCAAACAACAGTAATTTTAAACAAAAAAATGTAAGAATAATATTTTAGTAAAAAATTCTCTTACAATGGCTAATAGACGAAAAACACAAAAAAGGTTTTGAAAGCCGTAAATTACGTATAATACTATTCTACATACGGAAAAAAAAGTTTCGCGAGATTATTTTTATATATAATGAAGTTGTTAAATATTTAATTAAAGTTTTGAGTATTTTTTAAAAAATTGTGAAAAAAAGTTTTCGTAATTTTTTTTAAATGACTGATTCTAAAAGAGAAAATTATGAACATTATTTAAGATAGAATATCAATTCATTAACGCGAAAGGAAATTGAAAAGGAAATATTTAGAAATTATTTTCATAAAAGAGTATCAATTTTGAATCATTTTTTAAAAAAAAACGTAAAAAGTAGAAACTATAAATATTTTGTAAAAAAAAAAATTTCCATATCGTGGCTAAAAAAATGATCTTTCCGAATCTGTAATTATTTTTTGTCTGAGACAGATAGATGAAGTTTTTAAAGAGGTGGGGAAAGTCGGAACTTCATTTATTTCTGCCTTAAGTTCATCGCGTAACCGTAACTGGTAACGCGTACCGAAAATTTTTCCCTACCGTGCCATAAGAAGTTAACTTCACAAAAAAGCTTTTTGATAATAAAAAAAGCTATATTAAAAAGGGAAATAATAACTAAAAAAAAGGTTGCTACAAATAAAATAGAACAATTCTGAAGTACTACATTAATGTATAATTTTTTTCAAATATTTTTAAATTCTACTACAAATATCCTTTTCTTTTTTAAAAAAATAATACCAGCTTTATTATCTAATTATTTTGTTAATTAATATCAGATAATGATTTGCAACTCAATGATTATTGTTGTATCAATTACTCTACTTTTAATAATGTACCCTTTTGGCTAAATAAACACTTTTAAACTCTTGACAATATTATTTCACTGAAAGAGGTTAGGGATTTGATCAAATCACTTTACTTTTACAGAGTTCTTATTGCAACATCTTGCGTGAATGGATCATCACCCTTATGGATTTGATGAAATCCCCAATTTACTCATTTCCCTGTGACATATATTTTATATGGCATAAGGATTCTTGTATCTGTGTGTATTGCCAGCTGCAATAGAAAAATAACAAACATTTTTGCACCACAATTTTAATTTAAAAATTGTTTTGTATTAAATATTAAATTGATACACATATTTTTAAGAACTTCGTTAAAGATTGTGACACAAAAAATATTCCTTCATTAAAAAAGACATCAGATTGGAATACGAAACGAGATAGTGGTTGCTTAGTACCGTCAAATTTTTAAACTACACGAGGGCTGTTGGTGAAGGAGCTCGCAATTTTGAGCCTAGGTCAAGTGACGAGGATGACACCTAAAGTAGCAGTTAAATGTTCCTCTCCATACCAACATCAAAGCTCTGAGCTGCGGAATGTGTATCAGATCTTCTATTCATGGTAAGTGTTCAGGGCCATCAGGACTGGAATCCGTGGAGAAAGTGAAAAAAAGGGAAGGCAGAGAGAGAACGCAACAAACATTAATGTTTGGTTTGAAATGACCCACAGAGCTCTGCAGGAGGAGAAATTCATTTCTCGCGTTCAGAATTTGCCATAGTTCGTCTTGGGAACGCGGCCAGTGGCACTCAGCCATACCCCAGTCGAATGGCGAGAAATGTTGGCACTGGTCACTAGGGAGCATCTTAAGTTCCAGCACACGTTTCTAGCAACTTTTTGCTAGTGAGCTCAAAAAGTTGCTTGAGATTCCAGACAATGATGTTCTTCCGCGCCCTACGTCATAAGCAAGATGGGGGCGTCGATTTCGTCAAACACATCAGATTAGACGTAAAATATTTTAACGGCGTATTATATTTTAAATAGAATGGTGCTCCATTTCTGTTTACGTTCATCCATAAAAGCGTGGGCGAAATAAAAGAAATAGTTTTAGATGCTCGTTTGCCGAAGCAGAAAAATCGGCGAGTAATTTTTCAATGTGGAGATAGAGCGTGGCTGACGTCAGAGCATGTCGTTTTGCTTACGGCAACCCTTCACCCTCAGATAGGATGAAAAAATTATCCAAAAAGTTGCACCAAAAATGTACGCGTGATACGGCCTTTACAGAGCATGTTGGCTGAAGCGCTCAATGCATGGGCTTTGTCTTGCTAATAAATGGCACTGTGAAATCCCAAAGTAAGGGGAGTGTTACTGGTCATTGCTCACCACCTACATATCGTTGAACCGTTACAAAGTTCTCAATATATATCAGAAGCGAACTGCTATCAGACGCGAAGTCACTTCAAACTATAAAGCTGCGTTGCCGCGTGATTCCAAAGATGTCGTTCAATCGTGCCTCATTCAAACATATCAATTGTCATTGGTGTAGTTCGTCTTGGAACACTATTTTACGCGTGTCATCCGAGTTGCGCATCATTGCAAACAGAAACGCGTCCATGCTATGGGATCAGTCAGTGGTAACGATTAAGAATTAGAAGGGGAGAGTTTATGTATAAACAAAAATATGAGATAATCTAGGGTGTATAAAACATTGAGGTAGAAAAACTAATATCATAAACTTGGATACAAAATTATACGTTTTTGAATTTCTAAGAGAATTTATCCAGAGTAGTAAAACGTAACAGCATACAAGGTTTCTGTTAGACAACAAAGTTTAGTTTTGCCGAAGACCTTTGCGCATTCAAAAAATTTGAGGCCCGTTTTTTCAATGATCAAAATTGCCAAAGGAATAGAAGATTTTGAAACATTTAACTCCTCAGATAATATTCACTCTTTCCGCGGAATACTAAAAGATCGTTTTGTCGATGAAGTGGGTACTGGAACAGATGAAAATAATAATTTCAAAAGCTTAAAAATGATTTGTAAATATGTTCTAAATGTACATAGAATTACCTTAAAATTCAAGAGCATCTTGTGTTTGAAAATTCAATGTTATATTTCTATAAAACTCACATCTTGCACAGGAAAACTCTTTTTGTCGACATATTTTTGAAAAATAAATAAATGCAACTTGGCAGGCATGCGCCCGCCTACATTTCCAAATGTTAGCTCTTCGCAGGAAGGAAGACCCAACCTTTGCCCACCCCTCTCTTTTGAGTGAAAAAGTTTCAGAAATCATCAAAAATTTATCTTGTTTTAAATTAGCCTTCGATAAATTGTTAGAGATTAAATAACAAATTAATTGCATTAAATTGAAGCATGCATGTTGCTAGCGGACGTGAATTTGCGTTGCATGCCACTCTCGCCTACACCAGCAACTCTTGGTGAGATGAAAATCCTTGCGCTTGGCAGCTCTATGCCAGTGAACATTAATTCATTAGCTGTAAGCTTGTTAAACTCACTACTAGCTATCTCGATCAATTAACGACCTTCATTGTTACAAGTTAAGTTTGTTAATAATTTTTTAAATAAAAGTTATGTTTAATTAAATATATTGCTTAGCAGTCATTTATAACTCATAGTATTTTTTTTATTTCTAATGGCAGATCATGAAAAGTTATTAATAGAGTTCATCACCGAAAGCTCTTTTTTTAGTGCGGTGCCCTATTGGCAGATACCAATCGCCGCAGGTAATTTTGACGCCCAGTTTCCTCCCTAGAGGGAGGCACCTGAGCTCTGACGATGCAAACCTTGTACTAGGATTTAATTTTGCCTAGGGATCTTTTACATGCCGTATAATCATACGACATGACAACTTTCTGCATCATGAAAATTCACCGACTTGGGACGGGGTCGAACCTGCTACCTTGGGTACAGAAGGCCAGCGACAAACCAACCACGCCACCCAGCCCACATAGACCATAACATAGTCAAAGACATAAATAATGGTATTGTTTAATTCTTCACAAAATGAGCTGTATGCTGAGAGTTTCATCTGATTGCAGAAGCTCTGAATGAATTGGTAACTACAACCCTACTATGCAAGTATCATCAAGAGTGGTCCGTACTTTGAAGGATGATCCACTGGTGACTTGTACCAGCAATAATCCACACATCCTCTACAGCTGCCTGAAACAAGTGCAATAAGATCCCCCTTAACTCTCTGTTTCAGTTTAAGGCTCTTTTATTTGAATTTTGGGATTCCCCGAAATTGCACGTAACGTTAAGTTTCCTGATATTCGAAGCAGTTTATCTGTGTTTCTTCTATCCTGCTGTGTTATAGAAACGCATTTTTTATCGTTTCAAACATTTGTTGATGTTATTGTAAGTATACATTTATATAATATAAAGATTGCTATAGAGACAACTATTATTATTTTTAGTTTTTATCATGGGTGATAATAAAAGCACGAAGTAAAGCAACAAGAAAAAGCATTTCACTAGAAACAAATGCAAGTGATTAGAAGATTAGATACTGATGAACGTCAATCTCCAATTGGAGCTGCATTGAATTTGGTAACTTCAACAATAAGAACCATTCTTAAGAAAAAAGAAACAATACTGTCATCGGCGACTGCAACTACGACAAGCTCTGCAGCTAGAATTACCCGTTCTGGAACTAATACAATAGAGAAAATGGAAAAACGACTTTCTATATGAATTGGCGACGGAAAAAAAACGCAATATGCCACTAAGCCAATCTACCTTCTTGATAAAGAGGCAGAAAATTGAAAATTCAGAAGAGACTGAATGATCTGAATTGTAAACATTCTAACTTAGAATTTTACTTATTTTTATATGTATATTCATTTATTAAATTTCTATATTTGTAAGAAATAAATTGTTGTTTTATTGTTTTAAAAACACATAATATTAATAAACTTAATGGTAAAATACCTGACCAATTTTCTACCCATCCTCTCCTAACCCCATTATTTACATGATGAGATAACCTTGTTCAACGCTGTTTAATGAAACGTAAACCCCGCGTTAAGTGGGGTCCTAATGTACTTAGTCTTAATCTTGCCGTCAAATATCAACACAAAACTAGAACAAATGGAGAGACTCTTTCTCTGACTGCCACGCGAATGGAAACAAAGATTCTCTCATCTACGTCATATGCATTTAACTTATCCCCCTTTTTAACCCCCCCCACAACTGTTTTAACTGTCAACCTCAATATCTATAATAAAAATATTTTTTTCTAATATTAGACTAGGGATTCTAGAGCATCCTGCCTTTGTCTGTACAAATTGGTTAGCTTCGAGAAACAAATTTAATAATGTCGCATAACATTTTGTGTGGATTCTATCAGCAATGCTTTTAAAAACTAAAAAGGCCTCCCATCTGGTTTTGTGGTTAGTGACGCTGACTGCTGTGTCTTTGGACCTGGGTTTGAATTCCGGAGAATACATGTATGCCTGTAAATGCACAGTGCCTTTTTGGCATAAGGGTACACTCAAATAGCCGTCGAACTGCAGGTCTTCTCGTGAGGTTGGTGGAAGAGGAAGAGAGAGAGGAGAGGCCCCTGATCTCCCTCAAAATTGGGGTGGAACTGAGCCAAATCATACTATCACATGAATGGTACTCAAATGCTACGGCTAACGACAGGTGTACAACTAGCCCATTGCCACAATGAATTTCGTGGGCCTTGATCTGATGCTACTGTCAGCCAGGTGACATAAGTAACGATAAAACTAAAAAGATAAAGGAGAAAGGGGGGTTATTTTGTAAGAAAACAGTAAGAATTTGTTTTGCAAAAAAATATTTCTAATATAATTTGTAGTTTTAACAGTGCAATACAAATTTAATTTTTTTTTGGAATGGAGGTTGAGACACTCTTTTCTCATCCGCTATTGAGGTCATTGTTAATCTTTTTAATGGACACCATGAGTGGGGTCATAAGCAATCATTTGACAGATAGTAGTTTTGATACATGGGAATATTAGAGGTGTTCTGCACATGATGCAAAATGGTGGCAGATGTAATTTGCGTATCAGCATTGGTAAATGCGGGAGTCCACGTGTAAGGATGTTGCTGAGGCCACACCGACTTTCATCAAACTTATCACAATTTATTGCTCCAACTACCTTGGCCACATTGGATGCTCTTTTAACCTTTTATCTACCGCATTATGATTTACTGCAGTCTTTTTAAGTTTTTTTCATGCAAAATATTTTTTTATCCCTACATTGAAAATTAAGAGATATACATAAACAAAATACTCAACTTTGGAAAATTTAATCCGTTAGAGCTAATTAATTAACTAAATATATTCCACTGTAAAATTAATTATATACACTGTTCACTTAAATCACTAGAGTTAAATCGTTTTCTAAGATCTTTATTAACATACAAAAAAATAAGATGCTTACATTTTGACATTAACTATTTTTTCGGGACAAAAATGATAATTTCTGCGGTCCATGGAAAACGCCGTCAGCTGAAAACGCAATTTCTGCTCTAAAACTATTCGCCTTCCTAGCTAAAATACTCATCATAGAACCCGTGCTGATATATCTTGAAAGAATGGATTTCAAAGAATATTCCTGCTAAGTTTTGTCAGCATATTCGTAAAATTGGTGATTCTATGTTATTTTAAAGTGAGTTGTGCTTATAAGTACCGTCGGTAGATAAAGGGTTAACGCGTCTTAGTGGGAGTCAGCTGAGATTTCATGCATGGATACACTTGCTCTATTCAGTCAAATCCCCATGCCCACGTAAAATCTTGTTTCTACTGGAATCGCCTTCTCCAGCGTCACCTAATGAGTCTTTTCACACACACACAGATAAGAAAAATAAAATTTCTACAATGATTTCCCCCAGCAGAAACAACTACACGGATATTGTTTGTGTATTCTGCAGGTTCCTTCTCTTATATCTTACTCAAAATGCACCGAAGAGCTGAGCGTTTAACATCATTTGCTCAGGCGTGCAAATCCTAAATTTTACGTAATATTCGGGCCACTTCATCTTGGTGTCATACTTTCAATGCCCCATTATGTAACTCATTATTTGTTTTAATTCTGAATCAAATTCGAGCTAAAACTCTATAGCAGTGCTGAAAAGCATAATTAAGATCTGTTGTTATTTTTAAAACACAAGAAGTAGCACCTTGCTAACCAATATTATTTGATGACTTTCTGCCATTGGATTACTTTGTGTTGTTTTCTTCAAATCTTAATCCATTCAAGAAAAATACAAGATTGTTAATTTATATTGAATTTATGCTTTATTGATAAAAAAAAACTGACAGATGTATAAATATATATTTTCATTTCTCGAAGTCGCGTTAATTGGATATCGCATATTTCTACTTTCAGGTATCGATAAATGAAAAGAAAATGTGCGAACTGCTTTTAAAACAAATTTTGCAATTTGAATGAAAATGTTAAAGAAGTTTCATGTTCACATCTGTTTTTATGTAACTGTTTTACACGTTTCATGTTACATTTCGTCGAATTCATCATTGCCCTCGTGTAACTTTATCATACGAAGTTAATTATTAATCAGCTGCCGAATCACTTGAGGTTTATCAAACAGTATTATTTGATGACTTTTTTGCCATTGAGATATTTTTACATTGCTTTTTATAAAGCTGAATTAATGATTCAAAGGAAATATGAGAAAATTTATTTATATTGAGCTTCTGTTTCATTGATAAAACTGACAAATGTACTTCTATACTGGATGACTCACTGCCAGACCGACGCACGGTGCGTGGTGAGCATCAAGACGACTCGTAATCACACAGGATTACGAGCTATGGTGCAAAGGAAAAGAGAAAAAGAACAGACACAGCAACACATGAATGGGATAGAAAACATTTTGTTTAACTGTTGTACTACAACAGGTGTTAGAAATTACGATCAAAAGTCGTCTGACGGTGATACGTCATGGAATTCCTGTTGCCAGGCAGTCATGCAGTAGATGGCGCTGAACGGAAAGTTTCGTGAGCACCGATCCTGCTGAATGTCGTCATTTGGGATCCGTTTCTTGAGGTCAACTGAAAAACTTGTCATCATACTAATAGTGTAGGGCAGTGCTTCTCAAACTGTGGGGCACGCCCCCCTTGCGGGGCGCGAGCATATCGAAAATAAAAGATTTAAAAAATAATTAGTTTACTGGAATGAATTAAAACAAAATACTTTCAGACATAATAAAAAATGCACTTTTACTCTGATATAATTTATAGGCGATATTAAGCCATCAAAAATAAAAACTTCTTTAATACATAATTAGCTATCTTTGATCTTATAATCAAATAAAAAAAACCTTTTATTTGATTTGCTGTCATCCCGTGATGAGAAATTTTTTATTGCGCTTTTTTTTTAACCTAACATACTACTCTTTCAGAGAAAAAACAGATCCCGGACCCAGAATCGAAAAACTTTAGGAACATAAAAAATTCATCACTGTCATTATTTTTGAAATACTGCACATTATAGCTGTAATCTCTTTGACCTTCTAAGTTATTGGTACAGTTAGTTATGACCCCTCTCTTTATGTGTTCTCTGTTGCGCTTTTTTTTCATGCAAAAGAGTTTTATGATATTTGGAAAACCACGGAGAGAGCACACACACACACACAAGCACATGAAGGATTACTTGGCCAAGACATATTTTTATAAATATTCTCAATGTATAAAGCATAACGAAAAACGTTTCACACAATTTTTTTAGCAGTAACATACATATTATCATAATGAATATACTTTTTACCCAGAAGTGGTCGCGCGGGACTCACAGATTACGAAATCGTTAATTCAGGCAAAACTGTTTATTTATTACCAAAGAAAAATTGAAAAGTCCTTGAAAGTAGGTAAGTAAACTTTCTCTTAGTTAAATTATTCACTTGAATCATGATTTGTATTGTGTACAATAAAATAATTATATAAAAAAAAAGGATTGGGGTGACTCAATAACCCCGACCGTATCGAGTGCGCGCCTGCTCCCGGGTTTAAACATGTTGAAGTCTTTTCGCTTTAAATATTAAAAATAATACAAATATTCTTCATCGATATTTTATATTATTGATCATTATTTAACTTCAGTGGCGCACACAAGGAGGGGGCGGAACCCCCCCCAAAGCCCTTGATTTTTTTCCGATTGATTATAATTCTAAGTTTATAGTACGCAAAATTTAGTTAAGTATTTGTGTTATTAATGATTAATTTTATTAATTAATGCTAATTATTTATTCAAGAATTAGTTTTTTGCTGTGTTTTGTTCCCGAAAATCGACAAAATCAAAAGCAACCTGATATAAGATTGGTGAACTTTCGACCCCGGAACCCCCCTTGAAAAATTCTTGTGTGTTTAACATCAATTATAAATGCTAATTCTGTGAGGCTTAAAATTACAATTTGTTTAAAACTAATTATAATTTGAGCAACCATTTAAAAAAAATCATTTTACGTTTTTGTAAATATTGTCGAGCACTTGGCTTCGCTTCCCTTACAATCCAGCTATTATATCAAGAATGTTTTATTTTCTTATAAATGAACTCGTGCAAAGAGCGAGTACTTAGGCCGGTATACTTTTAATGTATCAGTGCAGCACAGAGTATTTTATAACTAATTAATTACTGCTAAATTAAGAACAAGCTTAATAAGTATTAATGACGTCCATGAGTTTGTCTTGCAAAGCAAAGTTTTTATAAGGAATGCTTATGATTATAGAAATTGACCCTCCGAGTTCTTTTTCTATATTTAGCAGAGATATCTATATTGTCTTCTAAGCAGCTACCACATTTTGCAATATGTTCAATTTAAAAATTAGAGAAAGGAAAAATAACATAATAATTATCCTATTATTTTATTTATTTATTTATTTTGCTTAAAAGTAGTATACAAAATGTGTGTGTAATACTTATGTTACTAATTTGTATGGTTCATAATTAAGATCGCCTATTGTAACTTTAGCGTCAAAGTGCATTATTATTGCATTCAGTACATTATTAATGTATAAGGGGGGCGCGAAAAAAATTGTGATCGAAAAGGGGGGCGCCAGTATTGAAAGTTTGAGAAGCAGTGGTGTATGCAGATGCGGATAATGGGCATGGCGCTTGGTGGTTGTACCAAGAAAGTTCCCCGAACAGTTGTCTTCCACATCACACGACCTTCACAAGCGAGGATTACATGAGACCTTAACTCGGGGTCCCTAAAACAGTGGATCTCCTAGGAGGGGGCGAACCTATTGAAAAGACAGAACAGAAGATTATTGTTAAAACAAACTAATTTACCGAAAGGAAACAAAAAAAATACATCCTGTCACAATAAGAAAACACATTGACACTAATATAATACTTATATATGTATGGGTACAGCACAATGTATTTTATAATCCATTTATCAATACTAAGTTAAGAACAAGTTGAATAATTACCATTGACCCCATGGGCTTGTATATAAAATTATACACAAAAATTATCCCTTTTCTTGATGATTTATTATTCCCTTAAAAGATTCGCTCCCGAATGCCGCCGGTTTTCACGACAGCGTGTGTGTGAGGAGAAAGGGAATAAGTGAGCTCTCTCTGGAATAAGTCAATGTTTCGTGGTCAAGTATTGCACTCCGAAGCCTTTGGAATAGTTTGAGATTGTAGAGGGAGTTTTTTGAGAGGTGTAGAACTTTAAATTGCATTAAAACAACGATGTATTATTCGATTGACATGAATTTTTTTTATTCGAAGGATAATCTTGTGGCATTACATTTTAAATAGGATTTCTGGCATAGGACTGCCACGGCTGGCTCAGATGTAGTCCAATCTGGACGTCCAATTTTCCATGACTTTTTCCAACATTTGTGGCCGTATATCGGCAATAACACGGTGAATGTTGTCTTCCAAAGGGTCAAGCGTTTGTGGCTTTTCCGCATAGACCAATGACTTTACATAGCCCCACAGAAAATAATCTAGCGGTGTTAAATCACAAGATCTTGGAGGCCAATTCACAGGTCCAAAACGTGAAATTAGGCGGTCACCAAACGTGTCTTTCAATAAATCGATTGTGGCACGAGCTGTGTGACATGTTGCGCCGTCTTGTTGGAACCACAGCTCCTGGACATCATGATTGTTCAATTCAGGAATGAAAAAGTTAGAAATCATGGCTCTATACCGAACACCATTGACTGTAACGTTGTGGCCTTCATCGTTTTTGTAGAAGGATTCCACCAGCCCATAAAGCGCACCAAACAGTCAGTTTTTCTGGATGTAACGGTGTTTCGACATACACTTGTGGATTAGCTTCACTCCGAATGTGGCAGTTTTGTTTGTTGACGTAGCCATTCAACCAGAAGTGCGCGTCATCGCTGAACAAAATTCGCTTATGAAAGTCGGGAACAACGGCAATCTCGTTTTGGGCCCATTCGACGAATCTACGCCTTGCTTGATGATCGTTTTGATGAATTGCCAAACCAAACTGAGAATAAATCACTTGACAGCTGTTAAATCGGTCGCCATCTTGTAAAGTAATGCCAACTTAAACTTCTATACCTGGAAAAAACACTCTTTACTTTGGAAAGATGTACATTTAAGTCCGGGGCAATCAACGTTTTGACTAAGCGAGACGGTTATATACGCCGAAGGAACTTAAAAGGTTAAAGTCGTATTGTTGCTTTAGCGTCAAACTTTAGTATTATTGAATTCAATACATTGTTATGCATGGAGGGGGCGCAATGAAAATTATGACCGAATGTTGATCGTATATATTGAAAGTTTGAGAAGCCTTTAGTTAACTGGTTCTTTTTGGTGTACGAGACGCTCGTTCTCCTTCAGTTGAAGACCTCATCACATTGATCGAATATCTGTAGCTGCTAGGAAGATACGTGACATACTAGGAATTTAGAGAAAGTAAGGAATTATATGCAGTGCCGCTGTCAGGCCTTCCATACGATTAAATGTTTTTTGTCCCATTGCTGTTTCTTTTCTTTTTCTGGTTTCTTGCATCCTAGCTCGCAACTAAGGCATTTGCAAACCTGTATTCCTATGTGATTCCGAGTCATTTCTGTACCACCCTGTACATACTCTGCAAGTATCTCACAGTATTTTTCTTTTACAGAAATATTGTTAATTCGAAATTGTGCATTTCTATACCTTTGGATATCGACAAATGAAAAGAAATAACAAAAAGGAAGGATTGAAAGAAAGAAAATACAATCACATGTTCGATTTCAATCTTAAAAACTTTAAATTTCACGTTATTGCAAAACGATGTGACATCTGTTTCAACAGTTCTGATTAGCGATCAGATTATTTGACAAGGCAAAAAAGTACAAGTATTATTTGAAAACAAATAGTATAAAACAATTGTTTACTTAAGAGTTTCAAGCATACTTTTATCATTTTGATCTTTCGTCAGGTGTATTGACAGTTTATCGATAGCAACAAATGTTTATGACTGAATTCCACTTTTTTTTTCAAAGCAAGTAAAGTGGATAATTTATTTCACTCTGAAACAATATTTTCTCATTTTACAAATATATTTTTAAAAGATTTTTTTTGTGATGTAACTGAAGCTTATTTTCAAAAAATGTTCAAGTTCGTTGTTAATTTGACAGTAAATTATCGTAGTCCTTAATTATAGTTCAGCCAGTTAAACAAAGAAGTAAATGATTTTCTTTCTCTGGGTTCAGTTCAAAATGTTAGTTCAAAAATGGCACTTTCATATACAGTAAATTGTGCAAAATTGTGGACACTTTTGAAAATTGTCATGTTTTTGAAGTTTGTATGCTTATAGAAAACGTTACGCTGCACAAATTTCAAAGTCTTTTTATATCATTTTAAAAAGAATTTAATACTGAATTCAATACACAGAACAAAATTCAAATATTTGCAGGGCAAAAAACGTTATGCTCTAATAGCTATCGATATACATTAGATATTGATGATAGCAAAGGATTATCAATACTTAGAGGGGGTAAACATTATTTTTTATTACTGCTTTATCGATACTTCATTGAGCTGAAAATAGTATTACGCTCTTCCTTCGTTATTACATGATACTAAGAAACAACTATAGGTTCAATTAATTCCCTTTTATTGCATGGGTACCTCATTTGGGCAAGAGTTTTCAAACGGTGCCTCAAATTTTCGATAGGATTGAGGTCAGGGGCTGTTTCCGGGCCAGAACACCAATTCATTGATCTTAGAATGATTTTCGGTCTTTTGATTACTTTCCTGTGTGGCAAAAAGCAGAGTTTTGCTGAAATATAAATGAAGCGCAATTGGTATCCATGATGGAAGGTAGAAGTTCTAGAATGGTGTCAATGTATTTTTAATGGCATTCAGTGTCCCATCGATGATATAAAAGCTACCGATACCGTCTGCTGATATGCATGACTAAATGATAAAACTATGTGTGTACTTCACGGTTGCCTGAATGCATTCAAGATGTGTGTGTGTAGCGTTTCTCCTATTCTACGTTTTACATATTTTCGGCCATTACTACCGAATTACGATATCTTAGTTTCTTCGCTCCATATAACTCGTGATTACTAATAATTTGTTCAATTAATGTGTTCCTTTTCCCTCTGAAGTCTTTTTTAGCGCTGCTGTAGATTGAGAAAAAGTTTTTTTTGTGGAGAATTCTACCTTTTAGTCTAACATCTGTTTATCTTCTCCTGATTGTTTTTAAACTGGCAGAAGCACCAGCACCATTCTGATAAATTTTGGTGGCAGTTGATGGCGTTCTTTTAACTTGGAGACATATCATTTTTGTATTTCTGTCAGCAACGGAAATGGTGTACCTTTTTTGACCTTTTGCTGCTTTGTTTTATTATTAAATTTGTCTGCTGACATTTTAAACAAAACTGTTAGTCTCCGGATGTAGTCAGCGAACCACCCACCTATCTCGCAATTTTAACATGGGAAAGACCACTTTCTCGTCACACGTCTCTTTATAGGCATTTAGTCTACTCTTTTATTTCACGTCATTGCTGCTTGATTAAATATCGGGCAAATAAAATAAAATAAAATTTTAAAATAAATAATCAAGAAGTTAGGCTCATAACTGATTTTGTAATGACTTGTTTACATTGACGATAGCAAAGTCAAAAATTTGCGGAAAAGTTTCATAATAATATTAAGTTGAGGAAAAAGAAATCCATTATTTTTTCGGTAGATGGCTGCAGTGTCGATATCTCGTGAAGTATCGATCAAACAATTTTAAATTTATGCTCGTTGTCAAGGTGACATTTCACAATAAAAAAATTCTTTTGCTGTTTTTAGTTTGGTCCATTCCGTTGTGAGTTACAGGATGTTAAAAATGAAAGTCAACGAAGAGAAAATTTGGTACATTTTATAGTTTGTATAGTTTTTCTTTGATAAATGCAAAAATGCAAGCCAGGTGGCTGAAATTGTGAATGATGTTTAAAGTGCCGATACTGTAACAGCTAATTATGTGCAATTTTGGTTTCATCTATTCCATTCATGAATTTTTGATGTTAAAGATGCATCTCGCACAGGAAGACCCGTCGTCGAAAATGTGAATAAAATTACAGAAAAAAATAAAGTTGAACGCCATGTTAGTAGTCGTAGGAGCCCAGGAGCTAAAGATTGACTATAAAACAGTTTTAAGCCTTTTGCGCAAAGTTGGATTCAAAAAGAAGCTCGATGTTTGGGTGCCAAACCAATTAATACCAAAAAACATCATTCATCGAATTTCCATCTGCGAAGTCTTCGCCAAATGGAATGAAATCAGCCAATCTCTTAAACGGATGGTGGCTGAGGAAGAGAAGTGAGTCACATACGACAATATTGTGCGTAAACGATCGTGGTCAAAGCCCGGTGAAGCAACTGAAACGGTGGCTAAGCCAGGACTAACGGCCAGGAGTGTTCTTGTGAGTATTTAGTGGGACTGGAAAGGAATAATTTATTATGGGTTGCCTCCAAAGGGCCCAACACTAAATTCAAATCTATGCTGTCCACAATTAGACCATTTAAAGCTAGCGATTGACCAGAAACGGACAGAATTGGCCAACAGAAGAGGTGTTAGATTCCTTCAGGACCACGCTAGGCCACAAACGTCCGTAGTGTCTCGCCAGAAACTCTGGGAGCTTGGTTGGGAAGTTTTAATGCATCCACCCTATAGTCCGGACGTGGCTCTAAGCAATTGCCATCTTTTTTTCACATTGCAAGACTTCCTGAGTGATAAGTCATTGGGATCAAGAGAAGATTGTGAAAATTGATTACTAGAGTTTCTCGCCAATAAAGGCCAAGACTTGTATGAGAGAGACAATATAAAACTATCTTTAAAAGGGCAACAAATTATACAACAAATCGGTACATACGAGGGCTATTCAGAAAGTAAGGAACGTACAAGAAAAAAATTATTATATACAGCAGAAAGAGCGACTGGAATTCTACTTTTCTACAATACATAGTCACGAAACCAACTGAGGCACTTATCATAGCAAATTCCTTTGTCATAGACTTCTGCCGCCTGCGTCTAAGTGCCGCAGCTCCTCGTCAAAGCGCTGTGTTGCCAGCCAGTTCTTCATTCTTGGAAACAAGTAAAAAGGAGCCCGGGTAAGGTCGGGCATCGTCGTGCAAAAACAAAATTTTAGACGCCCATTTTTCTCAGTGCTTGTTTTGAAAGGCTCTCCTAAGGTTTTGCAAAGTTTGACAGCACCCTTTAGAGTTTAGTGTGGCACCACGTTCGAGAAACTAAATCAGAAGCACGCCTCGCCGTGCCTCCAGAAATGTCAAAGCTGCCCCCATTCGCTGACCTTTAGGGTGATCTGTCAGCAATTTCGGCACCCATCTTGCACAAATTTTGCGGTAGCCTAGCTTTTGTGGGACAATTTCAAACAACAAAGTCCGTGAAATTTGTAGAAAACTAAGCGAAAAGCTCCATTATTGTGAAATGCGGTTTTCACGAATCTCTTCATCCACTTGAGCGACCAGTTCGTCAGTCACAATGCTAGGGCGTCCACTCTTCTCTTCCTCACGAACGTTAGTTCGGCCAATTTTAAACTAAATGCACCATTTTCGGATTGAACTTTCATTCATTACGTTGTTTCTGCACACTTCACATACTTGCCGATAAATTTCCACAATTTTTAGGTTTTTTGCCAACAAATATTATATCACACACCGCACCTCACAACTGGTGGGATTTTCAATTGCAGCGCTCATTTTAAAATGGAATATCGAAAAAATGGGCAGAGTGGAGATGTTCCTGTTGTGATAGCTGGACGCCGACTGAGATGCCGAACACTCATAAACCAAAATGTATAGGCGTCAGAGGGAAACGTTCCTTATTTTCTGAATAGCCCTCGTATTTGACCAAAATCGGACAATCCGAAACATGTTAAATAAAGTCTTGAATTTCATGCAAAAATAATAGACTTCTTTTTCTCCAATCTAATATTAACACATATGGTTTATGTTCTTAAATATATTTTTTCTGCTAAAAGATTAGAAAATTACGTGCAAGAAACAGCGTACATTGAAAAAACTTTTTTATTGTATTATAAAATCCTCGCAAAATATTATACAATTGATAATCCAATTAATTATTCAAAATTAATTGAAATATAAAGTTATATTCAAGATCTTTTTATGTAGAATTATATTAAATATGTATGTTTATAAATATTTATTATTGTTTTTTACGTTTTGTTACCCTAATATAAATTTTGAAAAATGTGAAGTATTATATTCTTTTATGAGAATTTCGGTTTTTCATTAAATTTACAACTGAAGAATACAATATATGATATTCTACAATAAAATAATAATTGCTTCCTTCAAAGAGAGAACTAATGTCACTAAATGAACATCATTCAGATTTCAGCATTAAAATCTTTTACATCAGTAACCGGAGATATTTTCAAAACATTTGCTAACAAATGCATTGTATTGAAGAAAGTGAAAAAAGTTAATCTGTCAACAGGTGCGGAGCGCGTGTGACGTTAGGAATGAGCAAAGACACAAACCTTAAAGCTATATAAACCGTATCTTTGCTTCCGCCAACTCTTTGGTGACTCTGAAAAGGGTTTTGTTTCATTAATAACTGTTAGAGATATGGGAAGAAGTTCAGTAATTTACAGCATTGCAATATGTTTCCTTCTTCCTTTGGTCTTTACTTTTGTAAGTATTCTACCTTTATATTTTTGTTTAACGATGTGGATTTCTTTTTTCTATACGCATTTATGAATATATATATTTCTTTTTTTTCCATATTAAAATATTTTTAAAAGGATATGAAATAGAGTTTTAGAAATACTGACCAAATATTGCACTTTAAAGTTTGTTTATTATTTTCTGAATGTTATTAGATGTGATTTTAACTAAAACTATATCTAATGCTACTTATTACTGTTTTTATATTCCTACTATTAGTTCACTCTCTCCCTATATATATGTGTGAGTGTGTGGGTGTGAAAGAAATTTATATAATATATCAAAAACAAGAAATAATAGATAATGAACATAACAAGAAATAACGTAAAAAAAATATAAAAGCACAACATGAAGATCGAATTTGTAGAAAAATACACAAATTGAACTACAAAAATGAACCTAGCGAGTCAGAAAGCAATTTCGGACTTAGGACTGAATAAGTGGGGTTAAACTTATTTTTATAACTTTATTAAACTTTGAAGGCGCCAACCTTCCCCCTTTGCAACTCAGTAGGAAAAACCAAATAAAATAAACAAAATTTCAAACTATATAAAAACTCATAGAAAAAGTATGATAAAACCACCGACAACAAATTCTCCTAAATTCTTAAAGCAGAAAATTCCTAAGAAAATTACGCAAGAAAAGTATTTGTCAAAAAAGAATTATACAAAATTTCTACTCACAGAGCTTTTTCCAAGAGAGCCAAGAGTCTTGAAATTAATGGAAAGCTATTATTCACTAAGTTAAAAAACCTGAATATACATAAATGCATCTTTTGAACTAGCCAGCAAAGATAGATGCCAAGAGAGATGACAATCAAATTTGGTAGGCTATGAATTAGTTGGTTATCAAAAATGTAGAAATTTTTTAAAGATATTCAAGATGTGTGTGGAAAAAATGTAAACTGTGATAAGGGAGTTATAATATAACTTCACGGCAAGACCACTAACATGCTGACTTTGAAATCCTATTGTTGTGTGGTGGATTTGGAATTAGAAGTAGCAAGACGGTTAATGTATTTGTGACGAATATAAGTTCTTAAGAAGTTAAGAGGGTAGTCATGATCAAAACAACATTTAAATTTTTTTTTATATTGTTGAATTTATCTATTTTGTCGGTAGTTATCATTTCTAAATAAAAAATTCAAAATAATATTTCTGTAAATTGATAAATGCAAATTACTATTCCATACAGAAATTTCAATTACATGTAACTTAAAAGAATCTCTTTTGTCAAAAATGTTACTGACTACATTATTGTTAAGAAGATGCAAGTCTAAATCCAAGAATTCTACCATATTAAAGTTAGTTTTAAGGAGGTTGTGAGATAGTCAGGGTAGATCGTAATATTTGGTTCGTATTCACTATTTTTACCAAAAATTATTAAATCATCTATATAACGATAAAGTAAGAAAGTTTCATTAACAATATGGTCAATTTAAAAAAAATGTAAGAATAGGTTAGCTAAATAATTACTAACAGGACCACCCTCAGGTAATCCTTTTATCTGTTTATAAAGATTTTGATCAAATGCAGCGAAACTTTCTTGCAATACGAAGTTAACAAGACTATCAAACTTTTCTTTTTTCATTGAATTATATAATTCATATTTATCATAAATTAACAGTAGAACCCTAATCATATCATCAATATCGATAGAATTAAAAAGGTCCTCAAAGTTAAAGCCATGCATGGAAAAAATTAACATATTAATTATTGCTGTGTTTTGTAAGTTATCAATTACATTTTGAAAAAGAAATTGTAAAATCTTCCCAGACTTCGTGATGTATGTATTGTACCCATCAGTAATACTACGGAATTTTATAGGGCTTTTATGAAATTTTGGTGTTAAAAAAATATGTGTGTGTGTGGATATTTAATACTTTTTAGATGAATATTCAGTCATTTGTTCGAAGCCAAAAGACGATTATCTTCTTCTCTAATACTATGAATTGATTTTTGAAATGCATTATTATTTAAAACGGGATTGCTTAATATTTTACTACAAAAATATTTACAGATTATGGCATGATTAGCAGAGATCTTATCAACATATGTAATCACGAAGTCCTTTTGAATATTTTCTATTGATATACATACATTATCTATATCTATCTATATATACCTTGTCCAAATTTTTAATCGGTAATAAAATACTTTCTATTCACCCATTCAAGTTCAAATACATTTTTTTAAAACTTGTAGTAGATGACACTATTAATACAGTTGTTTCAAATATGAATTCATAAATTAAGTTAAAAATGAATAAATAATAATAAACAATAATAATAGTCGAACAGCATATATAAAAAAGAAAATCGTTCATTGTGTCCCTGTAGCGCAATGGATAGCACGTTGGACTTCGAATCCGAAAGTTGTTGGTTCGAATCCCACTTGGGATGGTCTAATTTTTGAGAATGTGGTTTCTTTTTTACTGTATTATTTTATTGGAATAATTAAGTTTAATTACTAAATAAACAGTAACAAAGAAAAAAAGTAGTCCAACACCCAATATAGAAAGGAAAATGGAAAATTGCAAGGAAAATAGCTTTCCATTTTGGTATTTAATATTGTGATTCTCTCATATGTATATACATATCTATATTAATTACAACTATTTAATAAAAAGTAACTAAAATGAAATTTTTCTTTGTTGACCTTAGTAGGAATTGATTTAATTTTTTTTATATTACTTGTTTTAATAAATTTGTTTACTTGTCGATTAAGGAGTAACAAGGATATTATCCACTTAAGCAGAAAGAAATCAGTCAAATATGTAAAAAAAATGTATCGTTGCAGAAAGATTTCAAAAAATCACTTTTCATTAGTATTATTTTATTTCAAAATATACAATATATAAATTGTAATAGTTGTCGCATTGTATATAATAATGGTTTAGAAATAATATTTTTTTTCCTGTCGTTTCCTTTGATTGATAACGTATGTTGCTTAGAAATGTGATCGAATTTTTTTTTAAATTAAAAAAAAATAAATTTTTATTTGAGAAATTATTTAGAAAAAATAAATAAACATCCAGAAATTTTGTAGCACTGTACTTTGTAATAAATTATGCATTTCGTTTCTCCATTGTCCCAATCCATGCCAGTGTTTTAGTTATCTCTAAAGCGAACTATTAAAATGTCATGCATCACAAAGAGTATGAATAAATTAATACAAAGGGCAAATGTGTGTTACGCATTAAAAAAGGACCCTTCTTTCAATTGCGATATTTGATATTTGTGCGTTAAACAGAACAAATAAATCAGAAAAATGATAGGCAAAAAGGAAATTTAAAATTAAGCTTAAAATCGCATACTTTTATTAAAATAATTAGATATTAAGCGTAGTCTTTTATTTCTTTTTACTCAACCAATTTCATTCAATATCTACCAGCAATACAGGAAATTGTTCAACATTTTTTTGTTGATGTTTTCGTCAAATTTCCTGCACTGACATTGTAAAATTATTATACTACCTTAATTTATAATATTTTCTGATCCTTATTTTATAAAAGAATAGTTTGATTTTTGTTATTGCGGTTATTAATGAAATTCGTTTATTAATAAGTAGCTAAGAGTTCGCGATAGTACTACTGTAGCTATTTTTAATACTGCATTGTTATAACTCAAAGTACTGCTTTTATTTGTCAGATTTATATATAGTATTTTTATACATATAGAAAAATGCAAAGCATTAGGGCGATACTAAAATATAATTTGATGTTAATATAAAATTTCATGATTAAAACATAACTATTTATCTAAAATGAATTAAATTCAATGATTAAATGCATTTAAAAATCAGTCAACAGTAAACATTGTTTTAATCTTAACCTCTTGCACCGATGTATAGCCAAAATATCACCGAATTATTGCATTGCAATCTATTAATCTACTTTTTATATATTTCTTCCTATTTCACTCATTAAAGCTTATTTAGAATTAATGGGGAAAACATAGCGCTACAAATATGATAGTTCAAATATATTAATAAGATTAAGATCATATCTCGATTCCACACATAGTCTTAATTTGAGCAAGGTTCAAATCCCACAACTTATTTACTGCATTGTTTAGTCCATTAACGCAAAGATTTAAAATGACAAAACATGTTTTTTAACCGTGTATCAAGCATATATAGTAATTCCGAATTAATAAAAATCATACTTAAATTACTCATCTGAAGAAATATCCCTTTTGATATATCTATAAAATTACAATACATAAATTGGGATTCAAAATTGCAATTTATATATATATATATATATATATATATATATATATATATATATATATATATATATATATATAAAGCTTATTTTAAATGATAAATATACAGTAAATACACTTTGAAAACTTTTATATTTTATTCGCTCTCTCAGTAGTTTTATTTTCCTCACAAAGAATATTTCTAGCGTATCTTTGTTTATAAAAGGAATTTATTGTTTTTTAACCGAAATCAAACAAGAGAATGTTTTAATCACCTACATGAAATTTTTTTCTATCCTAATAAAAGCCAGAGTTTCATAACAATTGCGATAAACATTACATTTTAAACAATATATTACTCTAAAAGTTTCAACATGCATTAGGTTGTCATTATTTTTTTTAAATAGATGCAAATTGTTTTAAAACAATTTGTGGCAAATCATTATTTTCTTCAACCGAGGAGTTGCTTAGGGTTCTCTTCAGGGTTGATTCAGCAGCTCATAATGAGAATTATAAACCAAGCCCCTCATCCAGTATAATGGTTAGTGACGCAGACTGTTCTGCTGTAGGGCCTGGGTTCGAATCCCGGAGAAGGCGTGTATGTTAGTAAATGTCAAGTGTCTTTGCAGCATGGGAGTGCTCTAAATAGCCGTCGAGCCGCAAGTCCTCTCGTAAGGTTGGTGAAAGGGTAAGAGAGGTGGGAGGTACCTGACCATCTCTAGGGTGTTCTCCCTCAAAATTGGAGTGGAACCGGATCAAAATGTACTGTCATTTCTCCATGGTGCTCAAAGCTACAGTTAACGACAGGCGTACATCTAGCCCTTTGTTTCGATGAATTCATGGGTCTCGATTTGACAACGTCCGACAGGTGGCATTAGTAAAAACAACATTATAAACCATTTCAATCTTTCATGTTAATTACAATGTGTAATTTTACATGGTATTTAATTTCTGTGATTAAAAGCTTTTATAATAAAACGAAACTGCAAAAATTACTTCAGGAAATTGTTATGATTGATGTGTTTCTATCATTTTATACTTCTTTAGGAGCCGTGGAATGGTACTCAGAGTCGATTGAACGGCAAAGATAATTTTCGAAGTATGTCAAAATTTATTTTCCATTAAAACTTTCGACAGTTTTTTGGTCATCAAAAAATTATTCATGATCATAAGTAAAACATATAATCTGTAAAATATGTTAATGGCACCGACATTAAAATGTATTCAAAACGTAGTGCTTTTTCTGCAGCTTGGAGTGGAAATATAAACTCTATTATATTATAATTTAAATGAATTTGAATACCTCGCATTGAAGTAGTTAAATTTCAATATTAATGAAAATTTCTGAGTATTTTACGGGGAATCAAAGTAAAGACCAATCATAATGGGAATCATCATGGCCGTTAACAAGCTGAAAATAAAAGAGCAAAATTATTACTTAAGACTGAGTGCGGCAATGTGTTCACGTGACTTTAAATGATAACGTATCACGATATTTCCCAGCTCTTGTAGTAGAACATCATTCAAATATCTGGCAATATTTTTTTCTAGCTGCATTGGCGATATGTTCTCATAATAAAATATCGGTAGAGTTAAAATCGGGAATGAAAAAAATCAGAAAGGAAAAAAATACACTCCTTACATACTCAGAATTGCTAATATTAACATTATTTGCTATGTTTTGTCTAATTTTCGAAGTGCAATTCGTTCGAAACAGAATAATTGAAGTAGTTTTTTTTTCCATTTGCTTATTTTGCAGATAGAAGGGATCGAGCATCCTCGTCCCGGAACTGCGGTAAGTTTGATATATTTAAAAGTTTTTATAACCATATCTATATACTATATATGTAATCGTTAGCCGGTGATTTATTTGGATTGTTGATATCTGGTTTCAGGAAACATCTTCAGAGTTAATGTTCAACTTTTTTATTTTGACACACATAACGTAAATAGACAATCCCATTTATATTTCCAGTTATTTGGTCCGAACACGTAAAAAGGCACAAGCGACATAGTGAAAGCAAGCGGTGCCGTTTGCATGATGAAGACAAACAAAGAGAGAGAGAAACAAAGAACTCTGGCTTTTTAGTCTGAAGGTCACGTGACTCCTGCTAACAGAAGCCCCGATTGGTCAGAAATTGGTGGGAGCGAGTTCCTGATGCAATTTTACTATTTTATTAAGATTAAAATCCCAATCATGTGGGCAGATAAGTTAAAATAATTAAACAATTGTCCTGAAGGAATTAAGAGTTACCGAAAAGGATACTAGAGGGAATTATTGCATGTATATATATATATATATATATATATATATATATATATATATATATATATATATATATATTGATACTAAGCGATATTAACACCGAGTGAAGCGGGAAGGTAACGTCTAGTATATATACAATCGTAAAAATCATACAATTTTACACAATTTCGGAATGCATTTCAATTTGTTATTTTATTCTTAGTTTGTGGAATTGAAAATGTGAGAGAAACGAAGAGAATTACCGGTGGTTCAACAGTCAACCCACCTCACAGATATCCTTGGGTGGTAAGTATTTTTTTAAAATTTCAAATGGCAGAACGGTTTGACAAAAAAAAAAACAGTCATTTTCTCAATCGACATCTTGCTTCCCAATATCGGTCAGCTATAGTTGCTGCGTGGAATGTGTAATGGAAAATGTGGAAAAACTGTAATGGAAAATGTGGTACCCGTCCATGAGAAATTAGCCTGGACAGATGGCCAATGTGGACCAAAAGCTAGCTTGAACATGTGTAAGTAGACGGCAATATAGTCCTGTTCTACGAAAAGTCGGAACTAAGCCATCGGTGGCAAGTATTGAATTTAAGAAAATGGAGTATAAAGTTAATTTCGTGAAATGGAAATCATAATTAGAAAAATCAGTGTCTTTGTTATAGAATGGCAAGAATGGAAATATTTCCAGAATAAACATTCAGTAATACTTCGTTGAACGCGGTTCCACAGGAACTTCGGGTTTATCGATGCCCGCAATTTACACAAATATTCTGTAGTTTATTCCTATTTTAATTACGTAGAGAAAAATACGGAATAAGAATTTTTTTAATGAATTCATTTAACTTTAAGAAAGCATATAAAACTTAGCCGTTACTAATTTGTTTGGTAGTCTCCTTCACTTAAAATCCTAAGCGTGATGGAGTGTTTCTTAAATTCTTAAATGCTTCTAATTTAGGGTTAGTTACAAAATTCAGAACTATAAGAAACTATAATTAATAAAAGCAAAACAGTTATAATACTTTGATCAATTTTCCCCATTTTAAATTTCCAATGTTATCTTGGTCTGAAAGCACTTCTCCCCCTTCCCTATTTATCCTCATGTTGCAGCCCGCGTGAAATAACTAACTTATGTAAGTGGACAGCGTGAAATAGCTGACATATGTATGTGGCCCAGCAGAAAAAAAGGTTGAGTGTGTGTACCCCTGGAATATCGCATTCAATACGGCGAACGTAAGCGAAGTTTGGATTAATGGATGATCATTATAGCGTCATATTTGGAAGCTACGCGAAGGATAAGAAAATCAAAGAACATTGTTGTATGCGTTACATAAAAGTTTTTCGTATTGCTTCTTTTTTCACACTTCAGTTGACATATTTCAATAAGAAAGAATGTAAAGAAACCTTTTGAGTAAAAAATATCAAACAAAATTGAGAAATCTTATTTAACCCCTTAACTGGTTTGCCATTACACCGTACGGGCTAACGAAAGCTGCTCACAATCGGTTTGCCCGTAGGTTGTAAGGGCATTGATATTTTCTTCTTTCTATCTTTGATTTGCACAAATTTTAAATTTTTCTAGTGATATTATTAGCACTGGTGTGTTTAAAAGAGGCAGTTTGTCCATGGTATTTAAATACTTCTCGTGCAGGGTTTTCTTTGGCGAACATTTTTCATTGAAGACAGGAATTTAGATTCTTGAAATTCTTCGGTAAAGAACAGGAATCGGCAAGGTAATGTGCAATGTGTTTCTTGAGAAGAAACAAAAAAAAATGGAAAGATAATCCCAAAAAAACTGTTATATCTCTGCCCCCATTGAAATATAAGACTTAGTATTACTCCATGCTTCAAATTGTACATAAAAAATCTACATAAAATCTACAACTAACATAAAATCTACAACCGTTTAAAAAAGGTACGGACATGAAACTTTCTTGTGAGTATGAGAGAGTAATTCTTTAAAGATATATCAGACATTCTTCATGGTATGCAAAGTGTACTTATAAAAAACAAATATATTTACGGGTTTTATGTTTTCCAATTATAAAATAAAAAATTAGTGTGAAAACTGTAAAAAATTCAAAAATAAAATTTACAAAATTCTTCCCTTTTAGCATTTTATGTTAAGTATTATGCTTAGATATATGCAATAAAAAATGGGCCCCTTTTTTGGAACATTTTGAGCAAAAAGATTGAAGGTTTAAGAACGATTTTGTTTATTTATCTAACAAGAAATCAAGGCCGCGTGAATTGAAAATCTTAAAGAAAATATTTTGCTTTTTTGTATGTCAAATTTTTCGGATGTTATCTCGTTAGATTATAGCATAATTTGTGTGAAGATATATTTAAATTTGTGCTATTGTGTGTGTGTGTGTATAACGCTACTTTCAACATTTTTTATGTCTTATAAATAGTCACACAAAACATTTATTTCAAATATTAATTCCCCTTATGGAAAACCTTCGTAATCCATTTTTTCTACGTAAAAAAAGAATTGAAATTACTCATTATTTTCTATAGACTCAAGAAAAAGGAAAAGAAAACGTTTCTTAGCATTTCATTATATTTTTTGTATTGCGAGGAATTTCAAACGGAATCTTTTAAGTTTTTCTTTGCTATGACGGATTTGCTTTTCTGCTTTTAAATGTATAATCCAGAAATACATACATGAAAGTAAATAATTCATGCTAATTTATTCTACCGATGTTCTTGTCTTTTCCCCAGGTAGCTCTCGTGAGAAGAAAACACAATAGAGATGACTTTTATTGTGGAGGAGCTTTAATCAGTCGACACTATGTGCTAACAGCAGCACATTGCTTTGAGAAGTAAGAATTTTAAATTAATTTTAGTAAGAATTTTATACACATGCATTTTATAATGTAGCATTTTTATACTTTGTTGCATAAATAAACTCCTAAAATAGTCTGCGCCAATTTTGCTTAAGATCGTTTCATTTTCGAAATAAATAAACGTTATTAGTAAGAAACGGTTTTAAGAATGGGATAGTAGCTAAAGAATAAACTCGTGTAATTACTGGAATAATTACGTAAGAATCAAACATCTTTCTTTCATTTTTAGCTGCAACGACCTGAAGCTTTATGGAAGTATAAAGACAAAATTTCATAAGAATTATTTCCATTGCGGATATTATTTTGTTCAAGAGAAAAAATGAAAAATGTATTTATAAAGAAATTATTATAACATTATATTCGTCCTTAAAAGAAAAATGTACATAAAAATTTATTTTGGTCAGAATAAACAGCATTTTTGAAGGAAAACCGCTTTTTGTCACTATTTTGATGCCCCCCTCCCCATTTTTTTTTATTTTCTTATATTTAGCACTTATTTTCTTTAAAAATGTTTTTCTGGCAAATAGATGAAAAGCATTCGCGTTACTCCTTAGTTAAGACTAGGGATTGCAATTCCAGTGTTTTGAACCATTTGTACAATTTTGTAATACCGGTATTCACAAGCTTAAATACCGGTTTTTCGGTATTTACAAGAATTTTTTAAAATTTTCTCCACTACATATTCAGGGATCTCCAACCTAACAAAATAGTTTTTGTTTTTATGTCTCCCTAACGGATGTCATTAATTCGACTGTGAATAGAAAGTTGCATCGTAGAATCTTGAGAAGAAATAAACTATGCGAGTCATCCAAAAAAAAAAAAAAAAAAAAAAGGAGGCGGGCCAAAGCTATGCTATTACAGTTCAGAGCCATACTGCATACGCGCAAGATTCCTAGTCTGATATTTGTATCTGTGAAAACGAAGTTATAGAGTTGTCAATAAAGTGCGTAATATTTCGATACTTTTTTTTGATTTGGAAGTTTGTTATTCACATTGTATCTGCATATCGTACTTGTATTTATATTCATCGTGATTTTAAAAATGAAAATAAAAAGGAAAGAAAAGAGTTTAACCAATTCAAACTTGATCAAGTTTATATACAGTAAATTTTCTTAAAATTTTTAACCACAAACCTTATCGACATTCAGAAGAATTAGGTACGGTTTTCGAAGATGATTATGACTCTAATGTCGATAGTGAAAAGGAATTGTCTCTTGAACAAAAATGGGAATTAAAGATAAGTAAAAAAAAATTCAACAGACCAAAATACAGACATCAGCTATATCCAAAACCATCCGACAAGAAATCGATTTATTTCAAGATGAGAGACTTAGATAAAAATACTTGAAAAAAGTACATCGCTTATTGCTAACATTACTATCAACTAGCGTAGATGCCAAAAGAGTGTTTTCGACAGCATGTAATTTGTGCACATAATTGCGTTCCAAGCTTAATGACAGTACAATTAATACATTATTTTTTATGAGATCACACTTGAAAAATTTGTAATAGCACCACAGACTGAATAGTGATATTTACACTTTTTTGTGATTTAAATAAATAAAATATTCCTTAGTTTTTTTAAACTGGCAAATAAAATAAAGAAAAAAAACCCTTGTGTATTTCTTTCTTTTCCTAAAATTTCTACTACCGGTATAAAAATCTAAAAAATACCGAATACTGGTATTGAACTTTTGGTCCTATATTGCAATCCCTAGTTAAGACGATTTTTATTTGGTTTGGTGAGGCTTTGAGTTGTAAAGAAAAGAGAAAGTAAAGAATAAAATACAACTTCCAAATGACAGTTGCAAATAAATCTTCGATACTCTTGGTTCATGCTCTTTCCAAATGAATAGACTTTTTGATGCGCAGCAGAGACCGTCTGTTGTGAATTGGTTCCCGACGTTCGAGGGCTCTCCATCCCTGCCCTGCGTACAAAATGTAGGCCGTCACGCAGAGTGGGTGAACGAGACTGTTGATGAGATCTCTTTAGCATCCATCGAGTAGAGATCCACTGTACTGGTATTTGATTGCATCCAGCATGATCAACGACTCCTTTTAAAAATAATATGCATTTTGTGTAAATTTGGGGTGAGCATTACGTCGATCGCGATTGACCGGTGTACCGCCAAGACATTTTGGGATGACCGCCGGAAGATTTTAGCAGTTAGTAATTATATACGGAAAATTTATGATAGGCTGACAGTACGCAAGCAAACTATATAAGTCTTCTACTGCCTATAACAACAAAAGCTAACTTTAAGTAAAAATGTTTTATTTTTTTAATGTATTTTGAATTGTTTCATAATAAATGCATCATGTGATATTATTATATTTGTGGCTATTAATATTATTGCGTTTTGCTTTAAACGCGGTTTTAAAAGTATTGTGTTTTTATTTTAGTTCTGTAGGCAAGTAATTAAATTATAATAGTAACCTCTCTCTTTGCCTTACCTCACCTCACCACACCCACGACATTGGACAGTGACTCACACAATCATTTTTCAAGAAGGAGGGGGGGAATCGAGGGTTGGAGATCAAAGGTCTACCAATCTCGTATCATACCAAATAACGTAGCCAAACATATTTTTTTTTATTTTGTCGATTGTCGAGAACAAATAAAGCAAAAAATAAATAATCAACATTAATTAATAAAAAATACTAATAACAAATACGTAATTGCATTTTACGTACTATGTACATGGGATTATAACCAATCGGAAAAAAATCAAGACCTATTAGGGAGGGTCCAGACCCGTGGACCCCTCCCCCCTTGTGTGTGCCACTAACCAGCAACACCTTGAAAAAATCAGAAGTAGCCCGTACCCTGAAAAAGTCTGCCCCCCCATGGTGTAGATAATAATTCTTTGGATTCGAATGGAGCTCGTATTTTTCTTCGAGGTATATTAAAGCTGCTCACGCGAAAAGAAAAACATAATACTTTAAAATGAATGAAATTAAATGCGGATCGAGCGTCTTTGAAGCATTTATCTTCAGACTGTTGTTTTACTGAAGTGTTAGATGAGTAGGAAAAACCAGCTGGCCAGCCGCCTTTCTTAAAATGATAGCTTCGCAAACAGAGTTTTTAAAAATTTGAGTATGTTTTTAAGTATTTGAGTAGGATTCTTTATTGCTAGTATTGCTTCCTAGTTTATTTGAGTTGAATATTCTTTTTCCAAAAGTCATGTATTAACAACGGCTTCGCGTGAAAAGCCATTAGTGTAGATATTATAAATCTTTTCAATAATGTCTCTCTTGCTTCAGTAGGGGTCAGTGAGGAAAGTATCATATACAGGATAGAGACGTCAAAAAAGTGATAAACTTAATTTTTTATGTGTTCGATCTGGTCATCATTCAGCATTTTCTTGAAAAATGACTTCAAGAGTATCTTTAAAAGCCTCCGCTTTATCAAATTCGAAATAAGCCTTTCGACCTGGTCCACTTAAAGATTGAACGTAGTTGTGTTTTTTTTAAAAATATATTGTTGTTTAACTTGTACAGAGAATTATTCTCGCAATTTTTAAATTTGCAAAAAAATTCTAATTTTTTGTCTGTTAACTTCTATTTTGGTTTGCCCTATGAGAGCATGCAATACCTTTGAAGAGAAAGGAGTACCTATTGCTTCTGTCATAGTTCCCTAAATGTATTTTTAATTCGAAATATCTGCCATCTATGTCTAGGGTGACAGAAGTGACTAATGTTAATGAATAACATTTTAAATAACTCTCCTGAAATTTCAATCTGCGATGTCTTAATTTTCTGTATTCGAGTTACCTCTGATGTTATGGTGAAGACCTTCTTGAAACTGAGTCCAGTTAGAGATTTTTAATGTTTGTATTAAGGTATAGGGGGAAAGTAATATTTGTAACAATTTCCTATTCTATTCCCTTTTCCTATTTTTTTCCTATATTCTATTTTCCCTTTTACGTAGCGTTTTCTAGTTGCAACACAAGCGCCTTTTATGTGCGCGCTGAACTTAGTGGAATACGCAAGATAATATGCATATCGTATAGTGGAATACGCAAGATGAAAAATTAGCACAGTTTAAATATACTGCTAAAAAGGTGTTTCCTTTACCTTTGAGGCATGAGTCAATGAGGCTATTAATATTTTGACCATTCCATTGTAGTCAGGTTAGCACGATGTGGCCTGAAAATAATTAAGGGATATTGTGGATTTTAGGTGGATCTTGGGGCTGGGAAACTTTTCAGCTGATTGATACATGGTCGACAGGCGTAGTAGGTTATATGAGAATAAATTAGTTTGAATATCAGAAAAAATTGCATTTGTGATTATCTTCTTTCATTTTCGGAAAAAAAAAAATTCGCTTATACTTTATTTTATATAAAACTTACAATATCCTTTAATTGTTTTGAGCAGTGTACTTCTTGAATGGTGCTTCAGTTAGGGCACCAACAATTTACTTGTTACAAATATAAAAAACCAGCAAATCCATCTTTTCGGTTCATTATGCTGTATCACGTAAGAAAGAAGCAGATTAACAAATATGTGTGCATATCTATTTTTTATTAAGTATTTTTATTTTTTAACACTCGTTTATATTACTAACACTTTTCAAACAGCTAATGAAAAACTTTTTGTATATATTTTTCATTATTGTTTCCAGAAGTTTTAGAAAGTAGAGAAATTTATTCAAAGATCTAATGAGATAATTTTTATCTATTGAGATGTTTTTATGGGATGCCTAACTATTTTTAATTCACCAAAATAATTTTCGGGAAACATCTACTATTCAGAATTTATTTTTTAAATATATCCTCAATCGCTTTTCAAATTAAGTTTAGATCATGAATGTAAATATCGATAATACATGGATGTCAGCAGTACAAACAGTAATCAAATGAAATATTAAAGCTAAATAAAAATAGCAATATTTAAAAATAATTATTGCGTGAAATGTTCAAAAATATATTTATTGAGTTACACACGCTATCGTTGAAAACATTCTCTCATACATCTTGCTTTATATATACATATATATTTACAGTTTCAAAGAACACATTATTTTAAATTTTCAAAACTGAAAACTCATGTGCCACCCTAAGTTGAGTATTATACTTCTGCTGTCCCTCTATCTAATCACGTATCCCGCAACTAATGGAAGTAATTTTTTCTATCTCTCTTTATAATTTGTTTAACTTTATGTTTATAAGTATAAAATATTTGATCAACATAGCAGCAAAGCTTTTACTTAAATAATTTTCTATAAATTTACATAACTTTTGCTTGAAATATATTGGAAATGTTATGAAATTCTAAACGAATCTAAAATTTTAATATACCGAACTATTTACTTGCAGTCAAACAATCCGAAACACACGTGTTGCTTTGGGAGCTCATGATTCTTCCACTAGTTCGGAGCCTGTACAGATTTCTCTAATGCTGGATCACCCCCAGTACAGAGATGATTCCTCTCTATACGACGTTGGCCTTCTGAAATTACAAACTCCCGCCCAGCTGGGACCGAACGTCAATGTGTTGTGCCTGACAGATTCCAGTGACATAGGACGTCCAGACCAAATGGGTACCGTAGCTGGATGGGGCTACCACAGATATCCAGGTTTGGGAATAAGATAACCAACATCATTATTTGCGCCTTTTTAAATATATAATTCGTATCACTTACAAGGGTTGTGACGAATTTAGTTGTTAAACAGAGCATGGTAAACCCATTTTCAAGCTGAGGGTGTATGTTTTAGGTAAGAAATCACACCGCTGATACAAAACAGAAAGAAATTTAGATTCATGGATTTGATCTCCGAATTTGAAGAGACTGTTTACTAAGGAAACTAGGCTACAGCAATCAGCTGAACGCTGTGAATATATAAACATAATTCATCCACTATTCTGTAAAGTTTCTTCCTGTTAAAGTTTTCTGCCTTTCTTCAGAGCGTAGTTTTGCTCCATAATTTAGATTCATGTTCGAATATATTTCTGACCATGGTCCTTATATATACATTTGCTGTGTGGCCACATTAGCAGAGTGGTAAGGGTCACAGGTTCGTGGTCAACGTTATCGAATTTTGTGTTCTAATCCTAGTGACACGAAAGACCTTCCGTGCAGAAATCTGTCGAGGATCAAAGTCCTTGCATTGGCGGGGTATGCATGTTTAGAGCGGGAAAGTTTCCGGTCAGGTGTCATTCTCTTCACTTGACCGAAATTCAAAATTACAAGATCCATCACCGAAAACCTCTTGATTACAATCCATCATATATATATATCCATATATATATATATATATATATATATATATAGAGAGAGAGAGAGAGAGAGAGAGAGAGAGAGAGAATGCTTCCATTCATTATAAACTAAAATCTTGTGTAAAGACTGCCATTGCAATACCACACCAAATTCTTTAGATCAAAGGTGTCAAACTCAACGGCTAACTTGGGACAAATAACCAACCAACATCATCATTTGCGCCTTTTCAAACACATAATTCGTATCACTTACAAAGCTTGTGACGGAGTAAGAATCTAGTGGTCAAACAGAGCCTGGTAAATTCCTCTTCAAGATGAGGGTGTATAGTAACAAATCTGTCCGCTGATGCAAAAGAGAAAGAAACTCCCATTAATCGAATTGTACGTATATTTCTTGCCATTTCACTTTCGAGGAATGTATGAAACCAGTACTCCTCAACCTTTCTATCGCCGAGGACCGGTCAACGCTTGATAATTTTACCGCGGCCCACTGAAGGAGGGGACGTTGATTGTTTACATTTTAGATTGCTTTTATTTAATAATTTTAGTTTATAATTGTATTTAAATGGGCCTTCAGAATAAAATACAGATTCACCAAGAAATTAATATTAAGTTATTTAACATGGTGTATAAAATGATTACCATAAAACCCTAGAGAAATACACCATAGTATATGAAATGAAAATAATTTAATATTCCTTGTGCGGACCGGCACTATTTGGCCCACGGACCAGTACCGGTCCGCGGACTGGGGGTTGCGGATCACTGTATTAATGACAGTCTGAGAAGAGAAATTTTAAGAGAAATTCCTTCTTCCAAAGTTGTAGTTCCAGTAGGATTGCTGGCTCACTGCCTTTCTCTTTTGTAAGATGTTGTGATGTATTAAGTGAGTATTTTATGTATGCTTTGTGTCCTTTGTTTTGTTGTTGAACTTAAAAATTATTAAATAAAAAGTCGCCATTTCTTTTGGATATTCTGTAGACATATTTTGTTTATTATTAATAATAATAAATTGAGAAAAACAATTACTGTATTCAAAACAATTGTTTCAGTATACATAGTCTAATATTTTATTTAAGAAATGAACGCAACCATAGAGGATCATATGGACAAATAAATTTACTGCGTCAGTTCTCGGAAGTAAAAATAACAGTAATATAATGACATACACTTTTACTCTTTTCATGAGCTGCAACATCATTCAACTTTCATGGCTAAGTGCCAAAATTTTGAAAAAAAGGAAGGAACATTTTTTTTTGTATTTCATTACAGTTATTTCATTTTATGAAGGAATATTCAATGATTTTTTATTCTCGAGGGTTAACAGAAAGCGTAAAAAAGTCTCTGTCGCGGAAAAAAAAATTTCTATAGATATTTTCATTTATATCGGAATACCTACCATTTATGACTTTAAAGGGTGTAATGATATATTTGTTTGCACCCCTTTATTCGATTATCTAAGAGACAAGACCACTTGACATTTTATACTTTGTATATACGAGGAGGATCTCCTTTACTCTAAATTTTTACACAATCGTTTAATTTCGGTATTGATTCTTGCAGGGGGTGAGAAATTCCGAGAATTGCAAGAAGTAGATTTACGGATTCATTCTTTTGATCAGTGTTCAGTGTATATCCCTCAAATTCATAGAACTCAAATCTGCGCTGGAGGGCGGGGCAAGAGCTCGTGCATGGTAAGTGCTTTGGAGGTTTCTTCAGTTTATCCACTCATAGATTTACTTGTAAAAATAATGCATCATAATTTTTTAAAGTTAATGTTTTATATTGTTATAACTATGTGAGTGTGAATTTAAGAAAATCAACCACTGAAGGAGATTTTGTTTCACTCAGACAACACCAGAATTTAAATATCCTTAACTTTCAGCTTCAATATAAGTATAAAGATATCGACAGAACAATTTAACTGTTGCTTCACTCTCAAAAAAGATGAAACTGTAGGAAAAAATATCCTCCTAGGTGAATAAAAACATTTTGCACATCTTTACAACTGTAAATAGTACGCTGAAATTATTTCATATTTGAGAAGTGAATTTAACAAACTCTTCCAAGATTTGAAAGGGGTTTCAGTTGTGGAACAGTTTTTCAGAAATCGCCTTTTACAGATATTAAGCCTGAAGTGATTTCTATTTATGTCATGTTCCATTTTGATTTCTAAAAAGACACTGCTGCAGAGGAGTTGGAACTGATTGATTTTCAATAAAATTTACCTGTACAATTCCTTTTTTTAGCTCAGAAGATATTTGGCCTTCCTTTTTAAATAAAAACACCCAATTTTAATCCTAGTTTGTCTGAAAGTCAAAGCAGTGTTCAGCTCTACATATCTGTGTGGGATTTCTTTTTCTAGTATGAAATTTAATTTTTAAAAAGTATAGAAATATACTCACCAATAAACACTTGGACGATTGTATTCGAATGATAGCCATTACTTACTCTCTCAATATTGAAAAGCGTTTTGATGACAAAGAAAAAAAAAGTTAGATTCTTTTCATTAAAACTGATAAATCTGATAAAATAAATCTTTTATTGCATTTGTTATTTATTACTAAAAATACTTCAATTTCTTTTTTTATGTACAATCAGATTTAAGCTTCATTTTCTTACGTACAGTTTTATTAAAAATGAGTTCATATTTACTAGAAATATAAGTCTATATTCAATAAACAAATGCTAGATTTTTTTAAAAATAAAGTTGCTATATTTCTTTAGGTAGGTAGATCACATTATATACATTGTGTTTACTAATTAGTTAGGTAAAATAATAATTTATTGCATGTAAATTACAAGAAAAAAATTATGCTTCATAATGTTGTTGATTGAGAAATAATCCAAGTTCGCAAATGCTCGACGTGGCTTCCTTTCGTTACTCTGCAAATGTCTCTTAGGTAAATCAATTCTTGCCACTAATTTATCAGCATGTTTTCATCTTTCAAATTAATTGCAGTGCAGATGCTTGATTTTAGTTCAGAAGCAGACTAAGGAAAAGGCGGAACGTACACTTGATTTTTCCCCATATACTGAAATCCAGACGTGAAAAATCTGATGGTCGTGGTGGCCAATTAAATAACATCTCCACGGTCAATGCGAACTCAGCATTAAGGTAAAATGTAACGTCATTGTGGCAGTGACAAGACTCACTATCCTGTTGAAAAATTTAACTTCCAACATTTTTTCTTTGATGATCGGCTGTTCAAGAAAGCCCTGCTATCTTTTACTGTCTTTTTTCTTATATTCCGAGCAAAACTTCGTCATACTTGCACAGTAGAAGGAATTTCGTGAAACCAAAGACTGCATTTCACTCTTTCAGCCCTGTTGTACGCCTCCATCATCGCAATGCCGAACAAGGAATGATTAAATCTCGATAAAAGATAGCATCAATTATGACATCTAATGCCATCTATGAATCTACTATTACCAGTCTGACTTTAAACGGGTTAGTTTCCTTTAATATCTCAGAAGCTCTTATTTTGCGAAATTGTCCAACTAATTTTTGTAGACACATTTTTTTGTTTTGTAAATGGGATTTAAAACAGTTATGGTATCTCAAAAGCTTCCTAAGTTTGGCGATCACTGCTCAAAGGTAATAACGGTAAGTGAGATATATTCGACAATCAAGACTCCTTTTTATGTTTTATGATATTTTTATTGATATAAATGTTGATATAGGTGAGAAAAATATCTTACTTGAGTAGGGGTCCATTCCCTTGGATTAAAATAAACAAGATCTGCTTCATCACTATTTCCTGCCCCATATTGTATATGTACATATGACATGTTTCAAGTCAGAACCAATCTTACTTTTAAAAAAGTCTTTATTCAGTGAGCTATCTACATGATCTGTAGCTGAGAGAAAAAAGACTCTAAAGTGAAATCTAAATGTTTTTACCACTTAAGCCCACATGTGAAGTATCTTCTTAATCAAGGGTTATACTTGAAAGTTAATGCTGACATATGGACTATAAAAAATAATGCTGTGGGTTCAGAAGTGTTTTGAGGTTGGGCCATCTGTTTCGGAGAAATGATTGGTAAATGAACTAAAATCCTATTTCTCAAAGTGCTCACACCGTACAGTTTTTGCATTGAGTTAACTTGTGATCGCTTCATCCATATGGTTCGGTTAACTGGCTCGCAAAAATTAAAATAATTCAAGAAATTACTTTCAGAAATACCTAACTGACAACTTGCATAACCTATCTGTAAGTATGAATGTGTCATGCTATATGATAACTAAGTTTTTATGCGAGTGAAACTTGGTCCATGTCTCAAACAGATGAGAATGATAAGTATCTACGAAAGAAATATTTTAAGATTTATTTTTGGAGGGACTCAGGAAAATGGAACGTGTCAGAAAAGATCAAAATTTGAACTCTGTTAATCATATAAAGAGTATGACATTGTTAACTTCATCAAAGTACAAAGAATTAAAGGGGCAGGTCACGTTGTCAGATGGACGAAGACAACAACACTAAAAAAGTCTCCGATTTCTAACCAATTGGCACATGGAGAAAGGGCAGGACAAATATTAAATGAATTGATGGCCTAGAAAAAGATCTCTTATTTTTAAGAACTAAGAATTGGAGAACATTAGCAGGAAGAAGGCTGGCCTGGAAAAGGCTTCTTAAGAAGGCCAAGGCCTACCCTGGGCTTTCAAGGAACTGAGGAAGGAAGAAACTTTGTTTTACATAGCCATATTCAAAAATGCCATACATAGCAAAGTTATAATGTCTTATATGTATTTCCTGACTCTTCGTGTATCTTGCTTTAATTTGATTCAGGTATACGACTACTTGTAACATTTTTTTTTGAAAAAATGGAGAATGGGGATTTTTTTTTATGATTGTTAGATTTTTTTGGAATATTTTAAGGAAAAATTCTAAAACTCTGAAAGCAGAAAAAAAATTTATTATTATTAAAATGGGAAAAAACTGGTAAAAATGTACAAAAAATTCTATAAACGGGGACCACTCTGTACAAAAATTTTATGAACAAATTCTCAATTTTTCAATTTTCATGTGTTAATTTATTATTCATGTTTGAAATGACCATCAGTATAAGAGATATTTTATTTTTTACAAAACCTAGAGCACTTTATCTTAGTCATTATATGAAATTGCTTAAAAAGACAGTGAATATATTCACATAAAGGACTGTAAATTTTGAAATAAAGCAGCGATTGATAAATCTGAACGTCAAAACACTTCTACTGTTATGCAGAACATATACAAAAAAATTAAGCAAATTATTTTCAAGACTTTTTGAGCAATCGCTGTCCCCTTTTGAGCTTTTCGCAAACAACACATTTCGAGTAAAACGCATTTTAAAGTTTGACATCTTGTGTAAAGTTATGGCATTTTCTTTTACTAAAACACTAGTAGTTTTTGTTCTAGGCAATGGAAAATAAAAAACTTGGTATTTTTATTAAGCTAATAAGATGGCCTATAAAATAAAATCATAAAAAATGTGCCGATTTTTTTTAAAAATGTCATGATTTTAGGGTAGTCTGATACTTTAAAATTACTGCTTAGATCAGTGAATGTGTTCAAATAGATTTTTTCTCTTATTGCTTAGGGTGATTCTGGGGGTCCTCTCTTCGTCAAGCAAGATGGCAAATGGTGCGGCGTGGCAGTTTTCGCTTGGAATGCAGACTGTGGCTGGATACCCGGTGTATATACAAGAATTACAGAACACCTGCCCTGGATTGAGAGGGAAACCAGAGATTCTCCGCCTTGCATCGTACAGAGAGAGGAAGATAATCAACCTTACTTAGACAGTATGTGTGTGGGATGAAAGTTTTTTTATAAAACTATTAATGATATTTATAATATTTCATAGTATAATGAGAAGTACACACAACAAAAATTCTACCGAGGAAACTCAAGTTTAATGAGCATTAGTTTGGAATAAATACTATAATCTAAAACAAATTAAAAGTTTCAAAAATGACCAAACACTTCTTCTATTTAGAATAAAATTTTTAAAAACCTTTCTAAATAACTAAATATTATATGCGATTTGGAAGACATAGAGTACATTTCATAAATTAAAAATAATTGTCATTCATTAGATTATGAGTAAATCTGACTATTTGTGCTAAGAGTTACGAATGTAGAACTTTCAGGAATAAAAATTGAATTATCATTTTCCGTAATAAAAAAAGAATAGCTCTCTTTTAATCTTAAAAACTCTAAAAGTACATACAGGAAATCAATCGAAAGGATAAAAATTGTTCTGAATAAGACGCCCAAAAGATGAAAGTGAGTTTAAAATGACAAACCATAACTTAGCGCAGCGGTCGCCAAACTTTTTGACCTCACGGACCATTCAATTCATAATTTAAATCCGGCGGAAAACTATTAGGATTTTTTAAGTGTTAAATATATTTATAAAAAAAATGTGATCAAAGAACGCATAAAATGTACCTAGTTTATAAAATGAAACTATTAATTGTAACCAAATTATGAAAGCTTTATAGATAAACCATAATAAAATAAACAAAAATTATAAAAACAAAACAATTAAAAAGCATATCCTACTTTTAGCATTATACATTCATAGTGTGATGGATGTTCCTGCTTATTTGAAATAAGATTATGGATATTTGGATCCAATGTTGTTACTACAAGACGGAGAACTGCATTTATTTCAAAATTGAGATCGATTTTGATGGCTGTGACAAATGAAAAGGTCCGTAAGCCCACCTTTAAATGCCTCAACATATGCGACATACAGGAGAGTAAAACATTAGAAGAGTGCGAAACAAAAGACGAGACTAAACATGCAGCTAAAACAATGCAGCTCCATCAGTCCGCCTCATTTACCGCGGCGTTATTCCATGAAGGGGCGTTTTCGCGTATTGCAGCGTTTCTCAAACTGTGAGGCGCGCTCCCCTTTGGGGGCGTGGCGAGGGACGCGAGCCTATTGAAAAGTCAAAAACAAGGTTATTTAAAAAATTATTAATTTACTGAAATATATTCTGACATAATAAAAAATTAAATACACACATCGATATATTACACTCATAAATGCATCAGTGCTACACAATTTATTTTAAATTAATTTAACAATACTAAGTTAAGAGCAAGTTTTTAATAATTACCAGTGACCCCATGGGATTGTAATATATAAAATTATACACAAAAATTAACACTTATCTTTATAATTTTTGTACGGCTTATAATTAATCAACTACCGATTAAAATTTACGCGATTCGTTTATCACGTAGGGACGCGTATGAGATGTATTGGGGTGGGATGAAGAATAAAGAAGAGCAAATAACCTGAAATAAGTAAATCCTTTGCAAACATCGGCAAGGTTCTTTTATTACATTCCAAAGCCTTCGTAATAATTATAGGGATAGCAGTGCAGATAAAAGATCGTACTTCGGAAAGACGTATATATACGTCCGGGAAAATTAACGATTTAACTGAGTGAGACGTTGATATACGTTGGGGGAACTTCAGAGGTTAAGATCGTATTGTAGCGCCCAAGTATAGTACTTATATTATTGAATTCAATACATTGTTATTGTATGAGGGAGGGGCGATGAAAATTATGATTGAATATTGGGTTCGTGGATATTGAAAGTTTGAGAAGAACTGACGTATTGGTGTGAATTGAATTATGTTTCAATGCATCTTAAAACATAACTTAACTTGATGAGTAAGTATGTTCCACACACACAAATTTCTGAGGACCAGCAAAATTTTCTCGCTGACCACTACTTTGGCGTCCGCTGAGTTAGTGTGCTCTTTTTTTTAAATAACTCGGTGTATAGGATCTGAACAAACCTCAAGTGCGTTGTAAGATACTAAAAAAATGGATGATTGACGAAACACAAAATTACGTAGGAAACTGACTGAGAAATCTTGTAAAAGAAATAATCCATCAATTATTTTTGTATTTCTGCTATAAACCTCTCTTGATACTAATATCTGCATTTACGCCATCGATTGTCTCATGAAGAGTTCTGATGTTTGATTTCTTTGCTGTTGAGCAGGTTGCGGAATTCCAAATGAAATGGAAAGCGAACGCATTGCTGGTGGAAGTCAGACGACTCCTTTTGAATTTCCCTGGATGGTAAGAAGGATCGGGAATCCTTTTTCACAGAAATTATTTTAATACTGAATGAAGTTTGAAATGAAAAAGGGTAGAAATATTTTTCCAGAGAGCAGTCGTAATGATGGTTTAAAATACAGTCTTATTTGGTAAAGCGACTTGTATTTCAGTGCAGTAATGTACAATATTTACAGACCTGCAGTTTTAATTGTGTTCTTCTACGTTTTGTTTGGATATATGTTGTTTTATTAAGTCTTTGAAAGTAATTGCAATGACTGAACAAATGAAAACTTATCCGAATGCAATACTATGCATACATGCACACAGACCAATGAATTAGAAACCCAATATCAATGTTTTTGGACCACATTTTCCACGGATAACTGTTCTGATTCAATTGAGAATCGAGTTGTCATGCTTTTAGAGTGCATTTACGTCCAGTACATTACGTCCTTGCATTGACTATACAATCTTTTAAATCTCATAAATTAGATGGAAGAGGAGATTACTTTTGCATTTTTCTTTCTACCATATCCCACACATTTTCAATAGAGTTAAAATCCATTCTATAAAATTAAATTTTAAAGAACTGATGCATTACTCTAAAAAGGGGAGTCAAAAAGTTCAGAAGATTTAAATGTCTCATCAGAAGAATTGAATCGTAGAGAAAATGATTTAATGAAGAATTGGTCCATTTCTAGTCTTGTTCTTTTATTTTGTAGAATTAATACATGATTAAGAGGACTTGGTACCCTAAAAATCACAAACCTATCTTTTTTTTTTATTTTCAATTAATCTTATTCTTTGCATTATTATCTTTCGATTGATATATCACTTGTGCATGTCGGAAAGTTAGAAGTTGACTAAAACTTCATTTGAAAACAAATTAGGCAATTCAACCACACCCCCTTTTTAGAAAAAAAAGGCTAAAAATTGCGTTATGATAAAAAAAATCTATTTTATAAATAGAAATAATAACTATAAAAAAGAATGTGTAGTATTAAAAGCAGAATATTTCCGAGGCAATACAATAATGCAATTTTTCTTCCTTGTGAAATGTGTGCATGTAAATTTTTTAAATTAAGGCATTTTATATTAATAATTTTATAATTTCAGTTTTTCTTCCTGATATATTTTTCATACAAATGTAATACTTTAATATTATAAGAAGAAAAACAGCTAAAATTTTTGTCGTGACAGAAAAAAAATTTTTTTAAGTTTTTCTTGAGTTTTCTTGTGCAATTAGTACTCTCTAAAAGTTGATCATTTATAAAAATGTGTGGGTTGAAAAAATATGAAAATGCAATTATTTTAAAGAAAAACGTATAAGTAATATCTTAAAGTGGTATTTTAAGTTTAATTAAGCTTATAATAATTATTTTTTCAGAATTATAAACTTTAAACCTGTTTTTCTCAGTTTGTGTTTTTCGAAACCTTAGTGCATTCAAAATGCTACTCCTTCGACAATTATTTACCAATCACTTCCATTTTTTTCTTGCGTGTTGAAAATAAAACATGTAATAAAGTTAGGGATCCGTTTTGCTATAAACTGAATACTTTTTTTTAAAAAAAAAAATAAAATGTAAGACATGTTGGCTTTTTCGTTGATTTTTAGCCTGTATATCAACATTTTATTTTTTTTCTCGAAAACGAATGAAGTTATTCTAAAATCGATCCCTAAAATTGTTTAGATCATCCATAAGAGTATTATAAAAAAATTTCAGGTCAAAAAATTAATTTTTACAAAAGGAGTAGGATTTTAAAATTTTCCCAATTTTCTTCAAAAAATTAAAATTTTTAAAATTGTGTGAATAATATATGAAAACTTTCATCTGGTAACATTTTCTTGAATAGAAACATTGTATAAAATGATAAAATATAATTTTTAAATACGTAAATAAAGAAGTTTGCTCAAAGGGTGCCAAGTCCCCTTAAAACAAAATCATTCGGCCAAATAGTTCCCAATCATCAACTCATATCAACGAACAACCTGAGCTTAACTCATCTTATTTCTAAACGTAATGTATTGAGGAAAGTCGAAAGATTTATTCTAACCTGGATTTAGTAGACAATACAAATGGAACAGGTAAAAGCGATATTCGTGTACGGAATGTACAAAACAGTCTCAGAATGACAAGGAAAAAATATTGATACTGCATGCATTAAATGTTGTCGATGTTTCTCATGCAATGTAAAGATGTCCTGTAGTACAATCAAAGAGGTCATCAATATTTTAATTGAAATAACTTCTTATGTCCTTACTTTCAGTTCCAGAATTGTGTTGTGACGAATCTATACGCGTCTCTAACTAATTCTCTTGGGGAATCTTTGGGCTATCATTCGCGTTTAAGTCACAGCCCTCCCTCTCAAGAAGAAACCATTATATTCAGATTAGTTCAACTATATAAAGTCAGAGTTTTGTAATTATAGTAGAAGGAGGTAGGAAGCTGCTATATTCGCTACGCAGGTGAGATTGAATAACGTTTATTTGTACATGTAAAGATTAAGAGTGGTGTTTGTCCACTGTGTTGAATTAGTAGATTTAAGGTTAGGAATCCACGTCATATTACGTTGAGTTAAATAACTTACTTGCGCATATTTGCTTAATAATCATTGTTTTCTCCGTGCTACTGATTTGACATTCACTTAGAGAATAAATTGTTTTTGGTTAGTGTGTTTGAGTAAATAAATAATTGTTATTATGAAAATCTAAGGTTTTGCATTCGTTTCTTCCCCCACCCTTAGGTAGGTAAGACGGAGAGAGAGAAACTGCAGGTGTAAGTCGCTCGCAGTGTGATAGGTAACAATCCTGTGAATGTACCTCATTTCTTTTCGACTTCTCCTGATACGTTTCCTTCGATTCTATGAACTCGGTTTTGAGGAAGAATCAACACCGAAAACAGTTTTATTTCAGATTGTAGGAAGTCAATTTATTGCAATGAACTTGTCGGTTGAGAAAAAACTAAAGGTAGTGGAATCATCAAGTACAGTGAGCTCAGAAGATGTGATATGAGTCATCTATGAATCGTGATTGTAATTGCTATTATATTTCTGTTAAACGTTTAAACTTTTGTGGCGGTGTGATATCTATATAACTACTAGTCATCACGTGAAGACGATCGTTTTGGCGGGATCACTAAAGTACTCGTTCAAGGAACGGAAGGTGCTCAAATCGAATCTTTCCTTCTTCACTGGTGACCCTGACAGTACAAAAGAATCTCATCCTTCGCGCGCAGCAGTCGTGGCGCTATCTATCCACCGCAAAAAGCAGTCAAGACGTCAGACAGATGGCACAGTTAAACCATCACACCACAAAGCCGTCTCACACAAATGACGCAACCCACACAAGCCGTCCCGCACGAATGACGCAACACGCAAAGTGATTAAATTGTCCACACGCTTGCCACGAATATGGTATCGTTCATTCGCCTGTTCACCAAATCACTGCCATGGAGGAAGAGTGGAGATGTGATATCTATATAAACCAGTACTAGTCATGACGCGAAGACGATTATTTTGGCGTGATCGCTTAAGTACTCGCTTACGGAACGGAACGGGCTCAAATCGAACCCTTCACTTTAATAATGATGGACATGAGCTGTGTGGGGAAATTCCTTCTACTTACGCTAATTTCCGTAATGCTTATGTCATTATTGCCAACATGACGGAAGGGAATTTTCCACTGAACCTTCTGTTTTTATCTTGGATGTCCTATGCTTTCTTTAATTTAACAGGAAGTACACACGAAATGGAGATTTAAGCCCTTATAAGAAATACTATAAAATACATGAATACATTCAAGGTGAATTTAGTCACTTGCCCATTACATTGTAACACTGTGCATCCGAAATTATCAGATAATGTTTTGCTGCTTCTTTTTTCTTCTTTGTAAGTAGTTTAAGTAATTTTTCCATCTATCTTCATCCCTTTGAATATAATAATAATACCAAAAAATCATTTTTAGGCTATAATCGAGTATAGTGGTCTTTATCTTGGCTCTGGAGCATTGATTAGCCCTAAATTCGTTTTGACAGCTGCTAGCCTCTTCCACGATTGGTAAGTGTATTTCATATCATACCCTAGCCCTCTTCGGTTATTTTAAGAAGCTATCCATTATTCTTTTGCTATAAATGCTCCATGAAGTTGTGATAATCCCCCCTGGAGTGATTATCTCTGAGTATCAGCGTGAGCTAGAAGCGTAGGATTAACGGAAGAACTAGAAGGAAACATTATCAATATGACTTTATTAAGAAATCCAACTTAAACCATTAACAAATTAGATTATAATAGTTTATGTGAAAGAATCTGCGATGGCAAAACACACCGCACACAATATATTTATAATAACGATTTAACCTAACTTGGACCACTATCAATAACTGAATCGCTTACACTCCATTTTATTACAATCACTGATCCTAACATTAAATAATCAATCCTACCTTGTTGTAGTATCAGTAAATGATGACAATAATTTTAGATGAGGTTTTGCGATAACTCGTGTGTAATGGTATGCACCTTGATTAATGGATCTCTATCACGTATAATTACTCTTCTTCACCACCTAACGTTATCTAAAACTTCTTCAATCTAGAACCACGAACTGTTTACATTCCTCTAATTGCCATCAATTGCCACAAATTGCCATCGCGCCTACTCTAACTTCCGATAGTTAAAAGCTTCCTAATTTGCAGATTCTTTCACGCTTCACTTTTTGGATTTGGTTGGAAAAGAGTTGCCATTAATTCTGGCCCCAAAGAACCCAAAGGACATGTTAAAGAAAAGACGCGTAAGCCCGTCACAAAGTCTGAAGTAATCTCAGAATTTTCAGCGTTGAATTTTTTTAAATAAAATTTGTTAAACAATTTCTGAAATAATAACTGAGAGCCCAGTGAAGGAGCTTAGGCTTAGTAGTGGTACCTAATAGCTATGCAATGAATCGTTTGGGTCAACAGTAGTTTTATTTGGCTCTGGATATCGTAGGACAAAAAAGTTGTATTTATTCCTTAAACTGGGAATTTATTAATTTATTGGACTTAAATTATTATTAAAAACGCTACATGAGCTTTTAAAAGAAATGTACTGAATATTTTATGGAATTGACCAAGACGATGTGCCTCATGATATCGCTTTACTTTAACTGTAAGAAAATTACTGTAATTAGGAAAAGTTAAAAATAAGTGTAATGAGACAGAAATTGAGATAACGGTCAGAAGATTGATTGAATTAATTGTTTAAGGTACCCGACTACGTTTGGAACTGTGATTTTGTAAAAGCGTATAAATGGGTAACATTTATGATATTTAGTGTCACTTAGATTAGAAAACGTATATAAAATTGTTTTAAGAATATTATAACAAAAAATTATTTAATTTCAATATTTTGACAAAAAATTAACATAGAATGGTCAATCTTCAAAACATTCTCCTTTTATGAAAAAATGCTTCTATTATAATAATATTTTGCCTGTATATAACTCAGACCTCTGTACAGAGGCTGAATTAGAATTTTTTGAAATATATGACTTAGAGCTGGATTTATCCGTATTTTACTATAACAGAGGTAGGAAATTTTAAGAGGAATACGCCGATAAAAAATTATTTCAATGGGTGGTAACTCTGAAAATAATGTGAAGTTTTCTAAAATTCTAGTTCAGACTCTATGGAGAAGTTTTTACTTTATATAAGCAAAATATTATTATTATAGAAACATTTTTCACAAAAGGAGAACGTTTTGAAAAAAGGTTATTCCAAGTTAATTTTTTGTCAAAATAATGTATTTAAATAATTTTTGTCATAATGTCTTTAAAACAATTTTATATATGTATTCTAATCTAAGTGACACTAAATATCATGAAAATTATCCATTTATGCGCTTTTTAAAATCACGGTTCTGAACGTAGTCGGATACCTTAACGTCGCACTTGGAAGATACACGAAAGCTATTGGTTAGCTCGAGGATGTACTTTTCCTCTTTGCTTGGGGTTCTACGCCCCTCTTTCATCTGCCAGGGTCTACGCTCTCCGCTGCTATGTGGTCGCTGTCTTTTTTGCAAAAATACAATAGAAAAAAATATGGACTTTCACTTTCTTTCATCTTGCATTCCACTGAAATTTGCATTCTCGTTTACGGGTGATATTCATTTGTACTTTATGACTTATTTACTAACTTACCTGTCACTTTAGTGAGACAGCCTCTGTGTGTTCATGTGCGTTTTTTTTAATATTTATATTGTTACTTTTACTATTATTAATTTTCGGCACTCAAAAAGGAGCCAGTGTTGTGTAGTACATTCCCTTAATGTATTTTATATGCTACCACTTGTTCTCAAGAACCATGAGTGGCCGCGATAGCCTGGAGATCAAGGTATCGGATCGTGGCCGGCTTGTCACGAGTTCGAGCGCAGTACCACTAAAAGACCCACCATGTAGGGGAGCGATGCACGTTAAATCTGTCGAGAGCTCAAATGTCCTCTCTTTGGTGTGGTAGTAAGGAGAGGGAGTGCTAGCTCAGGTGTCCTCATTGTCACTTGACCATGGTTCAAAATGACGAGGTCCGTCACCTAAAGCCCTCGTGTAGAGTGCGACGTTAATATTCACTCACTCACTCTCTCAAGAACCTTGTATGGAGAGGGTCCAGGACCCTTTTCTATATGTATTTCATTTAGTTTATCAATACATTGTTATTTCGGAGGGTCGGTTTGCAGCTCCAAACTCTTTGGGTGATCTCGATAATTGGTGAAAGTGATTGATGGCATGACCTCGCAGTTTTGAAACCACTTACTTACTTACTCGGGAGAATCGAGCTCACCCAAAGGGTTTCGAGTTGCGTACGGACCCTCGGAGAAGTTACTTTATTTGTGTACTAAACAAAGAACATATACAAACTGGTCCCGAATGAGGGACCCTACCCACACACAAAATTCTTGAGAATAGGGGGAAGAATACAGGAGAAGTACTTGACAATTTTGTATAGCAATGCAAATACAAAAACTAAAACACACACAGATGCTGCCGCTGTCTAACTAATGAGACAGGAAAGACTTCAAAAAAGAAATAAGAAATGCTGGGAAACCACTCCTATGAGGATTGATTTGCCAGTTTTAAACCACGACCAAGGAAAGAAGGTGACTAAGTTAGCATTCCACACGGATTCGCGGTGATCTTTAGGTTACTCGAACCCAGGACTGAGCTACGCCAACCACGAGCTCGTGATCAAGTTTTCAAGGGGCATGCGACTACCCACATGACCCGGCTACTGCACAACGTCAATGTTCAAAAGGACGAATCCACTATCAATAATTCGTTGGAGGGCAATAATTAGTTCGGCCACGTATTGTTGTTGCTCATCTCTATGTCTAGCCAAGCTAGACAAAGTCTATGATCTCATTCACTCTCAAAAAGTCCAACAGCATTAGAGGGTCTTCATATCTTGTTTTGAAAGCCCCAGGCAGTCAAGAATGTGCTCTGGAGATGCCTAGCAGGCAAAAAACTTAACACAAGTCGGAAAAACTTTGTTTCCATCCCTAAAAGTCAAAGTTCGGAGGTGGCCACTTTGGAAATGAAGTAGAATGGTTTGTTTTTGCCTGCTGCATTGAAAGGAAAGAGAACCACCACAGGGCGTTTAGCCTCATACCAGTGATGAGGAGGAGGAACAGTTGATTTCTTCTTGTTGATGTAGGTGGAGTGTAGTACTGAATAGCTGAGAGGGGCCGAGTTCATAGTGGGTTGAGCTGCGTCATCTTTTTCTAGGGAGTCAGCAATCCCATTGTCCGCGATGTTACCGTGCGAAGGAACCCATTGTAGAAGGATCTCGCGAGAAGATGAAAGACGTTTTAGTTTCTCCAAAATAGCCTGTATTATCCCCTACCTTATGCCAATAAGAAAGATGTTGAATGGCACTACGACTGTCAAATAATATCCAGATGCTGTTCGAACCAGTAATTTTGAGAGTCTCTTTAAGACCTGTATCAATAGCAATGAGTTCACAGTGAATAACAGAGAAACCATCACAGTTTCTCAGTTTAGTGCAAGTGGAATAGTTTTGGAACTTAATGTAAATACACACCACTGCCAGAACGGGAATGTTCACACCTGCTGCCATATAAGAAATGCATCATCAGAAATGTTACTAATAACTAATATCGGAAACGTTTACTTTCATTTAAAAAATTTTCTATACTTTTAAGAATTTAAACCAAAAAAATAATTTGTTTCTCCTTTATGTAAGGCAGGATGCTAAAAGATCTGCATGAAATAACTGTAATCCTCGGCAAGTATGAAATAAATGCAGAGTCGGAGCAACATGAAAAAAAAATTGCCGTGAGGGATATATATATCCACGCACGATATAATATACCAACAATCCATAACAATGACTTGGCTCTGATTCGTCTGAAAAAGCCAGCGGGAAGCCAGTACAGACCCATCTGCTTACCACAGCCGAACGGCCAGTATTCAGCAAATACTGTCTTCACTGTTGCAGGATGGGGATTTAACCGTTCAGGTAAGAAATCTAAATTTGAAAATATCTGCTTCAGAAAAGTTTTATTCAAATATAAAGAATCTGTGTTTCAATAGCCTTTCTTTAAGTAAAAGTTCTGTAAAAATTAAATCATAAAATCATTAAATCATACTCGAGTCCATACACATTAAATATTTTTTATTCATGTATCTTTTCCCCCCCATTATTTTTATAGATGTTTTCCTTACATCTTAACTTTAACCCAATACCTTTTTAAGTAAAAAAAAATAGTACAGAATCGCATATAATTTTTTTTAAATGCAAGTGAAAATTTCCTGTTCCTCTCCGTACTTGAAAACCGTGACCGATCAGGCTTTTTGACGGCCTATTAAAGAAGAAAATAAATGTGTTAAATTTTCATTCTTTTCTCAAGTTTAATTGTTCTTTACATTTCATGGTAAAATATTTGAATTTTGTTAAAATGGAAGGATGAGTCGAAAATGTTTCATGTTTCCTCATAGCAGCAAACTGAAAATTACATATTTATCAGATTGACGTGTGTTAGAGACAACATAATTTGATAATTATAAACATTTGGTTTATCCAAGGAATTTTTTTTAAAAAATAGTATACGTTTTCATCAAAATATAATTTTCTTTTTAAACTTTAGAAAAAATAGCAAATTTAAGCAGCTACTATTAAAACCATTTTTGTTGATACTAGAAACATGTTTTATTCTGCTTTTTAACCCAAAAAATTTTGATACAAAGAAGAAATATTCACTTTCACAAGTAATAATTCTTACAGATAACGATAAGGGTAGAAGTAATTTCTTTCGTACAAAAAGAGTTTGGAATGAAATTTTTTCGTTTAAAATAATTTATATTACATTTTCAAGGGAGTTATTTTTGCCCGACCATACACTGTTCAGTATTGTTACGTTGGGCAATTAGATTTATACTTAGAAAGAATTTTTGTGGTTTCTGTATACATTTTTTCAATGCTTTTAAAAGTCAGGACAACAAAATAAGAGACCAAAGAAGTAAAAATAAATAATAAGAGGTAAATAATGGAGATGAAATAAGAAAGTAAAGGCTTAGTATTTAATCAATTCGTGGAGATAATGGTAGAGAAAAAGCTTAAAAAAATGGTGAGTACTAATTTAAGCATTATTGTTGGCTGGAGAGAGTAGTTGGTCAGGCATATGTCTTATACGTTTACGGGTTCACACCTGCCGAAGTCGGTAGATTTTCATGATGTAAGAAATTGACAGCGTCAATATCGTATGATTATAAGGCATGCAAAAGTTCCATAGAGCACCTGTTTGGCTTAGTTATTCTCGGCAATATTAAATTCTTAATATGGTTTCGCATCGTCAGAGATCTGGGGAGGAATTTCACTTGTGGCGCTCGGTTTATCTCCTGTATGATGTCGCACTAAAAAAAAGATACCAACTCGCAAGGAATGTCTGCAATGATAAAATACCAATCTGCAACCTCATTAGAAATAAAAAAGAAAATTTAATCGCTCTTTTAAGATTTAAAAAGAAATTTTAACAACCCCCCAAAAGTAAACTTATTTAGGCATTATTTTTACAGGAAGTCCCGTCAGCAGTTTCCTGCGAAAGGCTGACATGAACGTTTTGTCTTATGGTGTCTGTAAGGATAAATATCCTCAATGGTTCAGTAGACGGATGATCTGCGTTCGTAATGAAGAAGTGGATGCATGTAAAGTAAGTAGATATCCGCAATATTTTAGCTGACTTTGTGCGACCGCAGTAGCCTAGTGGTGGCGGCCATGAACTCATGGGGTGTTGCCGTCCGAGATCGAGTCCTGATGTTACTAAAGATCCACGCTGTAAAGAAGCTAATGCATGTTAAATCTGACGTAGCTCAAAGTTCTTACGTTTGCGTGAATCAAAGTCTGGAGATTGAGATTCCAGCCCAGGTGTCGTACTCATGACTTGATCGATGCTCAGTTATATTAGGCCTCTTGAGTCTTTAAGTATGACGTTATAATAAATCCTTACTTACGTTTACTTTATCTGACTTGAATCGATACTGAGGTTGCTCCGATACACTTAAGGCTTTAAATCAAAGTCTCTTGTCTTGTCGATTTCTTGATTTTGGAATTTATGCTTGCATATTTTTAAAACTAACTTTTGTGTTTATCGGAATGCCATACATAAATTAAAGATTTAAACAAAAAATAAGGAATGTTTCTGTCAGATTATTTTTTAGTTTCATATGCGAAAATATTACTTAAGTCTGTCTAGGGGATTCGTCTGTAGGTTCATAGATTTGTGAGGAACATTTAAAAATACAAGATAACTACGGAAAGGAAGTTAGAAGCTTTCTATAGATTTATTCTTTCGGATTCCTTTTATTGTATTCGACTAGAACAATAGCTCAGGATTTAGAAGTTTAGAAAATTCTCTCCAAGCTTCTCTAGCATTGTGTTCGCTGATTATAAATGGGTAACAGAAAGTAATAACATTCTTCAACTGGTCAGAACATGAGGCAAGACATCCCCACCATAATATACTTACAAAGCACTCTATACCGAGTTTAAACTGTCGGTTGGATCACATGCATAGTATTAAAAACGGAACAACTTTCATTAAAAGGTGTCAATTTTGTCACTTCAATATATTATTTTATTATAATAAACAAATTAATACATAAATAAAAATAATACCTCTCACCCCCACACACTCATAAACACACATATAGAATGTGTAATAGACCCGCGCCTCTATCGCGAGCACCTAGACGTGTAGGGCGAAGGGAAGAACTAGAGAATTCCATAATCGCAATTATTTACTTAGTCAAACAAACTAACCAACAACAATCTATTCTCAAAGTGAATGTCAAAGAAGTAGCACGGATAAAGCAATGATTATTAAGCAAATATGTGCAATCAACTTATTTAACTCAACGTAACCTATCGTTGATTCCTAACCTTAAATCTACTAATTCAACACAGTGGACAAACACCACTCTTAATCTTTACATGCACAAGTAAACGTTATTCATTCTCACCTGCGTAGTGAACATAGCAGCTTCCTACCTCCTTCTCTAGAATTACAAAACTCTGAATTTATATAGTCGAACTAATCTGAATATTACGGTTTGTTCTTGAGAGGGAGGGCTGTGAATTAAGCTCGAATGCTAGTCCAAAGATCCTAGTGTGAGGACGTGTATAGATTAGTCACAAAGGTGTTCAAAAATGAAAATTTAGCGGGCACACATAGTAAGAGGAGGTCATACAATTTCTGAGAAAAATATTAAAAAAATCACAAAACTTGGTAAAAGGAAGAATAACTTATTTTTGGAAATGTAAAAATCTGACACCATTCATCACATAACTAGATGCTGTGATCGCAAATTTCACAATTTTGCCAAGATATTTTCCATTAACATAATCTTACAGAGCCCTGTTATTATTTACTGTCAGAAATCGAGGGAAAATCTGAGCTTGTTTGGTTAAAATGAGTGTAGTTTCAGTTGGTTTCAACTCACTTTGCCTCTCCATGAAAAGAAAAACATAGCCCTAAGCTAGTTATTTCAAAAGACGACACATTCAGTTAACATTCGAAAATGATACAAATTTGCTATTCTTTTATCCATAAGACTTTATTTCCCTTTTTTTATTGGGTAAAATATGTTTATGTTAAAAGTGAAATACCAAAGCAATACTTGCATACACTCAAACATTCCGAGAAGTGAGACAATAAGAGCACGTGCGGTGACTTATGTTAAAAACAGACCGGTAGAGCGAAGTAAATGACTTGGCTATTCGATATGAATAAATGAGACGGAAAGTCTTCGATGATTATGGAGTTACTACAGGGATTCTCAAACTGTGAGACTCACCCCCTAGGGGGCATGATAACCCTAGAAGGGGGCGTGAGCCTATTGAAAAGTCGAAAACAAAAGATTATTCTAAAAAATTTTTACTGAACATAAGCAAACAGAATACATTCCGACATAATGAAAAATAAAACACACGTTTACACTGATATAACACACTTATTAATGTATAAGTACTGTACAATGTATTTTTTAGATAATTTAACAACACTAAGTTAAGCACAAGTTTAATAATTACCAGTGACCCCGTGGGCTTATTATATACAAAATGATGTACAAAAATCAACACTTATCTTGATAAATTGTGTACGGTTTATAATTAATCTCTTAAATGCCAATGAAATGTTTTGCGATTCGCTTCTCAATGCCACCGTTTTCCAAGAAGGGGAGCATATGCGATGCAGGGGGGAGGAATAAATAAGGCAATCCTCTGAAATAAGTGAATCCTTCGCAATCACTGCAGGGTCCATTTATTACATACCAAAGTCTTCGGAATAATTTTATGGATAGCAGCGAACAGAAAATATCGTGTTTTGAAACGACGTATATGTACGGCTGGGGCAATTTAAGCATCGGCTGAGAAAGACGTTTATATACGCCGGCGGTGGAGAGGTTAAAGTTGTATTGTAGCTTTAGCTTCAAAGTATCGTATTATTGAATTCATTACATTGTTATTGTATGGAGGGGGACATGATGAAAATTGTGATTGAATATTGGGTCGCAAGTATTAAAAGTTTGAGAAGTACTGAGTTACTATTCATTTCAATTGCATCCTTTTTGTTGCAATAGTGTCGTTTGTTACTAACTAACAGCCCCACTACTACTACAGTAAGGTAAGTCATCCTCATCTGGGTATTAATCCTCTTCTGGGATAGTACTTTTAGGTGAAACAAAGAAAACCTATCTATTGCAAAATTCGTAACAAAATATTGTCTTTGCAGGCAGATGGAGGTGCCCCACTGATGCAAAAACACGAAGGAAGGTACTATTTAGCCGGAGTGGCGTCTTGGAACAGGACACAAGGATGCCAAGCCAGTGGAGATCCGCGGGTGTTTGCAGTCGTCCGCAAAAGTTTGACATGGATATCGGACACAGCGGAACTGGATGGAGCGTAATAAAAGGAAATACAATTGTGTTGGATCAGAGAAACAGCTTTAATGTATTAATAATCTAATAAATATTTTTGTCTATAACTCAATACTTTTGTTAAATAGTTTTTTTTCTAAAATTTATGTAACTATTATTATTTTAAACATTTGTACACATTAATGAGCGGTCTGCTTACTGTGGTTTGCCCTGCGAGGACCCACTACAAAACCGCTGGGAACCCCAGGGGTTTCCAGTGCTTTTGTAGGGGTCCACGAAGAAGCGTCATTTAATGTTAATAATTCCTTCTTTTACAGTCTCTGAAAGGCCTCGTCGAAAAATTGATAGATGTACTATCCACACTAGATCACTAAATTGCCCCCAATTGAAAAATTCTCCTAGAACATGTGTTTCGATCATGAATATTAATGCAAATGTTTTTATTGCTTGTAACGACATAGCCACTACTACAATGTCATATTTGCAATTCGATTTCTTAAAAGGAAAAATTGTCGTGTTAAAAAGTCTGTATAAGTAGCAGAGGCAGTCTTAGAATTATTGAGGAATCCTTAAATCACTCAGCAATGTGTTAAGTGTCAGGGAGGGGTGTTCAAAATTTTGGGGGTCCGAGACATCAGGCTGATACATAAAATGGGACCGTGGAGATAGAAAGTAAGAACCACTGCGTTAATGTTATTTAAACATATAGCGTAGGGCCATTTAAAAACAGAAACGATTAGGGATTGTAATACCGATATACTGGGATACCGAATACCGGTATTTTAAGCCATTTGTATAAATTTGTAATACCTGTATTCACAAATTTAAAACCATTTTTTCGGTATTTACTTGAAATTTTTTAAAATTGTCTTCACTCTATGTTGAGGGATGGCCAACACAGCAAAATAGTATGCGTTTTGGTTTTTATGTCGCCCTAACGGGCGAAATGAATTCGACTGTGAATGTAAAGTGGCATCCTTTAATCAAGAAAGGTGATAGAATATGTGAACCAACCGAGGAGGCTGTCCTATTACAGATCAGGGCGAAACCAACACTCAGGATTCATAGTCCAATATTCGTATCTGTAAAAACAAGGTTGTAGTTGTAAAGAAAGTGCGTAATATCTCGATATTTCTTAAATGGATGTGTTTGTTATTCACACTGTA